>JAUYWH010000009.1:18026321-18114124 GCA_034779795.1 Ctenopoma multispine | reverse complement strand
TAGATAGATAGATAGATAGATAGATAGATAGATAGATAGATAGATAGATAGATAGATAGATAGATAGATAGAAACAGTAATATAAAGAGCCGTGAACTAACCAAGGTATAGATCAAAAAAATAAAAATGTGGTCAATTTTTAATGTAGCAGTATTTGATGTAGTGCACTGTGTGAGGAAGCGCTCTGGCAGTAAAGTAGCATTGAATATTAATGAAGGAATAATACTGCACATATAGGAACTGGCTGGAGAAGTCCTGTCGAGACCCTTCCCTCTACAAGGAGAATAGAAGAGAATAAAGGCATATAAATTATTCTCTGCTTAGCTCAGGAGACAGCCGAGTGGCGTGCTACACATTTTACACTAACGGACGCAAGACCATTTAAAACTGACCACACTCAGCAGTTGTGCGCTCATGTGTTTTTGGGTGTGTGTTTGTCCATCAAAAACCCTGCACATGTCAAAACAAGGATAAAAACACACACACATATGAATGCCGCTCTGCCAAAACTCGATATCTTTGGCTTTATTTTCCCACAGGGGTCCATGCGTTTTAGACATTTTACCATACATTTTTAATGGTTTGGCTCACTCTCATGGGTCATGAAATATTTATTGAAAGCAGAATACAGTGTCACAGCTGTCAATTACATTGAATAACAGAAAAAAAAATTTGAATTACAATTACTGCAAAATTGGGAAAAATACGGAGGAGTGATTCTGATGTTAATTTGAATTTAAAAAGCTAAAGTAGACCTGTGTTCACCCTTGCTTTGACACACACATTCCCCTCCCCTCTTACAACCACCCACAAACATCACATTTACATTTGAGACATACTGAACTGCTGTTGTCCAGAGCAACTACGTTTCATTCTTTTCAACATACATTGCAGCACCATCACAGTGTGAGTCTAGATATCAACAAAATGATTTATTCAAGGATGCTTCCACAGCTCTTCACTGACAAACCCCAAATCTGGGAGCAGCTCTGTGGCCTCTTAGATACAGAACAGCCACAGTAAACATAAGTCACCCTGCCCCACCCGAATTTAGCTTTTCTTATTTCCACAAAGTGCATTTTCCAAAAGAAAAACGATCATCTGCAGCTCAGTTTGATCCAAGAATTTGTTGGCAAATTACGATGTTTTAAATTATGAGAAATAGAAAATCTAAGATGAAATGGCAAAAACTAATAAAACCCCTCTTTAAAATCACAAATACGCTTACAATAAAAATGTATTTTGACAAAATAAAGTGATGGGAACCCATTTGTTGAGTAAATATGGACGCAGTTTGTTTGTGATCATAACAAAGAACTTCCTTAGACAGCAATTTAAAGTGGTGTTGGTTCTGAAAATGCTGGCCATAAATCTACCCACCACAACCTCCCAGGAATATCAGACCAGCTCTCTCCCTATGCATACAGTGAGTCTCCATTGTGGTTCTATGGCCATCAGTTTGTGCATTACAGCATTGCCAGACAAATTTCTTTGTTGTCAACTTCAAGTCAAACCATGAAACACGGCCAGAATTAGCTGATACAGAGGAACAAGAACAACCCAACTAATAAAAATCAATGATTGAAAGACGGTTTGTGGTATCCAAAACAGATTAACTGAAAATCCAATCAATAAACAGGCCCACTCACCACTGATAGCATGACCGCAATTTACTGCTGGCTCCAAGGAAGTATTGCACATAGGTAATAACATCTCAAAGAAGATGAGTGGAGTCAGTTTATCTCCAGTTACACAACCTTACACAAAGGTTAACTGGCTATAGAATCATAACAGTATAGTTCACAGGCCTGTAACAGGAAACGTTTTGTATGTTTGCACTGATCAGTGACACTGCAGATTACCAAAATAAAATTTTTACTTTGAAAAGGAACCATTTTACACACAAAAATCTGATTATTCACCATTAGTGCACACTCTAATGAAAAGACACAATCGACTTGGTAAAGCCTGTAAGACATCTTTCCCTTTAACACACTGATTGCAGAGATCTTTTTTGAATCAGCATTTTCTCTAACTTTATAACTATACTGAAGTGCAACTTTCCTCACGACACATTTACATTGCACGTCCACGGGGTCAGACTTCATCCAGCTCTGCAGGGTAGTTTGAACTAACACAAAGCCACAGCAGTGCATCAAGGTGAACCTGAGCTGCCTAGTATTCTAATTTAATGGGCTTATACATTTTCTGTGTGTAGCCTGAAACTGAATGGTAGAAAAAGTAGCTATTTTTGTAAAATTGTTATAAACAACCTGACAACTGAGGAGAAAATAAGACAAGATGCCAAACGCTTTGATTTATCCCCTTTAAATTTGTCACAATTCTACAGGTTTGGGAAGGAAATTAAGAAAGACTGCAGTCAAGATGATCTGTACAGTTGTCAATCAGTCTCAAAAGAGAAATGCCGGAGTAAGAACACAGGGAAGGCAAGAATGTCATTCTGCACCATTAAGCCTCAATGAGAACAAAGAATAATTTTAGCAAAGCCTAGGCAGACAAGAAAGGTCTGAAGAAACCTTAGGATGGGTTTCACAGACAGGGTTCCTCCTTCAAGGGCAGACAGAGGATACAAGCTCAGCAAATGTGGAGTAAACTGAGTTTTGCTGATATTATAATGAAAAATAAAAGTGTTTCTTTTGTAGCTTAAAATATGTATGTAAAAATGTTCTTGCTTTGTTAAAATCTTGAAAACCTATTTAACACAACTGTTGGAGACACACATATTGCTTCCCATTATTTCTGCAGCATTAGTAAGTAAGTAAAAATGAAAAAAAAAATACATTTGACAGCTGGGTACAAACAGTCCAGGTTTTTATTTTTCTCATTTAGAAAAGTGCACTGTGTTTTATACACATTCAGGTGTAGTTGCTGTTGTGCACTGTGTAGGTGTGTTTGTGTGACCCACCTAGCACGGTGACGGTGGCTCGGGCTGTGCGGACGGGCATGGTGAAGATGGAACAGGTGTACTCGCCCTCGTCGGACAGCTGCACGTCAGAGATGGTGATGGAGAGCTCGGTGGGTGTTGAGCGGTGCAGCTGGATGCGGTTGTCTCTGAGCGCTGAAGAAGGAAGAGAATATTGGTTATTACATACATAATTGATCCACTTTATAAATTATTGAAGAATGTTAAGTGACACAAGGTATGCCTTTTAAATAATTTCAAGTCCATATTTACTTAATTATATTTGTATTATAACTTTTCTAACTTTAATTGTGTTATTATTATTCCAATGGTTGTCCATTTGCTTTCACATATGCTCTGTACTCACTGCTTTGTTTTGAAAAAGATGAAAAAAATACAGAGTAAGGAGAGTAAGATAAGTGCAGCGTCGAGACAAGAGAGGGCGTTTGGGGATTTGAGAGAGAGAAAGTAGGAGTAGTTAGAAGAAGGGCTCATCCATTCTAACAAGTACTCCTGCTGTTGGGTAGGGAGGAGGTAGAATAAAAGATAGGATGTGGGAAAAAAAGGGATGAAAAGAAGGTGATATGGGTGGGTGGAGAAAGGGAGGTGATGCAGAGGAGAAACAAAATAAGGCCAAGGAAGATGGATTTTTCTAAAAATCAGATATAGTCTGGAGGAAGATGACATAAAGGTGGGAAGGAGTCGAGACAGAAATAAGGTTAAGGGGATAAAAGCATTGGAGGGTGTGGCAGAGGAAAGGATGAATAGGAAGGATAAATATGATTGACAGTAAAGAGAAACACGGCGAGAAAATGAGAGAAACAGGAAGGCACAAGTTGGAGAAAGTAGTGAGAAAAAAACGACGTGTGGTGAGGGTGTAGTGGGAAAAATAAGGGATAAGTAAGAGCAACAGAGAAAACTTAGCACAATGTGGGGAATTTAAATCATGGGAAAGAGAAAGGTAAAATGGAGAGGAGGGAGAGGGAGGTGTTTAGAGAGAAAATGATGTAAGACAGTGAGCGAGAGAAGGAGGAGTGAGGAAGCTGAGGTGAGAGGAGGGAAAAAATAGCTGAGACGTGAGCGCGAGCGAAGCAAAGAAAGACAAAGAGGGGAGGAAACAGAGGAGATGCAAATTGAAAATGAGTGATGAGAGAATGTGCGAGAGAGAGGGAAAAACAACAGAGAGAGAAAAATAAAAACAGAGGAAGCATAAATAGCTATAGGAGAATAAGGGAGAGACAGAGAGGAATGGGTGGGGAAGGAGGGAGATGGTGGAGGTTAAAGAGGAGGGAGGCGGTGGGGGGGGGGGCATAAGTGAGACATAAATGGCTTTGTCATCAATGAGAAATCCAGTCATGAAAGAGGGAGAGAGAGCGCAAGCGACTAAGATAGATGATGATGAAATGCTACGAAATAACTGCTCGTTTCCGTGACAGCGTTGACCTCTATGGTGTTTGTGCTGCGCGATCGCTGTCTATCTCTCAGCATATACCTACAGCATCTGTCTGCCTAGCTAGATGTCCGTCCACCTATTAGCCGCACAGGCTTTTCAGCTTTGTTCTCTGGCACCGTCAAGCACAGTTGGCTCTCTGCAAATAATGACTAAATGTATAACAAGAGAGCAAATATCTGCAAAAAACGATTGTGGCCAAGTAAAGTGGAGGTTTGTTTCCAGACTCAAAGTAGTTTTAAGTTACCTTGGCACTATTTTTCTCTTATCCCTAGTCCTGATTCTGGAGCACAAGGAGCTGAAGTTCGAGAAGCACTATCCATATTCTTTTTTAGGCCTTGTTAGTTGTACTAGAATTTGACAGGAGAGGCTTCTGAGGGCCTGGCATGACATACAGTATGTATGAGGAATCAGTGCAGGTTTGCAGGTGCAGTGGTGCCATGGATCGCCTGCAGAAGCTCTCCTCTTGGCTGTTTCAGAGAAATGTTTTAACATATTCTACCTAAAAAGGGATAAGTGGGGTTAACGGGTAAGTTCAAGTTCTACTTGTGTTGTAGATCGTTTTGTTAACAATAATACAACCATTGTCAATTTGCCTTTGTACCGAGCAGAGCGAATTTCTATGCTCTTCTTCTATGATCTGATTTACAGCTGAAGTGCTTCAAATCACATCTTTTTTGGACTTCAAGTGAATCAGGCTGTTTTTTTTATGGATGTATGAACAAACCAAATCAGATTTTTCTTTTTCAAATCATAGCTGGACCACTTTCGTATGTGGTGCGAGATTTAGATTAGAACAGAATTCATGTGTTTGTTTTTTCATGTCTGTCTTCTGTGCGCAAGTGCATATCACTTGTTGTCATCAGTTACTGTTGGCGTCTCCCAGTGTGGTAAAAATACACAGAGAGGACAAAAACAACTGACAGCGACGGGGGTAAATGGAGGCATGAGGAGGTTTTGTATTTGGTGGCCATTTATGGAGAAGCTTCTGATCAAACCAAAATGGAAGGATGATATCATAACCAAGCAGTTTTAGAGGAAACTTTTTTGTTGTTACTGTATGTGCATTTACGGCGGTTTAGATCCACTGGATCATTGGAGCTGGAATCTTGTCACTTACCAACGTGAATGTGAACTAGAAAACCAAAATTCTGACTTACTGAGAGGTAAAACCTGTAATACAAACATAGCCAGTAAAATGGTATGTTTACATATACTTGCTTTTAATGTACATTTCCCATTTGTACATAACAAATATAGTGAAGGTGCAAAAAATGCAAAAAATAAACCTGAAATAAATCAATGAATTATTGCAAATATGTTTTTATGCTTGACTGAAGTGGAAAAGGTGATGTATCGAAATCTGCAAAATGCAACGGAAACAGACTTGAGTATCATACTGTTTATTTGTCTGCCTTAGTATTGGGCCACATCTGTGTTTGTTGCCTCATCTCTTTGTCTTTCTTTCTGTCTCGCATATTACATCCGCGTCTTTCCATTTCTCAATCTGTCTGTTTGTTAGGCTATCTCTACTGCACTCCTACAAACACACACACTTGTACTTCTATATTTGTGAGGACTCTCACGACTTAATGCCCGTCACAACTAAATGGCTAACTTTAACTCCTGTCCATTACCAAACCTCATTCTAACCAAGTCCTAATCCTCAAACACCCCTGTGAAGGTGTGACAGAAAGTGAGACCCAGCTAAACTGTCCTGTCCTCCGAATACCAGTCTCAAGTTTTCAAACTGGTCCTCACAGAGATATCCATACAAGTACACAAACACACTTCTGTCTCTCTTGGTATTTTTTAGTTATTTCATCTAACACTACTTTATCTTCTTATTACTTTATCTTATACTTTATCACTAAGCAAGGTCACTGCATTTGTCTTCATGAGCTACCCTCTGTGTGTGTGTGTATTGGTATATGGTCATTCACTCACACACACACACACACACACACACACACACACACACACACACACACACACACACACACACACACACACACACACTTATCCATGCCTTCTGGACCCTACACTGAACTATCAGTCTCCTTAATTCTCCTGCCTTCATCTCTCCTCAATCTCCCCTCTTTCAGTCCCTCTTGTTCTTCTTCATCTTTCTCTCTTACATCTCACCAATTTCTAATCTTTTCTGACTCCAGGCTTTTCTCTCTCTCCCTTTTTTTCTGTTCTCTCTTTTTTCATTATAAACGATGTATATTGCTTGAGAGTACAGGTGTGATTGATTTTCAGAAACCATATGATACCTAGTTAAGGGGGCGTATCGATTGGGAGGCCTCCGAAAACTGTACATGCACGTCGCACTCTTTAGCCTGCGACGCGGGCAACATAAATAGTCTGTCAATAGGTCACACCCTGCTGTTTGGCTGTTCTGTCTTTGGTGAAAGGGAGTAATGAATTTCTTATCATTGAGATAAACTGGATTAATGGCCTATGTGTGTATATGAGTAGACGGATGTAATTGCAAATTCCTGAGTCTTGGTGGCTGACATCTGGAGTATTTCCAAGGCTTGGATGGACATGGAACTTTAAAAATGTAAGCACATTGAGTTCAGCTGAATTCAGCTTCTGACAAAAACTGATCTTTTGTTTTTTTACAACTTTTGGAAGTCTGTTAAAGTGGCCTCTGTACTGAAGTTGAAATGCAAAACATTTTGTTGTTTGTTAGAGGGCAATAAGGTGGGATAAATTTAAATTGTCAGTACATAAAATGAGAAACTGCATATAAAACAACATTAAAAATAAACCGGAGACACTGTGGCTTGAGGGTTAAGATGCAGACCATAAGCTATGCCCAGTTTGAGTCCATCTACTGTAGATACCTTTCATCCACTGCTCTCTCTCCTGAACTACCCTTTGGTAAGAAGCACACAACCAACACTCCAAGGCTTCTATATAACTAAACTGAAAACTTCACACACAATGTGTTTATTAACCTTTAAACAAAAGCACATTCTTTCTCAAACCTTAACCAAAGTGCTATTGTTTCCTAAACCTAACCACACATGGATCTCTGGAATGGAAGTCGAGACTGGTTTGACAGTCCTGCTTATGTGTCACAGAGAAACGTCACCGTGTTTGCAGTTAAGCTCCACAGGAACGTTACCTTCATGAGACAGAGTTGAGTCATCAAGCTTCGAATTCTGTTGCATGTGCCAATGGCAGCAAACAAAAGTTAAAGATCGTGCATTTATAAAACTCTGATAAAACATTTAGTCATTTGAATCAGTTCTCTTTCAGTTTCTGGGTCAACTTTTGAGGTATTCACCAATTATTTTGCAGTAATTCGCTCCTTTCTGCTTGTAACAACAGGACATTTCTACTACAGCCCTGGGTTCTTCTCCATAGCAACATCAGCTGAGGCTGAGGTGTTGCAGTATTGAGAGCCATCTGCTAAAAAGACAGGGAAAAAACACGATTTCCAGAAATGCAGTTGACACAAGTTAAGTGTTTGAGAAACAGAACATTTTACAGAAGAATAATCTGTTATTCAGCAGTCAAATTTCCAGGGTGATTTAGAATTGTTTAGCAGTCTACTGTGCGCTTTAAAACATACTGAGAGTGGCAAATTATGATTTGTGATGATTTCATTCTTTAACATAACATGTTGCGTTATTTTAATTTTAATTGTGTAATCGCTGGATGGCTTATATTAGACAGAGTAAAACACAACACTCCTAATTCACAAATTCTGCGCCACAATTGCACAGGGCTACAAGGGCAACCCTTCCTCCAAATTGTTCCATACATTCCTATCGCTCATTCATCGTTATTGGATGAATGAGCTACATTTATTAACAGAATGTGAGTTGCAAGGAGGTGTCCGGGGTGGATTGTAGGTCTATACCATACAGGAGTGATAAGCTGTAGACCCGAGTTTGACACCAAGGTCCTGAGGAGGTTGGGTTCAGGCAAGAAAACTACTGAGGTTAGGGTTAGAAATTTTAATGCAGATTTGTGTGTGAAGAGACATTTTAGATATTTGTCTATTAACCCAGCCCACAGTCTTTCCCTGACCCTAACCCAGTACTGTGTTGCCTGAACCCAAACACAGACCACTTGACATAATGCTGGAGGTCACCAATCTGAACTGCAACAGCAAATATTTTGGTGCAAGAGAAAACAGGATGTTGGAGATAGATTTTTGCAGACAAAAACAAGTTGCTCGTGCATATTTGCAACTTGTCATTTATGTATATTGTGAATATATAAACATTATGTTGCCAGAAAACATAATCTGATAGAAAATTATAATATATTAGAATCTGCACATAAACATATTTGTGATTGCAGTTGTATAAGCATTTCATTTTTAGGAGACTGGCTTGATGAGTGAGGTATTCTGCTCACGGACACGGGCACACTGTCTGGAAGACTCTTTGATGAGTAATAGTGAATATATCTGGAAAGGCTCTCTCCAGGTGAAACAGCATCTCCTTCCACGGTGTAACTCTGTGTGCACACAGCACGTACGAGGGCGTAAAGAGCGTGCATGTGTGTTTGATTACATATCGAGTTTAGGATCTGCTTATCGGCTCGCAAACCATTTTGTACATCAGCGTGATCAAGTGGGTTTGCATGTCTCTGTTGCTCATGATTATGCGGTTTTGGCCAGGCGAAGTTTCTTGAGTCAAACTCGAGATTCGATACTCCCCGAAGGTCCAACTGTTGATCTGGTCACCGCAGCTATTTTCACCTACTCTTCATCTTCTTCCACCTCCTCCTTTTCCTACTCCCTCAATCTTTCTCATGCTCTTTCAACTTCAAACATTCAGGAAGTCAGGAATTCTCTCGCAGCACACATCAAGTGAACATTCATACCGTGTACTCCTTTTTCATCTGCCTCCTGATGCCGTTCCAACTGAGTTTCTACTCTGCTGAGAAGTCTCTCAAATTCAAATTGTTTTTATTGGCACAACAGGGGAGAAACCTGTGTTGCTGAAGCAAATTACATCAGTTACAGGCAATATTTTTCTATTTCCGTTCTGTCTTTCTCCCAGCTTCTCCATGTCTTTCTCTCCCTTTTGGTTTCAATGTGAATCTGCATCTCACCTTCACCACCCCTCTCCTCCCCTTGCTTGGTCTTCCCTTTCTTCTACTTCTCTCTACCCATTTCACCTTCTTTCTATAGCCATTCCTTTTTCTCCTTCACCACTCAGTCCTCTCTCACTCTCTAATTTTGTTTTACATTTCAGGCATTTAGCTTACCCTCTCATTCAAAGAGACTGTCTCTTCTTCCCTCTCTCTTCTTTCTCTCTCTCTCTCTCTCTTCCTTTCCCACACATGTCGCCTCCATCCTCCCATCTGTTTCTGAATAATCACTCCAGTTCCCTAATTATCCATCGTTTCCGACAGCTGATCTGGGTTCACTGACCGTGGGTTTCCCTTGATCATACCGTCCCCACTGATCTGAGAGTGTCAATTGATCCTGGATCAGTGCGCCAACTAAGAAACGCTTGATGAACACAAACCTCTGTCTGTGTTATCCACCTTTCCCGCCTCCCCTCTGCATCTTTCTACCTTTCAATCCGCTTGTCTCCCTTGCCCTAACTTCAGACAGAATAAAAATAATCATTTAGAGGTAGCAGCATAAACGTAGGTTAAAGTCAATGGAAGGAGGCAAACAGAATGACTTGAACCAAACTTTTTCTCCCAAGGTGGTACATATTGAAGCAAGGAGGCATTAGTTCCAGTTGAAACTTGAGAGAGAAATGTTCCCAACGTTGTCTCAGCTTCAAGCAATATGCCAATGAAATCCTGACGTGAAGTATTTACAGCAGAAAAACATGTCCATTGGGGATTTCTGGCAAATAACACTGACCAATGACACATCCTAGGAGCTAGATTACCTAGAGAAGTCACTGCTCATGCTGCTTAAACTGGTGCAAAAGGATTAAAAAGCATGACACAGTATTATACTAAAGCATAGCTTATTTTCCCAATTTCCTCACTATTATAAAATACAGAAATCAAGGAACACATTATCATAATGGCTGTTGTGTTATCAGCCTGATGCTTTTAGCTACTTTTGTCTGTATGGCATCACATTACGTTTGATTTAACTGACTATGATTGCCTCTGTCGTAGGTGTGTGTGGTTCGTTTTCATTAAGGTATTTTTATAAAGACCAAATGCCCTCATGTGGTCCGGCCTCTCTCGTGCAATAGCCTAGTTTAAAGGAAATGCCATTGTTTGCCATCTTGCTAAGAATTAGAGGAGAGGATCGATATCACTCTCATGTTTGTCCGTTAGATCTGAAGCTGGAGCCGGGAGGTTAGATGTGCTTATAATAAAGACAGAAAACATGGGGAAACAAGAGATCTGTCCACAGGTGCACTGACTTAAAGACTCCAGGAAGTGACCTGCACTTTTTGTATGGATGACACAAGCACAATTTAACTAAAACGTTGCTGGCAAGCAGGTTTTTTCACAATACTAGCTGCCTTCTGTCTGTATGCTAAGATAAGAAAGCTGTCTGCCAGCTGTAGCTTTGTTTTGATGTACAGACATGAGAATGCTCTCGGTCTTGATATATAGTAACTCCCTGTAAAGAAGTGAAACACTTATTTCCCAAAATGCAAAGGTTTTTGGAAAATGAGCAAACATCTGGTTCAGCTGGTTTACGGTTCTTTGTAGAAAAACTAAGGAAATTATGCATTCTGACAATGTGCTGGTTAGCAGCTAAACATAATCCACAATACGAATTCACTGAATAAAAAAATAAAAAAAAACCCATCAGTTTAATAGTGTCTCCTCCTTTGTTCAGGAAAAATACAGCGTAGATCTATAATAGTTTGACAAACACAAATGGATCCATTTCTGTATTGTTTTCCTGTATGTCTCGCTTATTGATTTGTATTTCATTTCTGTGAGTGAGAAGCAAAGAGTCAATTTCTGAATCACATAGGAGATGTGTTTCATATATTTACTTCATTAACATCAGAATAAATTGGATTTTTCTTCGAATTCTCTGTGCTCCTTACTCTTTCTCCTCCCTGCACTTGTCTTCCATTGCACGTGATCATTTTAAAGACACATGGGAGAAAAAACACTGAGATCAGATGATACAAAGTGAAAATGGAGAAAAAACGTCTTTCAAGTGGTAGATTTTAAAAGGCTCTCGTGCTGTCTTTCAGCCCTGTGATGGCTGTTGCTTATAAATTCTCCGGAGAGTCTTCCCAGACACCAAGAAAACTCTGACTGATGTGATGTAGATCAATAGTTTTTCAGAAAATGTCTAAAAACATCTCACGCGCTGCATTTGGAGTACCATCTCACAATGTGTTGTGCCTGTCCATTGTCATTTACTCTAAGAGGGGATTTTCATATTTTGGTTCTTGCTTCACTTGAGCTTAACACTGCAAAGTGTTTAACAGGTGTTTTGATTGAAATGATTTATAAGTACAGGCATTTTCATCACCACAGACTGCCGCAATATTATACTCCATATTCTACCAGTAGGCGAGAGGATTTACGTAGACCATATATGTTTGTAAATCACCAGAGAGCAATTCCCTTGTTAAATTGTACTGAGGCAGATAGCATGTCTGATGTCTGCAGAAATGCTTTAATGGGAGTGAGGTAAACCACACATGACAAATAAAGTCCAATAAAGATGAACTGAGAGCAAATATATGACTTTTCCTGTGAGGAAATTTGTTTGCAAGACCTCAAATTATTGGTATTTGCACTGCAAGTCTGCTTTTATTGTCTGCAGACTGGATAAAATAAGCATGAAGGGGGTTCACTTCTCTGTGGAAGCCATGTAGGCTACGTGCCCTGTGAAACCTTTCTGAATAAACTCGTCTTAAAATGTTTTCATCGTGATTCTCAGACAAAAAGATAAATAAAAGAGGTGTTACGTGATGGGGTTACAGCTGGAAACATTAGGTAGTTTCACATTGAACAACTCAAGTGCAAAAGGCAAAGGTGTTCAGGACGGCAGATACATTTGCTCTCAATGCTTGATAATCTTGATTTAGCTCCTGAATCATACAACGTTTTTCGATGTGTTTTCCCCAAAGACTGTATTTTTTACTCACAAGCAGCCGAGCAAAACAACCTTATTCATCCTTATTTCACCAGCAGAAAGTTAATCGTTGGCTGACAAGTGAATATGCAGTGCCCAATTTGTAGTGCTGTCACATAATCCTTTCAGGATGGAGGAATGTAATCTTTATATTTTTGTGTAATTTGCATTTCAGAGAATGTGCTTATTTCATGAAATCATTTTGAGATGGTGTTTGACCTCACTTGCGGTGAGAAAGTGCAGCCCACGCCTGTCCTACTGTTGTGTAGTTTGCCAAGATATATGCAAATTACATAACATCAGGACAAACATATTTTACTGCACAGAAGCTGCACTCTATAACAAATAGAAGGCTAACATCCAGAGGGATGCAGGTTGACATGTAAACACTGGTAAAACTGGTTCTAATTAGGGGTGTCCCGATCCCAACCTCAGTCTGATTCTAGCTCTGCATGCAAAATACTGATTGCACTTGAAATAACAAACATCTTAAAAATATATTTGGTTACCTAATTCACCCTGTAGCATGAGATTCACGAGCTGGGGGAATAAAGAGGTCTGTCAGGACGCTCATGGCTTTATTTCTTCTCCTAACAATTCACACTAAGCTGTACTCCCTGTCTTTGTTGGTACAAGTTTTGAGAGGCTCTCATTTACTTTGAGGCCAAATAAAGTTTTAAGTACCGCAGTTTGAGACAACCTGTGTGTTTTGGGGCATTTCCTGATGACATTCATGTCTACTTTGCAGCAGTGCTCATGTCTCACATCTCAATTTTTCTAATATCAAAACATTAGTATTTGGTCCTGTGTGTTTGTTTTGCAAAGGAGTCAGATATGCCAGATGGCTTTGTTTCTGTTTTGGAAATGGTTTATTACTATGTCATCAGGCGATATAACTTATCAGCAGGTTAACATGCTTCACTGACTTCCTGAATCAAAAGTTAAAACCAGTTTTAGGCTGGTTTTTAATTGGTTTGGATGACACCCAAAGCTAAAGCCAAATATGCAAATGTTATGTCTGTGTTTGTTTGCCTGTCGTCGCCTTGATTTCAGTATTTCTCTGTATGTCTTTATTTTCCCTCATGTCCACCTCTTTGTGTCAGTGTCTCTCTCTCCTTTAGTCTAGCAATAATGTAGGGACACATCCGTTTTCATGCTTTCCTAGCTGTCTAATCTCTTTTTATTAGCAGCCCTGCTCTTTTTTTTTCTCTCTCCTCATCCATCAATCCACTCCCACACATTCCCTCCAGGGTATCTCTGGGTCCTTTAAAGGGTCTTAAAATAAATTATCTAGAATTAAGGAATTAAAACGTATCAAAATATCCTGAATTCTCTACAGTTATCAGATCATTTATTTTCGCTATGGAATTTCAGGTTCCTTTTGCTCTAAATGTTCACGCTCGCATTAATACAGGACAGGATTAACTGTAAAAAGCTTTTTTTTTGTCATTGTATCTGTTTTAATAAACACAACTGGGCTGTGTGTCCCCGAACAATTAATTTTCTGTTTTGCTTTATCTTTATCTAGCCAGTTATAGTAGCAGAACTCTCATTAGCTCTGCTCCACTGAAACCAGCCTCCTTTTCTCAGTTTTGTTCTTTTACTTTTCATTTTTTAAATTTCTATTCAATTCCATGCAGCTTTTAAAAATGTGCCCACGCTCCGTTCCCTCCTCTGTATCTGTGTCTTTACATATATCAGTGTCTGAATAATACTGTCCACTGTTCGAGTCCACTTTGAGTTTCGATCTACCACGAAGAATCGGATCGATATGACCCTGTAATTATCCTAGCGGTGTTGACGTTACATACATCACAACTCGGGCTCAGATTTTTCATTCTTTTTCACATTATTAGTGGATAAGAACTTTTTAAAATAAATTAAATTCTGTGTAGTTTCTTTCCCTGTATCCTCTTTCCCTGCTTAATTGCTACATACTTATTGCTCCACTGTTTATAATAAAATCTATCATGTCCCGTCCATTTTCTCCCCCACATTCCTCATTTTTCCTCCTCTTAAGTTCGTTCTTTTTGTTTATTACTTTAAGAGGGCTACCTATTCAGACCAAGTTTAAAGTAATAAGTAAAGACTTATATTCATCCATCTTTTTGGTTATTTATCTCCTCTCTGTGTCATTTTGGCTCCTACATTCTCCATTTCTGACCTCACAGCACTGCAATTTCTACTGTACAGCGTGTCAGCTATAACTGAGAGTAGTTATAACTCATCATTTTTTTCTTCATCTATTTCCCGTCACGCTATTTGTCCGTTCCTCACCCGCCCTCCCTCATCTCACGCCACCCAGCCATTTTTCTCAGCTCTTGAAAGCCCGGTGCATACTGTGCCGCGTTGGCATGTACTGGTGAGGAGTTCTGATTATTCCCCATCTCCTTTTCTTCTTCTCCTCTCTTCGTTCAACCCTCTGATTTATTTCCCTGCTCTGGTATATACTTCTTTTGCTCCTTATTTCTCCTTTCACTCCTCCATGACTTGCTGTCTTAACTTTGAGTGCAGCACAGTATCTGCACTCCGCTGCTTGGGCCAACTGCATAAATGACTCTCTTTCAATCTATCACTTCCAAAGTGGATCATTGAGCAATTTTCAATCTACTTTCTCCCTTCTGTCCTCCCACCTCCCTTTTATTTTACATTTCTCAATCTGTTTGTCTTTCATTTGCCTTTCCCCTCACTTCTCCCTTGACTTGACAATTCACAGTAAAACATTTCGGACAGTGCTATGTCAACCCAACAAAGGACGAGGTTTCCTGGTGAACACGCTGACGTATTTAAGTGCTAAAGAGAAATACATCGCTCTTCGTCCATCCATCCATCCTTCCATCCATTATCTAAACCACTTTTCATGTTAAATCCGAGTCCTCCCGTGAGGCGGCGGTGTTAACTACTCCACCCCCATCCTGCCGCTTTAATGCCCTTTAATCGGTCCACGCGATCTACGTGTAGATCAGTCTCTTCTGCTCTGTTGTGCCCTGCTATGTCATGCTCTGTCATCATGAAATTACAATAAATGAGAACACTCCAAAACTTACTAATAAAGCAGACGTTTTAGGGTAGAGGGACAAGCCTCGCTCAGAACATCACCGCCCACAGTGCTGTTCAGTTTGCAGGGATAATCAAATGTGACTAAAATCTAAAGATTGTTACATGGTAAATAAGAAAACGGACACAGACACTGTGTAATTTCTTCTTTTTTTTTTTTGTTTGGAAGGCACTGGCAAATAATGACATCCTGCCACCAGATCAGAAAATATAATTGTGTCCAACTTTTTTCTGTCCATCTGCTGCACTGAAGAGAAGACATGGTGGACGGGTTGAAGTCTAATCTTCCATCCCCCTCATCTCCTCTGTGTCTCAACTCTGTGCTTAAAGTGCAGCATCTGCTGTGCATGCTGGACCACTACGATGGGGAGTTGCTTTCACTTGTGCTCCCTCATCATATTTTCTCCCTCTCCTCCTCCGCCTCCTTCTCCTCTTCCAATACTCTTCTCAATTCCCTCCAAAGTAGAGGTTGGCCTTTGAGTGTTATTGCAGAGAAGAGCCTTACTTTCTATCTTCCTCCTCTCATCTGTGGTCGAAGCTCCATCTGGAGTAAAGGCTTGCTGATCTCTCCATTTGTCCTTCCCCACCTCTCTCTCTCATGCTCTCACCTCTCTCTGTTCTCCAAATTGTCCGTTACAGACATGTTGGCCCTGCATCCCCTGTATAGCATTCGTAACTCTATCTCTGTTTCACTTCTGCCGTTAAGTGTTGTATTAGTGCACAAGGGACTCTTTCTAACGCTCTTATAACACTTGTTTGTAATTATCCAACTCTCCCGTCCATCTGTACCACTCTCTCCTTTTTCTTCTCCAATGTGGCAAATCTGTTGCTTTATGTCAGACTGCTGAAAAGAGACAGACTAGAAAAAGTTGCAGCAAAAATTTCAGCATATCAAGCTTCAAGTTTTCTTTAAAATCCTGTGATGTTAACTGTCATTTGGGGAATTTTTTATCAAGTCAAATAAAAAAGAAAACATACTTTTACTGCAATCATAGTCTAGTAATGTCCCTGTCTTTGTACTCAAAGTAGCTGCCGTGCATTCTCCTTTTCATCCCTGACAATGTTTGGAACACAGTCAAAAGTAATGATTAGTACCAAAACTCCGTATTTATAATGTCAGTCCCTATTTACAGTGTCAATTTTCCCACCACTAGTTATCCTTCTACTCCTTTTTTTTCCTTTTCAAAATACAGGGTATGTTGTGTTATGTTGGACCTCTGCACCGTGGAATGGGAAGTCTCTCTTTTCAAAATATCATCAA
Organism: Ctenopoma multispine; assembly: GCA_034779795.1. Classification (NCBI taxonomy): domain Eukaryota; kingdom Metazoa; phylum Chordata; class Actinopteri; order Anabantiformes; family Anabantidae; genus Ctenopoma; species Ctenopoma multispine. The sequence goes on along the minus strand of JAUYWH010000009.1, from coordinate 18,097,374 downwards.
AAGCCAGTTAGGCCATCAAGTCTCACAAAATGGATGATTAAAAAGCTGAGACTGTTTTTCTTTAAAAAGTATCTGTTTGAATTGGACACATCTATGCACTTTAGCCCATCAGACTCTGAGGTTTGTTTTGTCCTGTGTTTTGTTCATTTTTGCACTCCTTAATCACTTTTGGCACCATGCAATATTACAAAAATGTGCAATTTGCTATCTCAGTCTCCTAAAGTCTTTGTTCTGGGCTTTTTCTTTTGAACAAAGCTTATGATCCAGTGTGTACAAAGTAATTATTAGTGCCTTATTCAACAAAGGTGCAGTGGCAAACATCTTTATTGCAATCCTGTCTTGTAGAAATGTAATTCATGAGGAACTAACATGCAATGGTAAATCTGTTCTGTAGGAAATGTAATGTTGAAAAGGTGTAAGGCATCCATCTTTCTAAGATGCATTAATCTTTACTCCTCACCGGTGTCATTTTTTTAGTAAGTACTCTTTTGAAAGAAGCCACTAAACAGTTTGTCCCCTGTGATGACAGCGGATAAAATCACACATGACTTAACTATCACTCTCCCTACAGCTTGAGACAAACAAAGAGAAGGAAGAAATCCGATGTTATATAACATTCATCCGATCACCTGAATGGTTCACGCACCTATTGATCTGTATCAATGAGGCAGTGACACAAAGGAAACCCATACAGAATATAAAACTTCATCTCTCTCTTCATGGATGTGATGTATCCGTATGTTAGTTACTGTAATACAGTTTGCAATCAGATCTGCGATGTGATATGGCACTAAGTGCACTAACATAAGGGCATTAAATTGAATCTGGATTTTTTTTTATGGATACAGTATGCGTGTGGATAAAAGGCTCCATAATAAATGTATTTTGAAAGTATCAGTAAACTGTTGACTGCCAAAACAAAATGTCAACATATTTTAGTGCGGTTTCTCTGCTGGAAATTAAAGATCTAGTGGTTGGCTTTAGGCAATTCAAATCAGTTAGTTGAGGTTAGGGGAAGGAGGGCGTGGTTGGTTAACAATTGCAAAAGTCACCACTGACTTGTAGCACATAAAGGGGCGTGCCGACTTTTAGTATTTGGCAAAAACTATGAACTTTATCCAAACCGTAATGAATTGTTTTCATAGCCTAAAACCTCTCTGTGAACAAAGACCTGTGCTTTATGCATTAAGCTACCAGCCTCCTTCCTGTGTGCTATGAGATATGCTATGCTATGAGCATAATCTCGACAGCATTTACCTTACATCCTTAATATATTTAGCGAATCGAGTTAGCAGCATTTGAAAATATATTTTTAACAGTGTTACTTTATTGACACATCCACTCATCCCTGCTTCCCGCGTCTCTCCCCTCCCCTCACCTCGCTTCTCTCCGAAGTACAGGGTCTGCTGTGCGGTGTTGGACCACTGCAGTGAGGAGTTGTCGCTTTCGGGCACCCGACAGGTCAGAGTCACTGTGCCCCCCACGGACACCGTCTCATCTGAGGTCACCGGCTGCAAGGGGTCGTCGTCTAGGTAACAGGAGGAAGGAAGGGGAAAAAAATCATAAGATAGACAGACAGAGAGGCAACAGAGACAAGTCAGCGATGCTGTGCTTGTATGAAACTACAAGTAAATATAGCTGCAAACACAAACACACAAATCAGATAAAGCCACAAAATACATTACTTGCCTCGCTCTCTCTCTCTCTCTCCCTTTCTCTCTATCTCCCTCCGCCCCTTCTCTTTCTCTTCTTGTCAGATTATCTATACATCTCTATCTGTCATTCTGAGAGCACAGTCACAATGTGCACACACACATGGACATGCTGTCAGAGGGACAAAAAAAGCAGACAAATGGCTATCGGGTTGTGTGTCTGCGAGGCCAATGTAAGAGCGATGAGTCAGTAGCTGCCCTGGCACCTAGAGACTGCACAACCTGAGGGACCAGCAAAGATGAAGAGACCAAGGCAGACAGTGGCTCCCATCGGGTCAAAGCAACAACAAGCGCACTGTCTCATAGCTCTTATAGCAACGTAACCCTCTTTTGTCGATATCTGTGTCCGTTTATAATGCCATGCATATGTATCGACTGGTACAGAACAAGCTCAAATGGGACAGGCATTATGGAAATGAGCAGGTCGGAGAGACAGAGAGAGAGAGAATACAAATGACACAGCATAATGAAGGAATTCTAAAGGCTGGGGCTGGAACTGAAACACCACAAAAACCACTGAACAGTGACCTGTCTGGGTGTGGAACAGTATTCAAATTAGTTCAAATTACGGTATTTAACAGTGTTCCCTTGATAACGGGTGATGGTGCAGGTTAATTCCGCTCTTTGCATTCAACGAGGGTAGCAGACGATTACGTGAACCGGAATAAGAGATGTATATTGAAATATGCAGTTCCTCATTATGGTAAGTAATACAAAGTACGGCCACTGCAGCACTTGTGGCCGTGTTAAGTTATTGTGGCCTTCAGCGGACCGGGCCGTGCTTTGCCTTCCCCTAAATTCCTGCTCCCTGCAAAACGTGCCAGTGCTCGTCCAACCTTAACTCAAGCAAAACAAAAATGGCATAACTGACAACGGAGGGAACATCTCCTAAGAAGATATGCCTCAAAGCGGTTTCTTCACCCCTGAAAATATGGCGTGTATAAATAGTTTAATTGGAACCAAATTGTCAAACGGGAGACAGGTTTATATTTGGCGTGGAGCGTTATCACATCCTTGCACCGGCGGTGGAATTGATTTTTTTTTTTTTTTGCAGGAAGAACATCTGCTTAAGTGTGCTTCAGCGGAACTCCCATCAAGACATGAAAGCGAGGGGGGGACACTGGAAAAAAAGGATGCAGAAAAAAGAGGCAAGCAAACTAACTGCATGTAGCATCAAAAATACAAATTTGCAGTACATGAGCTAAGAGCAGCAGACGGCTTTCTTATTTTGTAATTTTAAAGCTAGATGGCCAGTTCAGCATCTCAGCAAACATCGGTTATTAGATGAGAAAAAAAAAAACCTTAGGTTTGCCTCTGGGCTTAAAGGATTCAGAGCAGTAACAGCTTTTAAAGGTATAGTTGCTATTTGCTGGTAGCATTCAAATGGCCCTGTGAGACTGCCAGAACCCTTCGTGTCAGAGTAAGTCTCTCTCTGTGGTGTTTTAATGCAGCCTTGACCTTGTGGTTAGTTTATCTAAGCACCATGATGGCTGAGGGCAGAATGTGTGGTCAAGTGCACCATGGATTAGTGTCTCCTTTAATAGCAGCTTGGGTTAATTCTTGCGGCTGATTACAAGAGCTCCACTACTTGACATGAACACTACGGGTAAATTGACTGTCCTCGTGCATCACTCAACTGCGAGTGGGCTCCGGCAAGTTTGGCAAACTTGTGCTGCATCTTTAGCCGCGGGGTCCTGTCACTTGTGACCCAGAACAACCGGTGTTCAAAGCTCACTGTGACATTAGTGCTGAAACGTCAACTTCAACTTGTGGACGATCAGCCATTAACAGAATTTAAGACAAATCGGGCATTTCCCAGAGTGACTACTTTCAGTGTGCTAAACGGAAGATCCAGCCTTTCCTATCATTGTGCTCTCTGAGATACATAAATTACTGTTGAACTGTAATTTTTCACTTAAAGGTCCTTTTAAACATCTTAATAATTTCCACACTGCATATCATCAGATCTGTTATTCTCTTTCTGCTTATCCCATCGTTTTATTAAATTTGTATAATGTTTACACTGATTAAATTATTCAAACCCACAGTGTCAGGATTTTCACATAACATCACCATTAGAGGAGATTGAGATATTCTTGATAAATTAGGCAATGCATTGTAGACATTTCTTCAAAATTAGAATACATTTGACCTTTTGGGTCAAAAGTAGCAACCATTACAATTAAGTAAAGTCTTATAGACTCTAATTAACCCTGACTTCTTGTTAAACTGTGACTCATCTCCAAGTCTCCAGAGCTGAACAGGGATACATTAAATTCGATGTAATGGACTCTGTCACTTGTACACATTTGTTTGTCTTATTATTTGGGCTGCAGGCCACAGATCAGACTGTGGTTGTAGTGGGTCACAATACAAACACTGCATCAAATAATGCAAGCTAACAAGTAAAGGTTAATCTCATCCTTAGTGAGCATTAGGCCTAAAATGTTTTACTCACTTTGCATCTTAAATCTGAAGCTCCACTAATGCATACAAATCACTTAATGTTGTACAGTAAAAGAGCATGGCAGCAACCTTGTTAGCCCTGCTGGTCAAATATTAATCACACATAAGTTTGCTTTAATTTATTTGTGGCGCTGTGTGGGTATACTATAACTGCATCAGTATAATTTATAGTCTTTTAATATTTTTAATATTTCAAACCAACTTAAGCAGTCGTTACATGGTCAGATGGGCGAGGTTAACTGCTGTGGGCATTACAGTAAGTTGGATGCCGAAGAGATTAGACTTTGTGAAACAGGATAATGAAAAGTCTCTGTGGTTGACAAACTTTTGCATCCCAATGTGGCACACCCAACTCATCCGCGGGGCCAAACTGGTTCACAGAAACACAAACAGATTCGGGCACCAGTAGCACGTGACCCTCATAAGCCTCGGCTACAGATATAGCTGTTCTTCTTACCTTCGAAGCCACTTAAGAGCAAAGTTAAAGGGGGGAGAAATGAAGTTCAGCTAGAGTTTGAATGGTTAAGTAAGGCTAAACACCCAGGCTGCAAAAATGAAAGGAGACCTATCTATCCTTAGCAGACGTTAAGTTAAACACTGTGGCTTGCTTTTTTCTTCTATCCTCACATTCACTCTTCCTCTCCCCCCTCAAACTGTAAGCCTGAGGAAGACACGGGTATTTAAAGCAACACAATTTACACTTTCCCTAGCCAGCAACAAGGTGAGAGAACGCAGAGGTAGAAGGCTGACTAGGATACCAACTCAAGGGAGGACGGGGGAGGAGGAGCAGAGAACGATGGATGGATAAGGCTATGTAGAGGAGGGTGGGTGAAAAAATGAGGTGGGAAACTGTGTGTGTATGTGTGTGTCTGGAGAGAAGAAGCCAGTGAGGCAGCCGATGAAGTGTGAGGAGCTCAAGGGCTCTCCAAAGATGAGAAAAAAGAGGAGGGATAAACTTACAGGAAAGGTTTAACAGTGTTTTTTAATTTGAAAATAGGCTTATTAGCTTTCTGTCTGAGAGTTAGATGAGATGAGTGCATTTAGAGTAGCATTAAGACTGGAGGCAGGTGGAAAATAACTAATCTGACCAAAGAAAAAACACCCAAACCAAGAACTTAGTTCCTTCACAGTCAAGAAGCAAACAACACCTGTGACACGCTGTGTCTTGTTTGTTTATTTTGTACATAAAAAGAAATGTAAAAATGATAATTTGTGGTTTCAGGCAGAATAACAAGCTGAAACTTAAAGTCCTGCTGGGTCACTTGATTCTGAATATCTGAAGCTCCAAATCATATTCAGTCAAATTAGGTTGAGTAAGTTTTATTGTTTCATGTCTGTGTGTGTTTATATATGAAATACGTGACCTCAGCTGCTTGTTATTTGCTACCTTAAATAAAAACAGTATGCTGGTGCATAACGCTGCCGCAAGTTTTGGTCGTCTCTCTTTTGGTTCACGTCTCATTAGGTTTCCTTAAAATCAGATTTTCCTTTCTCTTATTTTATGACAATTTATTTATTTATGCACATCAGGTAGGTTCTCCACACTGTTTCAAAGCTCAAGTTCAAAACTTTAGACTTTAGAATTTCTTGGCGAACAAGCTATAATGATATATGAGACAGATTCTGAGGTGGTGCTCATTCATCTGAATGAAAACTGCTGACCCAGTATATAAACCAAAAAATATGTTAATACATTAAATGATGTACTGATCAACAGAAAATGTACTTGTACATTTAGTGAGTACAGTATAGTTGCCATATTTAGTACCATTTTTCCGGCATAGAGGCAAAAATCAACTGCTCACTATCTGGCAACTCATGTCTGAACAAACAGCACAGAAGCACTGGATGGTTAAATAGGGTTTTTTTTTTACTATTATTTTTATTTCTGTTCGTGCACTGGTCTTGTACTGGTGCATTTTGTAAATAAGATGCATTTAGAGGTTTTGATTTTTACCTATAGCTAACTCTTGAGTCACACAGACATGAGACTGATATTGATCTTCCTATCTCTGTCTGAAGGAGAAAAAAAAGCATATTTCTCCTCTCGATTCCACTCATTTGACTGTCTAATAGAGAAATGTCCCCCTCTCTTCCCTCCTCCTCCATCTGCCTCCCTCTATCTCTCCCCCTCCCCCCCCCTCCATCTGCCCCAGTGTCCTCATTGGTTTCCTCTCGTCCTCCCTCACCTCTTTGCCCTTCTGTCAAGCTTCCTCCCCCTCCTACCTTGTTCCCCATAAACTCATTTACTTCTCTCATCCTTATTCCTTCTTTCCCTCCTTTTTTGTTCTCCCAGCGAGGCTTTACAGTGTTTCTGCTAATTAGTGCGGGTTAATGAACTTTATTTACTGTAAAAGAAGTGTGTGGGTGTGAACCTTCTGCATGTAGGTCTGGACTAAGTGTTTGTGGTTGTGTGATGAGATTATTGTATGTTTGTGCATGTGTAGGGTGTGTATTTGTGAGTGTGTGTGTGAGAAAGAGCGTGCTCGTAGTCGCTTTGAAAGGATGTAATTATATGGATGTGTGTAAGTATGTGCACGTCTCTTCATGTGTGTACAGATCTGAGTCTCAAGAAACTTATGACTGATGTTTGTGTGTCTGTGTTTCCATGCGAGTGTGTATTTGAGCTCAAGAGGAGTTATATATATTTTGCAGGCATGAATGTTTGTGCAGTGCAGTGTGTGGGACAAAGTGCTGTATGTGTATCTGTCTGATTTATGAGATGGTTTTTATCTGCATGTGATTGAGGCTATGGGCGTCTGTGTGTTGGCGTGTGCGCTCTTATGTGTGTATCTATATTTTACTGTAGCTGAGAGTAGTGCCACAATGTGTGAAAGACAGAGTCATGTGTCATTGTGCTGCTGCTGCTGTACACATTTGATGGGCAACTTAGCCAACAGTGTGCGTTTTTGATAAGGTAAGGTATGACACAGGCCATTACACACACACACAGAGGCATCCACTCGCTTCGCACTGCATGCACGCTGACACACCCCCTCCAAATACACAGGAGCGTACTCACACACTCTCATAAAACATACAGACAGGAAGCAAACAACACCTACACTTACAGAGACACATAACTATGTTAAAATGTGCTTCATAAATACACAAAATATAGTTAAACACATAAAGCAAACAGGCAAACACAAGCGCACACACTTTTTCACAAAGCACACAGAGAACACATTCAGACACCACACGCGCAGCAACCTCCCCCACACCATTCATCTATGCCCAGCTGTCCCTGACTACCACCCATCCCCCTTAGTGTGTGTGTGTGTGTGTGTGTGTCTATGAGCATACAGTATATATGTGTTTGTCTGTGTGCCCTTCTGCCCACCTCTACCCTCTCCACGCTCCCCTCTCACCCACTGCATTCTTCTAATTTACCTCCAGCCCCACCTCGTCTGCCTGCTGTGAAACAAAAGATGTAAATTTCGGACCAGATATTTGAAAATCTGTCCAGTGAAAAACAAAACATCTGCAATGTAAAACAAGTCATTTTTTTTCAAGTGCCAGCCCCCTCCTTCTCACTGTGAAACAAACACTTCTCCAGCTCTTCAAGTGCAGAGCAAAGCGGGTGTAGCAAAACGCTTTGTTTTCCGCCTGATTTTCACAGCTTCACAGCCTTTAATAGAGGAACAGTGTCGCAATTGTCATTCTCTTGTCCTGCCGCCATTATCTTGGGGTGCTGAACAAATTACTCATAATCTTTGAAGGGTGTGGGCGGGTGGGGAAGTAAAGAGGGATTGGGCTGTGTATTTGGGATTTAAAGCCCCCCCCTCCTGCCGTATTAGCACAAACAAACTCCTTACCCTTAGTTTTACCCCCAGCCCGCCTTTGTGGGAGACTCAATGCCCAAAACAGCCGTCACCATCTCCCATCATGCACCCTCTCCAACCACCACCAACAGCACCAACCCTATCACCTCACCCTTCCTCTGCTGCCTGTCAAACATAGTTACCTCAGAGCCCAGACAATCCCACTCGACCTCCTCATCCACCAACAGTCCCCCCTCCCCACATGCACACAAGCCCACAACAACCATCACAGCCCAGCAGAGTGTCTGCAGCCGCAGTAAGGCGCCAAGCCGGCCACCACACCCTGCCACTGGAACAGTGCTATGAGAAAGAAAAGAGTGCGCGGGTTGAGAGAGGGGGGGGGGGGGGATGAAGAGGGGTTCAGCTTGCAGAAAGGGCAGCAGCATCACTGCTGACAAAAGAAAAAGAATAATGATTTGCCAGGAAGAGAAAGACAAAGAGAGTTGGGGCGGTGAGAGAGAAAGAGAGAGACGGAGAAAAAGCACAGGGGAAAACAGAGGGAAAGAGAAAGAAGGAAGGAAACAGAGAGGGAGAGGTGAGCGAAGGACATGGCAGAAATAAGCATATATAGATAGATGAGAGCAATGAGGAGAGCTGACAGGGTGACTTAGAAAAGGGGCAAAAAGACTGAAAAAGCAGAAAAAAAGACAATGAGAGCAGAATGGAGGGAAGTAGAGCAGAGTGGAAGGATGGAAAGTCAAAAAGGAGACAGGGATGGAAAAGAGATGCTGACAGACGTGGTGAAGTGGAAAGAAAGAGCAACAGTGGGATCTAATAAGACTTGAAGGATAGGTCTGGATTGTTTTGAGTCTATCTTAATACAGTAAGCACGCTGAATCCCCTGTAAGGATTGAGTCTGTGATCTCTTCCTAAGGCGACTTTACTCAATGTTATGAGGGTCAAATCCATCCTCCTCCTTCTGTTCAGCTGGTTAATATGATGCTTAATAAGTCAGCAGTTACTCAAATGACGTGTGTGTTCAAAAGTTAGGTAGAGGGATACGTCCGAGTCGTAGGCGGAAGAGTGATGCATACAGTTTTCATGCAGTGCAAGCTTGCAATTAATGTTCAAATGTAGACACAGTCTTTTCATAACCTTAATAATATCATGCAGAAACTGAATGGAACCTGGGTTTTTGCAGAATTTTCATCAGCAGTAAGAGTTGTTCGGCGGTATTCTCTGACCCTGTGGCCCTGTCTTGTCTAAAAACATGAAAAAAATAACTCACCGAAAAAAAACCTGGGGCCAGCTTTAATATTTGATGCCCAACAACAAATAAAACTCCATGGGACACTTGAAAGTTTTATCCAGTCATGCCTGTGTAGGTTTATGGCAGGACAACACAGGCAAATACTAACTCTATTTGGCTTGCTGAGCTGGGTCTGGCTTGTGTCTAACATGTCTAACTGAGGAGTGAGGAGAACTGACTTCACTAACCAATAACTATTTCAATTTACACGTGAAAAAATCATATTTGCTTTATTTAGCTGCTAATCAAACCCATTAGTCAGCTACTGTTTTTATGCCATAATTAGCTATGTAATCATCTTTCTGCTGTGTTTTGATAACTTCCTTGTATCATAATGCACTGTAAACCACTTTAGTAATAGTGTTCGTTTTCTGCCAGCTGTGCCAGCTAAGCTCCTTCAAGAAATGAACCGATTGGACACAGACAGAATGAGAAACAGAGGCAGAGAGATGTTTTTGATTTAAGAGAAGAGCCCTTGACTGCACCACAACGCACTGTTCCAAGGAACCTCCCCCACCAGAAGTCATCATTTGATGAGAAAAAAAATAGAAAACCAGGCTTTATGTGTCCATCTGTACACACACACACACGCACACGCACACACACACCTACACGCACACAGAAAGATAAAGAGAGTGAAATCTTTAATGTCTTGGCAAATGCACTGACAGCCCCTGCCAATAGACCACTTAAAGAAATGACCAGTCAATTACCAGCAGTCTGCCCTTTTGACTAAGATCTCTGGACCTGCTGTGCGGAGCCTCAGAACCTGCTGGATCTCTGTGCATGAGCAACACCCATCGTTTAAAACAGTAACATCAAGAAGGCTGAAAAAATGTTGTTGGCAGAAATGTTCTGGGAAATCAGTCACGATCCCACAAACACTCTTACATAAGTATTGAATGGACGTGTACACTGGGAGATAACTTAATGTCACTTTTTGTCTTTCAGTGGAATCATATCCTGTTAACTACATTAGTGGTTCTAAACGAAATGTGATTACAAACTAACACGAGCACTGAAGTTCTTGTTCTGCAAGCACAGACTTTTGTTTGACGCTAATCATAACACTATGTGCTAAAAGCATGTGGAAAAACCTGATGTACTCGTTTTTTACTGTAATTAATGTGAATCTCCATGTGCTATCTTGCACCAAAATGTGACAGCAGCATGGTCCCAGATTTATTGGGTTTTAGGATTAGGAGATGGCCCTTTGCTGTCTGAGCACGACAATGCACATGTGTACAAAGTAAGGTCAAGTTCCTGGACTTGCCCGACATCAGTGCTCGACCTCATTAACGCTCATGCGGCTGAATGGGAGTGAATCCCTGCAGTTAAGACAGCTTTCCGAGAAGAGTGGAGGATGTTACAGCAGCAGCTGAATTTCCACTCTGCACTCATGTGACTCTGTAGCAAACACAGACACACGTAAACATACATGCAGTGACACACAGAGGCAAGCAAAGTCACCATCTTCAAACTGCACAAAGTATTATGTTACACACACACACATCCACTCATAAAACCGTCTGATAACAGCAGGGACTTATACACCAGGCACAAGAAGGATAGGGCTCTCGATGCCCGGGGAAGGGCCAAGATTAAAAAAGGGGAATAGTCCTTAAGCTTGAGCAAAAGAGAGAAGCCGAGGCGGATGAAGGGAGAGAGAGAGGGAGATGGAGACAGAGAAGGAGAGCGCAGGAGAGAGGGTGAGCCAGTGAGCCAAAGGTGACGAGGGAAGATATGCTTCAAATTAAATCATTTGGAACAAAAGGGGATTGCTGCCAAGCAACCCAGCCAGAACGGGGTTACCGGAGCAACCAAAGTGACCTGAAGCTTGACCTAAGAAACGGAGTCGCCATTGTCGTCCGTTGGCGCACATTCACAGACAAACACGTACCTCCACCTCCACCTCTCTCTCTCTCGTTCTGCCTTTCATGGTCCATTCGCCAGACGCAAACAGACGGATGGTTTCTCACGGAAAATGCAGAACACAACTGAAATGTCATCCTGTGGCACAAACAACAAGCTGAGCTTTCAATCACGAGGGGGTTTTAAAATTGAGAGGGGACGAGGTTAGGCAGCTAATGGATGACATTAGCCAAAATCAACAGCTAGTGAAACACAACACATAAACTGTGCAAGATGAGTTTGTTGAATAAATAAATAGAGTTGTTGTTCACAGGGTTTTGGCAGCATTGTCAGTACACAAACACTGTTTTGAGATGATGGATGGATCCCAGATTGTTCTTCAGTAAGGGAAAGTGTGTACTCATTTACAATCAAATATATAGTTAGATTTTGAGTGGCTAATGCAAGAAAACTGTAAAAACCTTAAGCCACTCAAGCCCCACCAGACATTTCTGAAGTTGAAACGCTTCACACTCGTGTCACTTGGCACGAGTGCTAACAAGCGAATGCCTTTTGAGGAGAGGCGGTCCATAGGCGCGTCCTGTTATACCTATCCATGTGATTCTCTGTGACGAGACTACAAAGACCCACAAAAGCCACGGAGCTCTTGGAGGGAGATCAGGGGAGGCGGTGTGATGCAATTGGGAGGAAGCTATAACGACAGGTATTTTTGCTGCACCTGTAAAAGAGGACATTCAGAAAAGTCCAGAACAGGTATAAACACTTGAAGAACACCTTGTAAATAGTAGTTTGCTTCACCTGAAAGCGTTTACAATGAGCAGCTTTTTATGGTTTCGGTGACCCTTCTTCAAGACAGCTGCCAGCGCAGATCTGATCAGGACTCCTTTCAGAGTACTTTATGAAGGCAGTCGACTGCGCAGTGTTTTAAGACTTCATGCTTTCTTCCCCGCACAATCAGAAAATAATTAGAAGGCTGTTCTGGTACAGATGTACAACGAACTGTGATATTTGCAAGTGCTAACTGAAGTCAGTTTCTTTGGTATCGTGTCAACTCTCCCGTCTGGCTGCTTCCACTTGAAATCACAAATAAATGTGTTCTCTCTTCTCGTCATGTAATTGTTGCTGAGTTACACGAGGCTGCGATGTTCTACTGGATGTCTGCTTTTGTTTTGTTTCAGGCAGGACTTCTTTCTTTCTTCTCCTCTCTGCACCTCTGACTGCTCAGCAACATGACATGAAAGGACGAAGGAGAAGTTTTGGAAGTGTGTGTGTTTCTGTTGAGTGGGGGAGTGTGTGTGCATGTGTGTGTGTTTGTGTGTCTCCCTGGAAATACCAAGACAAAGCAGGGTTGAAATAAACAGAAATGCTAATGTGGACCAAAGTGTACAGTGTGTATGTTGTGTTACTGTGTGTGTGCTTGCAGGGTTCGTCTCCCATTTACTGGAAGACTGTGTTTGTCAGTGTATTGGAATGCTCTCTCCTTGTATTCGAGCATGTTTCTTTCCCCCAGGGACCACTTTGGGAAAATGTGTGTGTCCCTCACTGTGTGCCAGTTCTTGTGAGACTGCATGCACCTCGTCTTCCCCCACCATCCCCACCATGTCTGTTGCAATGTGTGTGTGTGTCTTGTAACGATGAACCCCCGCTAACGAACGCAACCCTTTAGACGGCCCCCACGGTTTGTCGCTCCCAATCATGACAATAGAGATCAATGAAAGAACAAGGCGAGGAAAAGGGAAGATGAAGACGATGAGGAGTGGGGGAGGGGGTTTGCTGCTTTCAACAATGACACAGACGGCGAAACAATAGAGGCTGGACAGTGGCGGTTTTATCTGCATGCAGGGCGAGTGGTGGGGAGGCTCCAGTCACCGTTAAGGTGCCTCTCGTGGGCTAATTGCTAATTAAGGTCACTCCAACTGTTATGGCCCGCAAACTGACGAACTGACCTGAACTGACTGCAACCCTGTGACTATCCGGTGGCCCACTTCACACAACAGATAAAATTTAAGTCAGGGCGCCGTATTATATGATGCCACTCAGATGCAGATGTGCACAGATATACGTGTGGCTGAAATGTGGGGTGTCTAGCACCGTATTTGTTTCACAAACGTAAATGGTTACGATTAATATTCAGTCTTATTCATTCTAATTAATTAATCCGTATTGAATTAAACTGCAGTAAAATGAAACCATTTATTGCTAGAGATCTCCTGGAAGCTCCATCAACGACCCCCGGACCCTAATGATTTTGAGAATGCGAGCGCAGCGCTGCACAGCACACACCTACACACACTAAAAATACTGTACATACCACGCAGAGGATAATACATGGTGGCGATTTAACATTAAATATAGTAAATAGGTAAGTCAAGAATGAACTCTAGTCAGTGTCAATCATAAGACGAACTATCACTTATGCAACCTATCATCTTTTGTACTCTTAGACAACAGCCTGTTTTATTCCTTAACAAACCTAATGTAACTGACTGTAATGGATTCAAACTATGGATTCAAACTGAATTCATCACTGCTCAGTATTTCTATGTAAATTTTACTCTTGTCAGGTTGGAAAAGCCTCTGAAACATCACTTAAAGCATTACAGAACACTAAAAGTCTAACCATAACTCTTAGCAGGTCTTTAAAATCAGTTGACCCATAATTGATTCTATGGTAGGTCGTTGTCAGATGTTAGGCCCTTAATGGAAAGCTGGAAAGAAATGTTCTAAAACACAAAACAGAATATTTAAAACAATGACTGTTCCAGAGTAAAGATTTTACTGGTATTCCAGGTTGTTTGTGTGCAGCTGTGGACTGGAGGGAACCATCATTTAGGCAGCTACATAACTATCTGATCTCAGGCACAGAGAGGCAAATACAGTACCAGCCAGATACCATCATCCCTAATGTGCAATATAAATTTATATCATAAAGGTATATATATCAAGCATATCAATATGCCGGGTAAACACCAAACAACATGCACTATATCTTCCCGCACAGACGCATGATGGATGTACATTCGACAGATGTGCAGATCTGTGTGCACTGTAGCATCAGTGTCATTTGAAAAACTCATGTCAGCCAATCTACAGCTGTCGGAAACTATGAAAAATAGGTCAATATTGTAGATTTGTTGCCGCGGCGTTTCAACTAATGTACATCTGATAGGTTTGTAAAAGGTACCCTCAAATTTTCTTACATTATCTGTGCCTCCCACGGTATCAGTGTTAACCCTTTTTAAGCATGTATTGCTTGGTCCCTGATTGATTGTTGTTCTGTTGAAGCATGCACATGTTGGTTAACAAAGGAAACACTAATGAAAAAAAGACAGATTTAAAGGTTTGGTTCCACCACAAACAGCTTTAATGCTCCTTTACATAGATTTTACTGTCTTTTTCTCTTATTTTGTGTTTTAATGACGGTAGTAGGGAGTGCTGCCTAGGTGTTTATTTTGGCTGAGTTCTGGTGACTGCAAAGGCCGTACTGTAGCATATGATTCACTTCATTTCCATAGTCATCAAATCATTCAGTGAGGCTAAAAGCCTTGCATGGAAGCATCTACATTTATTATGTCTGTGCACTGAGTTGTTTGTGCTTTTCCTCTAATTTGTCATCCAGTATACAGTATGTGCATAATGTCACTTGATTATGAAATGACTGACAAAAGGCTGCACCAAAATTTAGACAGTCCTCCAAATTAGAGGACAAAATACAGTGTTTGTAACTGCTTTTTACTCAGTTAAATCTAGACACATTTTCTGATCTGCCAATCCTACTGATGCATTTTGGAATGATGTCTAAAAAGGAGGTAGTTTTGGTTGGATTTCCTTCCCTTCAAGAAGCTGGCTTGTGCAGCTTTCCTTAAAATGCATGCAGCAGCAGCCTTTACGGTAGCTGTTGTTAAGGTTAGGGAAACATCCTGGTCAGTAAAAAACGGGAGAAAGCCCAACCATTTATTTGTCCCACTCAACCGCAAGACCACCTCCTTATGCAAAGTTTGTGGACCTCGCCTCCTCATTTGCTCCCATCATAATTACAACAACCACTAGCGGGCTTTGTCATGTAAACATATGTTGTATTGAGACACTGGCAGAAATGATTCTGTCAATGACATTTGAAACCAATCTCACATGTACAAATCCAATAAACAGACTACACGGATATAAGGACTGCACGGGCTGCGTGCAGAATTAATTTCATATTTTAACTCATCGTGTAACATATTCTGTCACACAGCTCCCATGCAGGTTTTATTTTATAAAAGCTTCAATAGCGGTTGTATAAACTTCAATTTCAACTGCATACAACTGTGAATAAAAGGCTCTGTATTTCTTCAATGACCTCTTTTAGATCTTTATTTGTCACATTTTGCTAACACATTTAAAATTTCCAAAGCTTTGAGCCCCACAAACATATTTTCATTAATTTCTGTTGTACTGAAGTAAAGCCAGAGACTGAAATTTCAAAACCTGAAAACACAAACGATAATTATCTGCATACCTACGTATAAATGAGAAAATGTTCTTCGGCCACTTGTTTGAACTTGATCTTGATCTTTTTTTCCCCCCACACACTAGTGACCACTTGACAGTATACACAAGTGCACACAGTGTAAACATCCAGTGCACTCACTTGCACAGACACACTATAAGTAGTCCTCTTGGCTGAGCTACTGTACGACAGCACATTACTATGATATACTTATGCTCTCCATTCATACACTCAGTCATGACGCTGAATCTTATTTAATGTCACAAGACACATTTGCCTGGAGTGGAGCCCTACAAGCTCAGCTCCGAGAGGAAAGAACTAGAGTCATCCTTCCTTTTCTTGCTGTCGTCCTCTGTTTCTGCTCCCTCTGTATTGCTTTCTTTTTCCTGTATCTCTTTATCTCCCTCTCAGCTGTGATCACACCCGCCTCACCGTTCTTTCTCTCTCCCTCTCTCTCTGTCTATGGCTCTCTACCTCTCTCTCTTCTCCTCTGCAGTCAGTGAATTCCCTCGGGTCCGACAGCAGGAGACTATTACACTCACAGACGGATTTGCTCTCCTCCAATTTCTCTCTGTCCTCTTCCTCCTAACTCTCCCCCTCTTTGTCTCTTTCTCTCTCTCTCGCTCTCTCTATTTCTCTCTCCTCTTATTCATTTCCTCCATCAACGTGAATGTGTGTATTTGTGCTCTCATGCACAGGTCTTCCAACCCTCCTTCCCTCTCTCTTCCTCCTCCCCTCCTTTTCTTACTCTTTCTCCTTTTCTTCAGTCAATATAATTGGCATTGCAGGAGTGCTCCCTGCAGAGTATGCTAAAACAGAAAGCACAAAAACAGAGGGTGAGCAGAGAAGGAGGCAGGAGGGGAGAGAGATGTGGATAAAAGCACAAAAAAAAATGAAGAGAAAGCAAGAGTGGAGGACAGTAAAGCAGAGAAGAGGGATGAAGAAACAGAGAAAGAAACTGAATTAAAAGTGATAAGAGCAGTGGAGACACAAATACAGAGAAAATAAGGAAGAAAGATAAATAAATAGAGAAGAAGACAGAGAGAAAATAGCACAAAATAAGGTGACTTAGCAAAATAAAAAGGAAAAAAGAGTTTAGAGGAGACTGGAGAAATGAGAAGCAAGAAGTGAGAATTCAGGGGAAAGAGGAAAACAAGGCAAAAAAGAGAAAAATGAAAAATAAAAAAAGCATAGATAGGAGAAACGAAGCAGCAAAGGATAACGGGGACAGGGGCCTCAAAAAGCCAAGGCTAAACTATAAATGAGACACCAAACATAGGAAATTCGGAAGAATGTGAAAAGAAAACAAAACAAAAGACAGAAAAGACAAAGAAAAGAGGAAATAAAAGGAAAAAAGGGAGAGCAGAAAGGAGGACACGACATGAAGCAGACGCATGGAAGATAAGACAAAAGGAATATGCAGAGGAGGAAATAAGGAGGAAAAATAGGAGAGAAAAAGTCTTGACCATAGCAATCAGGAACCAGAGAAACCAGAGTGCATCCATTCAGAAACTAGGCAGCCACTCAAGGCAAATTCAGCAATATATCTCATCCTGACTAGACACACAAGTGCCAAACCACATTACACTGAGAACCATCCTGAAATAACCCAGACTTCAATAGCAGCTGCAGCACTCTCTCTGCCTCCACAGACTCTCTGCAGGTTTCAGTAGGAATATGTTAAGGGTTTGCCTTAAGTTATAGGGAATAGTTAATGTAAAAGTGATTTGGCAAAGAGGAAAACACAACTTCCACTTTTGAGTTTGTCATAATTAACCAACACAGTCTCATTCACAGAACAGTGTTGTGATAAAAAAAAAGGTTACATCAAGTGACCTGACCAGAGAAAGTGAGTTGACAAACCTGAGCAGCCACCTGTTTACCCACCCGGCTCTCAATCAGAACAAATTCACAGTCAGAGAGCAAAGATTACTGACATTACACTACTTATTTACCAAAGATTACAACATCACAATGACGTCTGGCTAATGAGCCTCTCAATAATGAGCTAATGAATCTCCTGCTGCCACTCAGGGTTGCTGAAATGAAATGTTGTCTTGTGCAGTCTAAATGTGACACATGTAGGGCTGCAACTAACCTTTGTTTTGATTGCTATGAATTCATCAATTATTTTTGGATTAACTGAACAGTCATGTAGGAAATAAAATGAAGACACATCACCTTCACCACACCAGCTGAAAGATGTGTTAAATTAAAATTTCTCTTTCTCCCAAAAGCAGGGAACAAACTTTGTCATTCCTGTGCTTAGCTCGTTTCATGCAATTAGAAGCTTGTCACACTCGTGTCAGGTGAAACAGGAACTGAGTTTGGCATCTCACTTAACGTGGCACTTGACCTGAAAGCCTTCTCCTCGAGCTGTGGCTTGATATTGGCATTGATTGGCAAATTTTTACTGATAACCAAACTTCTAACAGATTACTTAAAGTTATAATCAACATTTTATGACAACAATTTGAAAGCAGTACAATCACTCATACCAATGAACTTACAAATGCTGAACTCTGCACCTCCTGTCGGCTCCACGGAGCCTCAGGGCATTTTGAAATTATTACAGAAAAACAGCGTAGTGTGTTGTGCGTGTCCCGCCATTATTTTGTGTGTGGGTCACTGTGTTGCTCCATAGCGCCCAGATTTTCATTCTTTGACCTGTGCTGCACTGACCTTTACGGGCAAAATGTATCACTGCTGAGGACTTCTTGATTGTTATTAGGCTGCATGTGTCTATTGCTGTTCAGTCCTAGAAAAAGTAATGAAAAGTATTAAACACAGCAAACTATGATGCGCAGCCTCCAGAGTTCACCGGAGAACATTCCTTAAATCAGACTTTTAAACCTTTTGGACATAATGCTATTAGTCCATATAAGCCTGCAGCATGGGTGTCACTTATACAACCCATCACTCCTGTATTGATTTTGGTCAAAGTGTGGTGCATGTTGAACATGAGCACTGTGCACTGTGGCGTTCTTTGCCACTCGTCTTCCAGCCAAGTTCGGGATAGCGTTAGGTAGCTAAATACATACCTGCTCTGTAGCAGTCGTCAGTTTACAGAGCGACCGCAGAAAGCCACACTGCAGCTTCTTTCCTCTCCTGTCCTTGGATGGCATGAAGGTGCATTCATTTTATAATTTGTACACAGATTATTCGGTAAATAACAATCTTGTTAAACAGTAGAGGCGCCACTGGGTGTTGGCGGCTGTTTTTTGTTAAATTTGAACACAAATGAGTTTCTAGTCGGTGTTCAGCTGCTTGAGCTGTAATGTTACTGTTTTGATTCTTGCCACTCTCATAGTGTCTAATATAATAATTGTGTCTGCAGCAGGCAGATGTTTTTAGTAAAAAAGTTCCACAAACTCACTTTACACCACTTGCTCAGCACAGAGTAGGCAGACACAGTAGAGACTAGCAGGTGAACACATTAGAGCATTTAGCAGGTAAAAGAAACAGATATTTGCCTCAGGAGTTGCTAGAGACCAAAAGAGTACTGTTGTTAAGAGAAACATGAAGAATATGTGGGTCACAAATGAAGCAAAAGTACGACAAAGGCAGCAATAGTAAAAACGTGCCAGGGTCTTAGCTGTACTGCACCACGAGGTCAACTCCATTCCCTGAGTTATATACATATAAGTGACATATATCACAGATGTATGGTAGTTATATGGGAAACAGATTAATATAAATAAATCCAAATGTATACCTATTTGTATAATGTATTAATCAATCTATTTCGCTAGCTTTTCATACCTCTAAAAAAAAATCTGTATCACAACTATTTTGTATCACTGCTAAGAAGAAATATAGCAGTTATTTTTATACGCTAATGCAAACTCCGTTAGCAATCTGGCACATTTCCTTTCGAGGCTGCCAATCTCCCTGGTAATAGCATGATTTGTTTATGGTAGTTACTTTATTGTGAAAATGCACGGAGGGTTCACAGATCTTACAATGCTACAAATAGAAGGCTATAAAACTGCCAAAAGCAACTTCGGTACAGCAAAGAAAAAACTGAAATTATGAATGGCCTATGTAATGAAAACACAAAAATTATTTGCTAAGGAACACGAAGTCCAAATTTGTTTACTAAAGCAGAAATTATGAATAAAACATTCCAAGGACTATTGTACTAACACTGGTCTGCTCTGAATATGAGAGGAGACATGCAGGACAAAGAAACTTATCTTAGAGTGGTGGAAAAATAAGACCTCTAATACAGATATGTCACACATTTTCACAGTTTTCAAGGCCTTAAATTTAGATTTAAGGGTTTTTTTCCAATCTTAAAGACCAGCGGGTGCTCTCTTTAATACCCTGTATTTGTTATTTTTCGTCTGTCTCCTCTGACTCTACTTCTCTCCTTTTCTTTGTTGTCCCTTTCTCTCCCTACCTCTATCTAATCTTGCTTTCTGAAGCCATGAAGGCAAAAAAAAGAGGAGAGGACAGACTCTATTCTACTCAAATCCAAAGCCGGGAGAGGAGACTCAAATCCAACCCAATCGCATTTATAGCCGGGTTCCGCTCCAAATGGTAATTTGTCGACTGTCTATTGGCTTGGGTGCAGGGGCTCCTGTGACTGACACTCTGACTACAACACAGCTGGGAGAAGAAACAGAGAGGGAGGAGATGCTGACAACATTTTACTGCGATAATGAGTTTACTTTTCTGCATTTTTTGTTTTCCCTTTGTTTCAAATGTATGGCAACTAGATTTCCAGCTTTCAGATTCACTGGCATTTTATAAATTAAACCTCTCATTTGCATGTTGTTTTTGCCAGCAGTGCAGCTCATGGGATGCTGATGTTGTTCTGTTGGTCCGCTACTGTAGTTCATACTGAAAGGTTTCAACAGAAAACGAATGGGAATGACTTTTGTCATCTGTGTCTTTTCTTCTAGTACCACATGTTTAATGTTCAGTCACAATATATCGCAATAAATACTGCAAAGAAATCCGGTGGAATCTTTCATTATCTTTACTTTCTTGACCCCTCAACTCTTCCCACGCAGGCTTTGCGTTTAGGGCTACTAAGTGCGAGTTACCTGTATGACTCTGCATGTTTTATTTTGCAAGGATTTTATGCCGGATGTCCTTCAACACACGACCCTGGAGGCAGTAGAAGAAGAAAAGTCGAGGGGTCGATGCCAGATTGTGAGTACAATGAATATTTTGCCATGAGTAAGGAATTTGAGTAGTTAGCTCAAAGCACTGCTGTGCACATCTACACCTTCACAGGGGCATAAAGACAGATGTAATTTCTAGCCTTTTACTGTCCAGTTATAAAAAATAATAAAAAATAATTATATCATATACATTATGACACCTGTTTTGAGAAACTACTTTTTATTCATCCAGATCATGAATTAAAGGCAACTAGACTTCCTGTCTGACCAGATCTGAAGGTTCTTAGGAGACAGGAGAAACATTTTAAAAAGCAAGGTTATCTTGCATGTAGAAAAAAACAAAAACTGTGTCATAGTTTGAGTAATTGCTAAGAAAGTCCTCCACCACATCAGGTATGCCAAGCAGTCAAAGGATCAATACATTATTACAGAAGTCAATTTTGATCAATTGCTGCTTGCGCAGTACATGACAATGTTAAATGATCTAGATCACGGTAGAGTAAATCAGAGAAAACTTAACTTACTTTATAACCTTGAAGTTGTTGTCAGAACTGAAGGCTCTTAGATAACAGGCAAAACATCTCATTATTGATAACAGCTGCACTACAAATACTACTTTTGGATACATTAAATTAATGTCATTGCAGTGAGCAAAGAAGACCATTTTCCAAAAGACTGACATCCTCTGCTAGCACTTAGAACCCAAATCTTGCATAAAATCTGCTGCATTGCTATACGGTGTGTCTCTGTGTATAAATCTCTGCACTAACACTGTCATGGTTAGGGATTCCCCCTCGGGCTACCAGTGCTAAAAAAATGTAGGCAGTAATGATGTTTTGGAAGAAATCATCCAACAAATGGCAGGTCTTGCACCACTGTTCTATTTCTTGTTTAATAGGTTTACTTTTCTGACAGTGTAGATGTTTGGGATTTTACTTTGAAACTACTGCATAAATTGTGATTTTATCACACTGTCAATCACGTCCACTGAATTATTAATTTTTACTGTATCCTAGTAGTATCCAGGTGGGGCTTTACAGGTTTTTATTTCAGTGTGTTTTCAAAACAGACAAAATCATATGCATGGTGATGTTTGTCAAATTAATACATGTATTTCTAAGCGCTCCCTTCAGTGAGGTGCTTTTCAGATACATGCGCTACTGTTAGTGTTGCTTTGTTAATCAGGTATTTGTATGTGAGTGTTTGCGTGTCTCTGCTTGTGCTTTTACATAAAGTAAAAAGCTAATTACACATTTTAATTAAGTATTTATGAACAGTTAATGGGATATTTGTTTTGACTGCATATTGTGTAACGTAACCACATGACCTTACACACAGTTCCTTCGCTCGCATTAATGTCTCACAGTGATGCACAGGTCGATATTCCTTTACTGGGTATTTCTTGATTAAGATTTAGGATGTCCAACTTGATTCAGGGGACGTTTACACCTTTTATTGCAAACAGCAAAATATTATTTGATTGGCGAGAGTTAAATGGTTCAGCTCTGACAGGAAATTTGATAGCAGTCATTTGCTGAGGATGGAACCGGGAGAGAAACCATTATGCAAGAAACAGATATCACCTCTTCCTTCCTTCTGTTGTCTTCTTCTCTATGGTAGCATGTCACCTGTAACCACTGGTAACTGTCTACATATGCTCTGACAGACATCTATTGTTTAGGGGGAAAGTGGCAGTCCTTTTATGACATGCTGGTCACAATCTGAAACTGCCAGCGACATTGATTGGATTTCTAAAGATGGGATTTCTGCACATATTAAGATGCCGCCCATTTAGCCAATGCTCTAAGCCACAGCCAGACACAGTGACTGAGCAGATACTGGAGAAGCTACGTGTTTTGGCCGAGGACGCATTAGCACAAAGCATGATTACAGTGTGGCTCAAACACGTGTGACATTTCAGTTCTGGTGCTTTCTCACCCGGAGCTGTAGAGTCGACTGCCGTGAAACCCGAACTAGCTGACACTTTACTTCAGTGACTTAAGACGTGCACGTTAGCAAAGCCATTTCAGAGTTTTAACTTTCTACAGCTGTAAAGAATTTTATGAGGATGGCACAGATTTTCATCAGTGATAAATCTGCTGATTATTTTGTTGATGAATGGTTTGAATGCTCTATAAAATGTCACAGTGAAAATGCAAATCACAATTTTCCAGAGACCAGGGAGATACTGTTAAACTGCTGATTTTGTTCATCCAACACTAATAATAATAATAAAAATAATTAATATGTGTATTAATCCCCTTTAGGTTAATACTAGTAGACAGGCAGCCTCCTTAAAGTGCCAAGGATTCGGGGTTCAGTGTCTTGTCCACGGGAAGCTACACAAACCACCAACCCTGGGCTTCATACTGTAGCTGTCCTGCCGAAGATATATTAGTTTACTTTCACATAAGATAAAGAAAATCAGTAAATCCTTAAAACTCAGAGCTGAACTTATCAATACCTTTGATTAACAACTGTTCTGGAACTGATAAGTGAGTGTCAGGCAGGCTGTGCATACACACACAGCCTAAATATCTATGAAGCCTTTCCACTGGAGCATTTCAAATCAAGTCAAATTATGTTACTGTATATCTACACACACCAATATCTCCAGTCACAAATTCGCCTCAAGAGGCTTTACAGGTTGTACAGCACATAACACACCCGAATCAGCAGAGGAAGAACTCGGTGTCAGCAGGGCCATGTAGTAAACACTTTTAACACATTTCAATAAAAGAAAGTGTCGAGGTTTGAATGACTCGTGTCTGCATTTTCACTTGACTTTGTGTTTCCCTCAAGAACATGGTACTTGACTTAAGACTTCTCTGAGACTTCCCTTCTTGTTAAATTTAAACTCTTCCAGCACCTCTAACAAATGCCCGTGACGGCAGAGTGTACCGTGTGATTAAATTAAAAGGGGAGCACCACTGACATATTGTCAGAAATTCAATCTAGTGACAAAGTATTACAAGGGTAATTTTGGGGATGTCCAACAACAAGGTATCAATAGAATATATCCAATGTTAAAATAAAAAAGATGCTTGACATTCAACTTTCAAATCAAACGTTCGATAAACTTAAAGCACTGGCTTAAATTCTGCATTGACTATCTTCTGATATCTGCTTCTCTTCAGTTCTTTAAATAAAATCCCACTTTAACACCCTGCTCTATGGGATGGCAGGTCATGCCAGGCTGCCACGGTTTTCATGTTTGCTCCATCAAGGTGTAACACACAGCACAGTCATCTTGCCACCGGCTACTGACCCTATGACGTAAATGACCCATCCTTTTCTCTTCATCCTTTCAAACAGAGCCTCTGTAAACTGTAGCAGGATGTTGATGAAACCAGGCTAGCTCTGACTCTTCCAGCCCCCGAGGGGAAGAACCAGAAAATGTCACCAAACCCTTCAAACCACAACAAAAAGAAGCTCTCCCAGCCATGCCAGGCGTCACACCTGCCGCGTACAAGTCCACATACCTCTGCTCTCCCCTGACTGTGAGGATGTGAGGACGTAAACCTGAAAATATCTCTGTGAAGCTCGACACTGAGCGGTGATAAATAAATCACAATAATATTTAAATATTCATTGTAGAATAAGAGGAAACAGAAACACAGAGGATAAACTCCTTCGTCTTTGCTACACACATCAAAACAGTTTGCCTTGAGGAAGTTCGACTGCATTATCAAATTCTCCCTTCAAGGGACTCATCAAACATACAGTAGCCTGTGTAAAAGGCTGATAGTCGTCACGCCTCGGGCTGCCCGTATGAATGAACAGCAGATAAGGGCGTGTAGCTCATTAACTCAATTATGTCGTTCACTTGTGCCGTCTGTCGATGTATTACGCAAATGGGATCGAATTTGCTGGTAGATATGAAGTCATCTTCATTGGCACACGGGCCAAGGGAGACTGATTATACTGTAACTCCAAAGAGACGGGGTTTTCTATTCAGAAACTAGACCACGTGGGTCAGTTGAGCCTTTCAGCAGGAGCTTTGTCAGTAAACTTGACCCTTAAAAAAACCTCTCATCCATTTGTTGAAAACAAGCAGAGAAAAACACTCTAGTAGTATTCAACATGCTGCAGCATTCTCCATGTGTGAGACGGAAGGTCCGGCATGCACCCCTCAATCCAGATCAGCTATTTGCTTTTGATTGCACAAGTCATAATGACATTCTAGTACTCACCAGGCTGAGAAATAAGGAAAGGGAGATAAAGAAAAAATCTAAATAAGCAGAGTGTGTTTGCACAGTACCCGTGTGAGTGTGTGAGCACATGTGTTGGTACGAGCACGTGTGGGGTCACGCGAGACACGAGTTGGTCTGGTGCCAAGAGGTGCAGCTAGCTGCGGCGGAGACATCAGCGTTCCACCGTGACTTAAGTCAGTTAATAAACTGCGTGATTAATTCATGCTGTGTCATTTTCCCATGGTGTCCTCCCCCGATCCCCTCCATCAGAGAGGGCTTGAAGAGCTGTTTAATTACTCAGCACTTTGCTCACGGGGAAGTGGAAAATCGCCGGTCAGACACCACCTTATGGGAAAAAAAATACAGTGTGTATATTCAGAAGTGGTACGCAGTGTGCAGAGTGCATACGGTCTGAATGCAGTCGCTGGACTGATACACACACACATACACACAATTATTCACACACACAGGATAACTAGGCACACACAATTTTTCGCCTGACAGTCAACAGTCGGGCTCACAGGGGTATTTTTATTTAAGTAAAGACTAGAGGGCCTTCAGAGCTTTATTTAAATACACGCCTATGTGTGTGTGTGCATCAATATACACATACTGTCTGTGTGCTATTCTTAAATAGTTTCCACGTGTTGCTGAGTGTGTTTGCATCTGTGTGTACTGCATGTATTTGTATGTGTGTGTGTGTGTACAGTCCAGCACGTGTGTGTTCATTTAACAAGCAGCATCTTTAAGTCTGAGTGAGAGGGAAACCAGCTGAATGACACACACGGAGAGAGAGTGAGTGTGTGCGGTGCAAGCGTACAGAGGATTCTTAATGCTCTGACTACTAGGGTGTGAAAAAACCAAGTGAAGGAGAGTGAATCAAGACGAGGTGCATTTGTGTGTGTGTGTGTGTGTGTGTATTTTTGAGCACTCTGGCACAGGTGTGTGTGCGTGAGTGTCAGTGCAGTAGATTCTCTTGCAGGGATAAGCAGCTTATGGAAGGAGCATATTCTTTTCTAAGTAAATCTCATTAATTTTAATTAGCTGTATATTTAGCCTATACACCTGGATTGAGTCTAATTTTCTTTGTATATATAGCGACTAGAGAGCAGAGCAGGTGAAATGACTCAGGTAGAGATTATATTGCCATAGCTGCCTCACATTTGCATAATGTCCTGTTTTTGATTGTGTCGCGTGCCTAAGCAGGATATCACAGGCAAATATGCATTCCCTTCATTTTCCTACTGCATGCTCAATGTAGCGCACCACGGCTTGTCCTTTTAAACATTCCCCTTTATTCTCTTGTGTGTTTTTTCTACCTCCCTTGCTCCCTACGCTGTTTCATTTCATTTTCTCTCTGGTCTGTGCACCCCATCATTAGAGTGTGCTTGATTTTTTTTCCCTCCCAACCCCTCCTCCTCCTCTGTTTCCCTGCCCTCATGCTCCCTTACTGTATGGATTTCTCTTGTGCACGTGCATTCCTCTGTCTTTCTCTCTCTGTCTCCCTCATCCTCCCGCCTTTCCTGGGTAATCAGCTTATCCTATGTGTGTCCAAGCCTCTATGTCTGCGTTCCTCCTCTCTTTGTTTTGGATTCATTCAGCAGGAAGATTAGAGATGCCTATTTGGTGCCTTTGTCTTCAACCGACGCTGTAGCACTGAGGTACAGTGTGCGGCGATGGCCTCGTCGTCAAAAGCCACATCCACTCATCCTGTGTTCGTCATACGCTGATTAGTGTCAAAGGCCAGATGCAGAATAAAAAAAACAAGGCTGCTACTGTCCACAGGGCAGGGCAGCAACATGTATGTATCACTCTTATACAAACTCAGGGATAAAAGAATATGACAAACAAGCTCATTTTTTACTTCAGTTCCTCAGCTTAAGAAAAAAGGAGCTGAGGGGAGCAGATTTCATTAAAGTGAAATGATAGCCAGTGCAGAACCCAATCACTGTATTCACCATGTCATTCGCCATGTCATTGTATTGGCAGAGCATCACTCTAGGCTGCGGTGTAAAAAGCATAATCAACCAAAACATAAAAGCACCGGAATAAATTTGCATGCATGTGTAGAGTGCAAGATAGATTACAGACTATTTACTCTATTTTCTGTTTAAATATCTAATAGTCTGACCTCATTTACACCTCGTATTTAACCGTAATGTCTTTGCGGATGTTTTGGAGTTGGATAAACAAAACACATGGTAACACAGCGAGTAAACGCGCACCATTATTGGAAAGTTATCAGTCCTTTAGACCACCTGCAGAGGAGATCAAACCACAGCCAAGTGTGGCTGCAGTCCACACAGTGTGTATTCCCAAGTTGCAAACAGGGCAGAAAAGTCTAAACACACTCCAAACTTTACCATCCACTCAGCTTCTCCAAAGACACCTACAGTTAGACACTCATCACCACCACCACTACCAGTCCACACTCCCTTCCTTCTTCCACAGCATTTACAGTAGTTGCAAACTGCAGCAGAAAAATCACACGTCATCATTTTTGTTGCCTTCCAGGAAAGACTCATAAAAGATGACCTTTTCCACTTCAATGAAAAGTAAATCCAGACTCTGTGGTATCATGTCTAATGATCCTACACATTTCATTCTGGTTCCTGTTGACAATGCAACCTGCTAGCCTACTTCCCTGCTTTGCATAGGGCGCATGAAAAACCTGATCCAATTACAATGCAGCCACAAATGATGATGAAAACACATACACTAAATGCCAGGTACTGTATTAATGCAAAGGGCATTTAAATAATACAGACTGCATTTTTAAAGCACATGTATATGGGAGTTATGAGCTTTCAAGCAGTGTGGCACAATGTGATTGTGAGGCATAGGAAGTGCAGCAGTGCAGTGGAACCATAAATGAACTCCACAGAGCAGTAGCTGTGTTTCAAAACAAAAAAAAAATTAATGATACTATCCAACATTTCCCATGCTGAACTCATATCTCAGTAACCAATAAACTTCCGACTGAAAAAGTGTGCTATGAATAGGAAACAATATTCAGAGCTAGCACAATCATGTACTTTTAATATAACTTTGTTTCAGACTTTAAGCTGCAACTAGCACTAGTTTAATCTCTTCGCCTGTAATCAGTCACACTATGTGAAAACGCCAAGAAAGGACACAGCCTCAAGGACTCTGACAGTCTGGCTTCTGATTCACATTGACACTTGATCAGCGGGTAAAGCAGACGTGCCAGACGTTCGTTATAAATTATTTTCATCAAACAGCCACTTCTAGTTTTGTTATTGAAGGGGAAATGACCAAGTGCAGTGTTTTCCCTACCATTTTCCCTAATGGTAGGGAAAACACTGCACCCTCATTCACTCTCTCATGTTTGCTGACACAGAAACCGTGTGAGATACTGTGTTTCACATAAGAAAGCAATAATATGTAAAATTACAGCTAAATTTAGCTGAGATGAATCCTTTACTTTATGCATTCACAGTACTTCCACGTCAGGGGTTCTGTATGTGATAGTACTATGTCAGAGGCTCAATAAGACTCAACAGCCAGTGAATGGACAGTGATATCCTCAGCAGAAACCAGACTTGGGAGAATTCCCAAGACAGAACACAGGTGAAATAAAATGGCTTTACGGTTGTGGTATCAGCGATAAGATCCCCCCACAGACACACTCCTCACCAGCAGCTGAAGTGATGGCATCATCAAAAAGAAGCAATAAACAAGAGCAACCTCTGCTCTTTCATCGCTGGAGCTCCCGTGCTCAGGTGGAACCCTCGGCACTCTGACTCAATCGATACAAATGCTGCGCTTTACAGCCGCGCGCTTGCCTCTTCCGGCTCCCCGTCATAGTTTCACACAGAGCAGTGATTGGCTTCAACAAACAGCTACACCTCTCCAAGAAGCCCTTGGTCTGACCAGCCATGAATCAATGACAGGATGGGTGATTTCCACCCCCACAACAATCAATTAAAACACCCGCCGGAGAATTCCGGCAGATAACTGGAAAAACAGGAGGGGCTGAGTTGTGGGCGGCGAGAGTGAGGGACCTGATCAAAGAAAAAAGCCATTTGAGTGCAGAGGGCAATAATAAGGGCTCTTGTTGGAAATAAGGTGAATTAATTTATTCCGAGGCAGGAATTGTTGTTGTTAGCTTTGTTTAATCGGCTGAGTCTTTGTGAAGTGATGGTTTTAAGCTGACAGCTCTGCAAATGCGGGATCCTTACTTTCCTCGACCCTGAGTTGCTGCAGAGTCTTTTAAGTGCACCTGCGAGGAAGCAGAGTGTGTTACTGCTTTGCAAAATCTCAAGAGCCCTTCTCTCTTTCAGTCTCTAAATGGCATTTACTGTTATTATGATGGTAGCAGGCAAGATTGATCTGTTCTGATGTAATCTCACATTGCCTGAGTGGGTCGGGGTGAATAAGATCTGCCTCAGATTGATGAGGTCTAATGGAGTCTCGTTTGGATGCTCCTGATACCTTTAAGATTTAATGATACTGGCATGCTACTGCATTTTAATTCTGCTTAATTTAGCCACAAATAACATGTCGACACTTGTGCCTTGTTCAGCTGTGAGTTTCTCTTCCTGTCTGTCGCTTACAAATGTGTAATGTTTCCGCACGTCTGAAGAGATATATGAAGATAACATGAAAACACAGCAATGTGCATAATGTGTGATGCTAATCATTCCCAGGGCTCCAGTGCTCATGGTTGGAGCTTTGTTGGGAGTTTAATCAATCAGCCACAGCCCCTTAATTAATCGGCATGATGAACAGGAGAAATGATTGGTTTTCTGCCAGATGTGAATCTGTTACAAACTAATGCCAGCCAATCAGGATCAAATTTATAATCACAAAACTGATCTGGACGACAAAACACTTAAAAGGATCAGAGAAGAATGAACACACTAAACAATGGGAGTAATATGACTTTGGATTTTAAATTCCAATAGGAGACAGCTGTTTGGAGATCTTCGGCATGTTGTAAAGGGTGTGTTCAAGGTGCCTAAGTGGATCTATATGGTATCAGAATCATCATCAGTCTCATTGATTGAGCACTAGGATATGTGGAATATCTCATTGTTTTTATTCCTTTAAAAACTGACATTGCTAATTAATTGGCATGATCGGCATCAGAAGAATTAATTGGACTCCTCCCCAGATGTTTTAAAAATGAATCTGCGGATAACTAACAAGGACCGTCTGGTTGTCCATTGAAGCAGCAGATGTCATTAACTGCAGCCCACGCTGGTGATCTGCCCCGTTCCAATCAGACCAGGTAACCGGTGGCTGAAACAAATGGAAAAGCACTGGAGCTAGTAAATAGCCAGGGTCGAGATGGAAAGCACTGGTTTTGGCCTGTGCCATCTGAGCCAAATGGAAAAATAGCTTAGGCTTCTTATTAATGTCACAGTGGCTAGGCGGTAATTCCCCCAGGCTCTGTGTACCTCAGCTTGTTAATGAGTCACTGCTTATCAGTCAGCCTTGTTAACAGGCAGAGGCCTCCCATCCAAACCGCCTACTGCTATTGTGTGCTAGCCGTACTGTGTATTAGCCAAATGTTCCCCCATCTTGGCACACAGGAAGTCAACAGTAAACAACAGCAGCACACACAGGAAGTGGGAATCGAGCCAACGAGAAAAAGCCGGTCCAGAGGGGAAGGAGCCCATTTTGTGGCAGGATAAAGTGAACCGCTGGCAGAGGCATACAAATGCGAAGCCCTCCCGTCTATAAATCTTACCACACTAACGATTGGTCTACACTGTTCCCGTCCTTTAATCCTTATTCATTATTGTCCTCAGCTGGAAGCATCGGGCTTCAGTCAGGCGTTCCGACCAGCGGAACTAGTTTACTTTACTTTACTTTACTTTAGTTCATTTGGCAGACTAGTTGAGGTAAATAAACAATTAGACATGTCCTGGTGTCTGGGGTCAGGCTGCCGTGGAGCTGAGAGCCAGGTGGCTTGATGGGAGCAACTGCACGCTGCTCTACTTGCTATCTACTGAGTGTTCAAGTGGACGGGCCCTCTACACATCACAGCACATCCAAGGTAACTGGGTCAGCGGTACGCAACCAGGACACAGCCGGCCAGTTGTGTATCTGTGCCCCTCTGATAGTCCCTCTGCCTCCGCAGTGCATGGCTACACATCCCGCTGTGGAAATGGATATGTCAAATGACACGCAATTAGTGTCTCCCTGATTTGTTCACTTGCTCTAAAGAAGCCTGGACACAGACAAATCCACAGAAAAGAAAACTGAGTTAGTGCTGTCCTTTCCGTGACTTTGAGATACTGTACATCAAATGAACACGAGACAGTAGAAGTGGGCGAGTTGGGAGTCCGGGGTTCGTCAGGAATTTAAACAGTCATGACATGCAGCCTGTCCCTCGCTGTATAATAATAAACCCTGCGACTCATGTGAGAAGGTTTTTTTCTCTCTCTTTCCTGCTTTAAATGATGAAAAGAGACAGTCTCCATGTTTTGAATTCACAGTGGACTCAGTACAGCACTGATGGGCACTCCTGCTCATCTGCTCTCACATTGATTTGCTGAGCTAATCGTTTTTCCTCTCTGATACATAACATTGAATTATTTATGCTAAGTAGACCCTTCTGTTCCAGCGCCTCTTAGCATGGAGATCTCCATTATGACGGCATTACCTAACTGCCCACCCTACTCTCCTCCATCTTCTACTTAACAGCTATGCTGCCGTGTCACAACAACACCAATCAGAAAGATCAAAGCAGATGCGAGTGATGGACCAGTGATCTGCAGCTGACACACAGCATATTCCTCTGACTCTGCAATATCGCTGTTTGCCACATTGCTAAAATAAAAATCTGGAAGCTATAGAGCAATGAACACGAGATTAATTTATATATAGTTTGCTGTCTGCTCATTTTTTGGCACCGTTCCTCTGTGTTTTATGTGAAGTCCCGTGACAGCTGAGTTTGTTGTTTGCCAGTGAGAAAGTCTGTAAACTGTCAGTGTTTGTTTTACCAATGCCAAGGAACATCCCTGCACTTCTCTTGATGAAATTATACAGTCTGATTTTAATGAATGTCTTGCTATAGCACAAACACCAAGAATTTCAAACTTTTAAAATAAAAGTTAAAGTAACGATTTCACTGCATGAATGTTATCGGTCGTGTTTCAGGGTTGCTATATTATTAGTATTTTATGCTTTGATAGCAAAGATTTATGACAAAGAGACCTTGACTACAACCTAATAGTTTACAACATGCACAGAGAAAGTCTGTTAAGTCACCGGTCCATCCCTGCATCAGTTTTCCTCTCAAATGCACTCTTTGACATGTTTTCTCATCTCCTAAACACTCTCAGACGTCCCCGGCTTAATTACTCCCCTTGACTGACATGATAATGTAAAACAGCGCTTAGGTGAAACCAAAGCAAGAATTGGTCATGCATGGTCAGGCCTCCCGCTAAGCACACCTTAATCAAATGTGACACGCGTCTGAATGGGAGCCAAAATCATTTTCAAACCCAAATAACAAACCACTGCCTGAGTTTCAATGACGGGCTACACATTCGGGGTCAGCACTCTGACGAGAGATTGATATTTCATCATCAGCACCTCAATCTGGTGATTGTTTGTGCATTTCTCATCTTCAACAGCTTTCGGGGCCTTGACAGGCCTCAACTTACATTTGTTCAGCAGTGGCCTCATCCCGGCTTCCTGGCAAAGTCAGATTATTTCTCACTTTCTGCTGCACTGACCACTGAGAGCTCACACTGACAATCTCCCACTTCCCCACCTTCGATACACAAGCATTCACAAACACAAATATGCATAATTCATCAGAAGGGGAAAAGGCTGATGTGGACATGTGCATGTGGTATGTGTGCTTCCATATCTGTGTGGGAATACACACGTACATGGAGCACGTGTTCGTCCGTGAACATGCACTCACAAATGTATTCAGATTTGTGAACCGTGTGGGTGTGCACAAGTGAGTCCAGGGAAAGTCAGACAATGTATATCACAGATGCAAATCAGGGAAAGTCTATTAGAGACAACGCCTTGTTTGCTATCATCTTATGGCTCTTTGCAAACACTGTGCAATTAAATCCTAGCTGTAATAAGAAAATGCCAACAGGAGTGTACCTGTGTCAATCAATTTTCTATGGATTGAGGGCCATCATGGTGCACCATTTTGTCACTGGCACAATTTGCCCTCTAAAGGTTGTATTACCGGCAGCAAGTCACTTGAGCGTTATGTAATTGGAAAAGCACATTGGACAGTGTATTTCTATTCGCTTGGTGCTCACAGCAGGGATGATATCATTACAAAGTGCTTCTCTCATCAAATCCGCACTTCCTTCTGCTTTCAGCCGCGCCCACTTCATCACAGGTTGATCTTCAGCCATGACAAGTGTCCACTGTGTTGCTATTTAAGAAAGCACTACACCAGATCATTACTGCCTATCTCCAGGTCTCGCATGTGAGAGAATCAGAGAGATGTTGAGCAGGTGAACATGACAGAAAGAGTGCCAGTGTGTGTCTGCCTGCTTTTGTATATCTTTTTGTGATTGTATGTAAGTGACTGAAGATGTCACGGAGGGACAAACAGAAAAATAAGAGCCATGTGGCAAGCCACTGGGGCCTGGGGAGCCGGGAGTGTCCCATGTGGTTATTAACAGCTCTGTGATTCCCTTGTCATAACACAGGAAATGCCTCAACTCAACAGATAAGGGGCACCACCAGAGAGACAAAGAGCGGGTCGGGAGGTCAGAGGCCCAGAGAGAGAGAGAGAGGGTGAGATAGACAGAATCGAAGGCAGATATAGGGAGAAATATGCTTACCAAAGGGGATGTTGCTGTGAACCGCAGCTGCAAATAGTACTGTCAATAAGCTGACACTCCATAATACGGAGGGGGCTGATGGGAAGGCCATGGTTGGGCGCACAGATCCGCCTGTCTCACTGAATCCTCAGGAGGGCAGAGGAGCTCTGGATTGTCACCTGCAGGGAGAACAGTGGAGAGATAAAGAAAACAAGCAGAGCAGGCCACTAGCCACTAATTGCGTCCCTTGCCATTGGTTGGCTGCTACTGAATAAATGCTTGGCCCACCCGTTACTCACGCATTGCTCCATGGGTATTCATCGATCTGCTTGTGTCATACCGTACTGAGAAGCGATTGAGGAAGGTGGGGGTGAGGGGAGGGGGGGCGATAAAGCCAAGCAGCAGAGGAGAGGGTGAGGGTGATGGTGTGTAAGCGGTTATGAGGGGGAAAGGGGGGAGAAGAGATGGGAGTTCATATTACTGTTAATTTATTCATCCACTTTAAGAAGCTGTGCGCATGTGGAGTGAAGGGAGGCGAGTGTTTTGGACAGCCCATAAACCAAGCTGCAACTAACTCACACTAATTAGAAATAACGCAAAGGAACCTACTCCCAGTTGGTCGTGAAAAAAAAAAAACACAGACAAGAAAGGAAAAAAGGAAGCAACACAGCAGCAGCGCTGCACCTGTCGCCCGCTGAGAATACGCGGTGCGCTTTGCACAAGACTGAAGACGGACAGACGTGCGTAATAGTCGCTCAGGCACTCTCGCTCTCTTTCTCTCTCTCTTTCTCTCTCTCACACACACACACCTTCTCCCGATCTCTTTCTCACGCACATTCCCTAAAATAGCAGTAGCGCCGAGGTGAGCCCTCGGTCCATCTGTGAAACGCTTCCTCCTTGTAGCTGCTGAGAGGGGACCGAGGCTGGACTGTTGCCTGTGGGACGGGCGGTTAGGGCGGGGACAGAGGGTGGGATGGAGGAGCCGGGTGGGGAATATGGGTTGGGATGGGATTGGGAGATGTGGGGTGGGGTGTTTGTGTGTGTGTGTGTGTGTTGGGGGTGGGGGGGGGGGGGGTGATTGTTGCTCGAGCCCTTCCTGCTGAGTGATGGTGAGAAATGAAAACAAAACTAGAACAAGTGCATCCATGGGAAATAACCCGGACACTCCGGGTATAAATGAACCCAAGTTCTCGCGGTTTGCTCTTATGTGCAGAGTAATAACAGTGATGGTGATTAAAAGAACAATAACAACAGCCTGCATCGCTGCGACGAGCCACCGGAGAACCAGACCAGTGTTCCTCAGGTCGACACGTCTTTTCCAACACCTTCTCCCCGCACTTACTAAATATCTGCTAGACTACTGATGGGATGAGATTTAGTGACCGGGAAGAGCTGCGATGCTTTTTATTTTGCAGAGCGACGTACCCAACAGAACTGAAAGAGGAGAGGAGTCGAGCACAACGCATGCAGACAGCCCGACTACAACAGAAAAACAAATCAGAGAAATAATAAAACACGCAGGGATTAGCCTGTGTAGCTCTCTCCCTTGGCTGGCACAACGGATTAGACACACACAGCCACCTACCCAGAGTGCGCACACAGACACATTCCTGGAGACGGAAAAGCGTCAGCACTGACAGGTGTCTCCTGTCCGCCCTACGGGCTACAGCCTAACCCTGGACAATAACACAAATTGCGAAGCAACGCGCGGTAATAACCACGCACACACACACACCGTTATAGTCCGCCTCCGGAGTCGGGTTTTGTTGGCGCTGGTTCCCAATGAGGTCCCCAGTAGAGTCCCTCCTTTGATGCGCAGCAGTCGCTTGTCCGGAGCCTCCTCTCAATCTGCTTTTATCGACTTTTGTATCTCCTTGTTTCTTCTCCTGACTCCTTGTTTTTCTTGCTTTTCCCTCCGCTCTCTCTCTCTCTCTCTCACTCTCTGTGTGTTTGTATCTCTATCCCTCACTCGCTCTCTCTCCACGGCTACCGTTCACTGCAGCAAAAACAGTCTGTCTGAAAGACGAGAGGGAGGGGAGGGGACAAGGGAGGGAGGGAGGGGAGGAGGGAGGAAGGGAGGGGATTTTAATACGATTTGGCCCGTACCACCGGGATAACAGGGCCAGAGCAGGGGCCTACTGGCTGAGCGCAACGTGAAGGAGATGGAGCAGATAGAGACGTGTGATGTGACTCTACCAAAAATATCACCATAATGTTC
This sequence comes from Ctenopoma multispine, assembly GCA_034779795.1. Classification (NCBI taxonomy): domain Eukaryota; kingdom Metazoa; phylum Chordata; class Actinopteri; order Anabantiformes; family Anabantidae; genus Ctenopoma; species Ctenopoma multispine. The sequence continues at coordinate 18,061,439 of JAUYWH010000009.1, read as the reverse complement.
CTGTAATACTCCACAGTGAGTGACCTTATCTGGTTTTACGGCATTTTATTATCTCCCGTGGTAGCACATCGCTGTAGGACTCCCTCTGACAGCGCTGCTCGTGTTATCTAAAGCTTTGATATTCAGTAGGTCTAGTATCCTCCTAAAATCGTCATCACAGGATTGAGCCTACATATCTCCAGAGATGAAGCAGCGGAGGTCATCAGGAGTTGATTGTCACGGTTCTCAGTGGCCTATAATGTGTCTTATCATTGATATTATGGAGCTATTACTCCTATCTTACAGACAGACCCAATGCAATTTCCCGTAGGCCTGATAATTTGCTAAATGGTGATGATATTTCTGAGTCCTTGGCCTTGTGGAGTTGCTGGGCTCTTTTTTTAAGTTTCACACCCTGTGTCTTTAGCAGTGACCTTCTTGTATTTCTTTAGCAACTGTCTATACAATGACGTCTATACAAAACGTTTAGTCCTATGGCTCATAAACTTAATCAGAGGGCGGTACGCACAGCTCTGTGTACTCTTGCACCAGGCCCGTTTGGGAATCAGGATGCAATGGAGGGGGGGAGGAGGAGGGGGTGTTGTTCAACTTGCCAGAGAGAGGATTGGGGATTAGTTTTACTGGAGGATTAGGTCTGTGTGTGGGGAGGCATGACGGGGTTAAACATGGATGGCGGCAGACGCACGACAGCCCAATCAGCAGTGGTGGTGGCGACAAACTGAAACCGGGGAGGTGAGTTTGAAGGAAATACAAAAAATAATAATATTAAAAGACGTGGATGGGATGGGGGGGTTAGAAGAGCCGCAGAGGTTTGAGAGATCTTCAAGCAAGCAGCTGTTTTCCACACTGAAAAAATAAACAGTACTTCTCTGAGCTTCCATGATTGGGGTAATATAGGTTTTTCTAAGTCCACCTTCAGGGGTCCTTGAAAGGATTCCCAAAAGGACCCCACTCTGATTTCACTAAAATACATTAGGACTAGTGCAATTATTGCCCTCCACTACCCCCAGCCACTACAGTTTGACAAAATCTTCACACAAACACAACGTTTTCTGCCACTTTGAGTCATTTAGGTTCAAAGTAAACCGGAGTCTGGATCTGTCCCTGTGTCTCCAAACCAAATGGCAGAGCAGAAAAGAAGCATCTGGCATCATTAAACACTTCTTACGAGGACGGACAAGGCTTTAAATGTTTTGTTGCTGGCTGCATTAGAAAAGCTTTAGCTCTGGTTTGAATGAGTGGACAGCCCCAGGTGCTTGGGGCCGTGCGCGAACGAGCGTGCGCACTGGCTTTCACACGACAAGACCCGCGCGGTGCCGCGTCGTCCCGCGGCGCGTACGTGATTTGACCGCACAAGACCAGCGCCTGAGCGCGCAGCCTGGACAGGAACAGGCTGGTAACGAAGCCCGTGCTGTGCTGCTACGCGGAGCTGCCGTCTCGGGCTTTTTCCGCCGTTTGAAATCTGCATAATAAAGCGCTGACCTTTGAGCGCTGAAAAGACTCGTCCATGGGAAATTATTTCTATAATAATTCAGTCCAGACGCAGTGTATCGGGCCTGTGTAAAATAAGCACATGTGGGGTAGCTCATTTCTCAACCACTGCATCTGACGATAGAACAGACTTGCAAAAACAGAGCATCAACTACAAAAGCCATAAAACAATGTGAATGCTTTTCATTTCATCACTCTAACCCCTTCTCCAAAAAGCCACGGCATCCTTTTCCACATCTCTGCCGGGACTCGAACCCGGAGCCTCTGGATTAGAAGTCCAGCGCGCTATTCCATTGCGCCACAGAGACTAAGGCACATTTTTTTCGATCAAAAGCGGGTTTATAGTCCCCCTCCCAGCCCTGCCCAGCATCCTCATCATCCCTCAGCATCAGCACCGCAGCCCCGTAGATAACAATTTGCCGCCCAGTAGGGGGTGCTGCCGCCGCGTAATCATTAAGCTCTTTATGCCTCATGGAGATGGCGAGTCCCTGCTCTCCACCCCCCGCTGCTTTCACGCAGGTTATCTCGTCAAAACATCATAACAGTGATATTACCAGAGCAAAACCAAGCAACGGAACATCTTATAATGTAAATGTATCAATAACTACGAGGCACAGTGTGGACCTTCCTGGCAGGGGGATAGCTCCAGTGAAGAGACCTCTGTTTATGTTTTACTCTAAAAATGGAAAACTACTTCTGCAGATTTGAAGTAAACCGACTGTAAGAAGATCCAGTCTTACACCCTGCAGAGTTTGAGCAACTTCTGGCTCTGGAGGAAATGGATTAGACTCGTTGTAGGGAATCATCTAGATGGCAAATCACTGCAATCAGACATGTCACATACAGGCAACAATTTAGCAAGTGCTGCTGTTAGAGTGACAATAACTTAGAGCTGATAAATATAGACGTTTGTCCAGTAACAGAGCTGATATAAGACCGAGGGGAATATGACGGCACGAAGACTAAGTTATCGTAGTTTTTCGTGTCCTTTATATGTGATCATATATGCGGCACATTGAAAACAAAAACAAGCTGATTTTTGTGTTGAGACACCAGTAACAAACGGATAAATCAACTTCTTTGCAGCTAACTAAACAGACTAAATGGCCACGTTGTTTCTTTCAGTGCAGGTTAAGCAGATCTTAACAGACATTTTCAAACCAGCTGGTACAAAACAGTATGGGTGCAGCCTCCTCTCCAGAATGCTTACAGTTGTTTTTTTCCCCCATGCCGACTTGTTACTGTAGCCTGCATAAATGAAGTTGGAACTGACGTTACATCGCGGCTTGCTTTTATTTACACTGCAGGACAAAAGCTGTTCAGGTGCAGTGTGTAGCTCTGTGTAGCTCAGTGGGAGGCGAGGCCTGAGGCAGACTGCTGGTGAGGAGACTGTTCACATACACAGCTTCCACCACTGGGCTGCCTCTCCCCGTATCAGCCCCAGTCTTTCCTGATGTTAAAAATGCATCTGAGCATCTGTGGCCTGGAGAAGGTAAAATATGAATGACAGCCAACAGTAAACACTCGCTCCGCAGACACAAACACACAGTCCTGTGCACAGAGACTACAGACAGGCACATTGTTTGGGCTGACAGTGACTGAGCACGTAGGGCAAAGAAAACTGATTAATGAATTTGACGTCAAAGCACTATTAGACAAATTACATAAGTATAAAACATGTAGGACACGTCTAATTTTGGACACTGGTTGTTGTTCACACCGGGAACAAGTGTGAAATAAACTAGGTCACATTTGCATGCACTTTGCTCTCCTGCTGCAGTTTATGACCCTAAAGCTTTATAGTTAATTTCAAGGGACAAAACATCACAACACATTTTCCACGTACGACATAACATAATCCTTTATTTGATGCTTTGATAAAATGAGGCTTGCAGTAGGTGAAAGGAGAACATTTACAAAAAAAAAAACCTCCACACGGTGCATCCACACCATATCCCCTTCAACTCCCTCGTCTCCCGCTTCTCTCTGCTCATCTCTTCTCGTCTTGTGCTCAGAGCAAAACCAAAAGTACGGTGGTGATGACGGACAGACCAATAACTGTGTAGCCGCTGCGGTAGACCTCTGGTAATTTAAAGCCTTTGCCGGTGTCCCAGAGCTGATTTAAATAATGATAAACAAATACAAAGAAAAGAGAGAGAAGACCACTTAGAATAAGAAGCACCATCACTTTATACAACTGGGCAAATGTAATGTAAAGTTTTCTGCTGAAGTCAGTAAAGCAAACATGACAAAAATCAAGATCTGGCTTTTTTTAAAAGTTTAACACACGACATATAACACCTAACAGATTTAGGTAAAAAAGCAAATGTTTTCCATGTCTGAGGATCAAATTAAATCTTACCAAGTGGCGCACGCCGTTAAAGGTGTGGTATGAAAGGGGGAGAGCGATGCCAAACTTGGCCAGCCCAACGAGAAAGGGGCCGACTGACAGCGAGTGGATCAAGTCCAGGTAGTAGGGGTAATTTCCCGGTAGGACCAGTGCTGCCATCGCAAAGGCTGAGACAGCTAGACACAGACAGAAGTGATGAGAGCAGAGTCTGGAAAAGGATGAGTTTTAGAGAAACATGTTGTCCATGCATGTCTTTCAGAGATGAAGCGATGGGCGAGACATCAACACAGAAGAAGGAATAAAGTTAGTCTTTGCTAGATTAGTTTCCCTGAGTCACTAAAGCACCAGACCCCAGTGAACAGTCATTTTCAAACACCTGACCGTCTGGAGTGCGTGAAGACGCTTCCCTGCGCTGACTGTTAAACGAAGGAATGAACCCAATGGTTTTCTTTAAGCTTCTTTTTCTCTAGAAGAGAAGATAGAAAGGGCCTAATGGCAGCAGAAGTATGGCATCAATTTTATGTGAGAATACACAGCAGGCATGAATCAATGGAAACGCAAAAGACAGTTGCACAAAAGCAAACTAAACAAGAAGCAGTATCTATTGCACAGTTTACAATGTTTGTGCTTTTCGTTGTACAAAAGCACATTTGACTAGACCACCTTTAGATTTTTTTATTGCAAAATGAGCAGGATGTCAAAACATTACAAAGAAACCTTTACATACAATAATACAGTTTGTAAAAACATTATTATACTTTTGGTATTTTTACTGTATCACTTATTTACCATGGAGCCAGAAAGTTAAGATACTGTGAAGCCTTTTTCAGACATGAGCTAGATAACAAAGGCACAGGTTTCTGACATTGGTCCCTTTGATGTTAATGTTCCTCATGGCTTCATTCAGACGTACATGACAGACTACACCATTATACACAAATACAATATTTGCCACAAATGTGCAATTAGTTTAAGTGTCAGGCCACTTTATGCACAAACATCAACAGCATGACAACTTCAAACCTGTGTGTTTAACTAAAAACATTAACAACAGACTGACGCTCTGAGCCGCTCTTTGCATTTCCAGAGCAATAAATCAATTGATGCGTACTGTCTGTGGATTTTTCTATTTCAGATCAAGTCTTTGTTTTTGTCAGTACGTTTCTGTTTTGGACAGTACTAGATCTGACCTAATAAGATTACCTTTCAACTTTTACACAACAGTGACCAGGGTGCTCATTCAGACATCAGATTAATGGAAAGGAGTGCACGTTTGAAAGGGGCTCAGTTAAGTAAAGTAACACTTTGATGAAAGTTGAGGCACACTGAGTTTGTGTGTCTGTGTGCTGGTTGGAGTGGTAGCGAAGGGCACTGACCTTTATTGAACCCATTAACATGTAAACAAAATTGAACCCAGCTTTTAGAGCACGGTACATCAGGGTTAACTGAACTCATGTGAGATGCCACACTAAACACAGACTCCGCCTTTCCACGAGGCAAAAGACTAAAAGCTGTTAGCAGCCCAGTGTTGAGCTAATTTTCACATGCAAACAGTTGAATTGTATTGAACAACTTCTGTTTTGTAATGCCAGTAAATGCTCTTAGCAAGAAATCAATAGCCGTGAACTAAAATGTCCTGAACAGATTTTCAGGGTCAGTCAGAAACTGTCCGCAGCCGTAGAGCTTCTCATCAATTTGAGAATAATTACAGAAAAAGTTCACACATATGCCGTCATGCATTTTCTATGTATGCAGCATGTTTAGGTCGGTACAAGAGCATAAAATAATAAAGAGAAGATAAGGAAAACATTCACTAGCAAATCTATAACTTTAGTCATGAAAGACAGATGCCTTACCTCCACTCAGTCCCATTCCGGTTCCTCTGTGTAGGATAGACATCATCATGGGGACGGACCATCTGAAACACAATAACAACACAATACATTCACCATAAAATCATACAGTGTGTGGCTAATGTGAATTTTAAAAACGTTTTTGTGTCTGGTTAGGCTGCAACTGACAAGTGGAAGAAGGTCTAGTGTAAAATAAAGATTTTTTATCAATCTGACTGTATGTTAACGCATAAGTGTGAAAATCTAGTGTTAAAATTATCTATTTATTTAAATCCCCATTTGTTTTTACTCATGTAACAGCTACTCTTCCTGGGGACCATAAAAACTGAAAACTAAAAAAAATTTCTATAGTAATGTGTAGTCACCATAAAATATGCAAAGCTGTAATCATAAAACATCGAAGGAGCGTACGATTTCACTTAAAGAACTGAACGATCTCAATTCTTTATTGGAAATTATTTTCTGAAAAAGACACAAGCTACACCGTGCATGCGGCACAGAGGACATACTTGTAGATGGTGAGATGTGGGGACACGGGTCGGTTTAATTTGGTATTTTTGACCCAGAACTTGTCCATCTCATCTTTAGCTGTGGTTCCCATTGGAGCAGCACTGTAGTGGTGAGAAAGGGGAATTGAGAGAATACATAAGTCACAGAACATAGAGTCACAAGAGAAAGTAATGACGTTTGATCTGATCTCCACCAAAGTCACAAATGTCAGCAAACAATTTCAACATTATTTCTAAGCTGCTAAAACACAAACAAACAAAATGAACCCATACATTAAAAATAAAGAGTGGTGGTGGAAAAACTAATGGCATAAGTCTTTTTTTAATAACAGGTTGAACCACCTTTGACAGCAATAACCTCAGAGCTTCCCCTAGCTGTGAAATAGACCTGCACAACTTTCAGGAGGAGCTGTGCCATTCATTTTTCTTGTGACTAAGTATTATTATTTTTATATATTTATTATTACCATTAGTAGTAGCAGTATGCTGTATTTATGTGAAACACTGTTCTTGAACACACACACACACGACTTACTGTCTGTACAGGACACTGTACTGTGGTCTGGAGAGACAGACACCCCGTTGGGCAAACGTCCTAAACATAAAACCCAAGAAAGATGTGTTAGATTTGCTATCAGAATTTTAATGATTGTGGGCAAATAGTGGTGAAAAACCTAAATCAAACACTGCACACTGTACAAGGTACACATCAAGTTTACTTATTTAAAGAGACTTAAAGGACTGTTGCAAAAAACATTTGTAAAAACATATTAAGCAGACACATTAAGAAAAACTTCAGAGGCACAAATATCACACAATAACACAAAACACATTTGTGTGAAGTCATGTTTCTGAGATTCTGATTTCTACAACACACATAGCTCTGCTCTCCAAGATCTTCAAACTACCTGCCAACACACACTACCAACACTGTGTGCAAGTGTAGGAGAGTTGGTTTTAAAGGCAAAGGGCATTCACACCAAACACTTGTCTAGTTTTGTAACATATGTTACAAAACTAGACAATTCCAACTCAAGTCGATCATAATAGTGTTAACTCCTATTTATGCAATAAAGAAAATGCCAAGCCAATCTAAACATGGAGAAGAGTAAAAATAGTACCAAATTTCGACACTGCAAAAATTGAAACAATCTACTTCCAGGAATAATGATGCACATTAAATAAATTAGCCTGATTGGCTTGGCTCTGAAGGCAAACTACCTTGAGCATGTTGGTAAAGACACAGTTAACTCTGAACCTGACTCAACATATGTACTACATAGCCCAACTTTTATTTTTAACTTTATAAACTACTGGAACATAACAATGTAAAGATTTATAAGCACCAAAAACACTAAACATTATTCTAAAAAGAGACAGACACCAGAGGTCAATGGATATGTGTACTTCAGACTTTAAGGATTTAAAAATGTAAAAACTAAATTTAAGGATGAAATAAAGGGAGACAATTCTTTATTAAAGGTAAGAAAGGACAAAACCTGAACTCCTGCATATAGTTTGTCATAAGATAATAGTATTTATGATCAGTTCATATTCTTTGTCTTTCTACATGAGAAATAAACAAACAAATAAACAAAAATCAACAAAAATGATATCTTCCCAAAGTGTTCCTGTGCATCCACCAGCAGTCAAACGTTTGGGCAAAACTTCTCCTTCAATGTTTTTTTTAAACTTATGCTTTATTAATCCAGCTGAGATGATTTAGGATGAATAGCACTGGAGAATGGAGGAAAATCAGCCAACAAGTAGTCCACACCTGTGGAGACTTCTTTAAGATTGTTGGAAAACCAGTACAGGTGACTACCTCGTTGTGACTAACTGGGAGAACGCCAAGTGTGTGCAAAGGTGGCTACTTTAAAGAATCAAAAATATAAAACATATCCTGGATTTTATTAACCCCTTTTGTTTACTACATAATTCCACATGTGTTCTTTCATAGTTTTGATGCTTCAGTAATAATGTACAGTGTTGAAAGTAATAACACACCTTCTCCTTCCACTGTAGGAGAAGGTGTGTGCAAACTTTGGACTGGTAGTTTAGTTATGACCCCAAACACAAAATCTGTTGTATTCTGGACAAACAAGGAAACATTTACATTCAAGTCTGCATCGCTGCCTAAGATTTTTTTGTGTTGAATTGTGTATTTAACTAACATCAATTAAGTTAAATTACTTAAGAAGAAAATCGTAGTTACCTAAGTGACTTTGAAAACGTTATTCACAAAGAAGAAATCAAACCTAGCTTAACAATCGTCCATCACGTTTGTGTCACCAACGACTTATCAATGCTACAGGCGAAAAATAAACCAGGTTTAAGTTCGTCATTAATAATAATTTGAGTAAAGATTCACTCTGTTCGAGCTCAAACACTCGAAAAACTACTAGCGTTAGCCCGCTAGCTAGTGTCAGCTACTGCTACGTCGCACCGCATTTAAGAATAAAAAGCGTTATACTCATGCGTGTTGTACACACATTTAAGGTTTGTGTGTCCCAATTGCGTCTATCTGACAGGAAAACCCTGACAAATGACATAAAAAATTTTTTTAAACAAGTGAAAATCTATGTAGCACAGACGTACTGACCTTAGAATCAGCGACATGTTTGACAGGCAATTAGCGGAAGTGACGAAAGCGGATGTTGTCATGTCGATCGGTTACGTAAAAACCCTCCAATTTCCGGACACTGTCTCTCAGCCACACTACATAGATGAAAAATGTACTTTTAATAAAACTGAACCAGAGGCTGTAAAACATTTGTTTTGTAATTCTCCTTCCTCATCTGTATTTTGGAGAGCCCTAGAGGAGGTTATTTCATGTCAGACTGGCCTTACTATAATAATTGTGGCTAAAGATATTATCACCATCAATTTTAAAAAACAAAAACCAAGAAGTATATCATATTAAATCTTGTACTTCTGATGGTTAGATTTCATATACACAAGGCAAAACTCTCTGATTATCTTCCAAATATTAAACTGTTTATGATTTAGCTAAATAAATACGTTAATTCTTTACTTCCCTTTATAATTAGTCATTTTTGTTTCTTTGTTTCTTTGTAGTTGTATGTTTCAGTTTGCATCAAAAAATTTTATTGGTTTAATGTATTTTCCCCTTTGCAATTTGTGTCTCCAAAAATTCTCTCATTCACACTCATGACTTTTTTTTTGGCCTTTGACTTACTGCCACACACCAACAAATATTAGTAAATACAGGTGAGACTGTCTGTACTAATTACAAAATAGCCTCTGGCAAAATATATATGAATACCACTGAAATAAATGTAGGTTAGTCAGCCTCAGAATTCAGGTTATCACTCACATTTAAAAGCTTGTTGGTCTTCCTTCAGAACACTTGTGTGCTTAAATGCTGGTAAACCGAACAACACAGAGTTTTAGATCATTGATTCGAATTTTTTAGGATATACAATCATTCAGTTAATTAAAATAAAAGTATGTGAGCCACTTATCAATTAATCTGAAAGGGAAATTGGATTCATGTGCTGACTTAACTTCACGTATGAAGTCTGATCTTCAAGTTCACAAAGCTTCCAATATACGCTAGTCCATATCCGTGTGAGCGGGGCACTTGTAAATGCATAACTAACTTAATAACAGTGTGTTTGCAGAAAACCAAATTGACATGATGAAATTGCACAATGAAATTATGCAACACAGAAATTGTTCATAAGGAAACAACAGATAAGGATACGGCAAAATGAGAAAAACTGCATATTGGAAAGAAATTACACTGAAATACCATCACCATACTTAGTTACCACAAGAGAACACAATGGAAAACACACAAGACAATCTTTAGAGGAGGGGAAAGAATTCAAACCAACTCAAAGACAGGTCCCCAAAATCTGGCAAATCACATGCAACAATAATCTGGTCTGTGCAACACTGAGATATAGGAAAACATCCAGAAACATGCAGCAGCGCCTATATCCACTGTCAAATGTAAAGGAAGCACTGAGTTCCAACATGACATTTCTAATTATTTTTTAGATTTTATGTTGATTTCTGAATCCAGAGCCGAGCAGCCTACTCACAGTATGGTAAGTGTCACTGTGAATGTGGAGCCAGGAGTCAAAAGTAAAATGGCAGTAATATGAAAAGTATGTGAAAACTTTAAATTCATTAATGGTATAAAAGATAGTTTATTTTTTTTATTTAATGTGTTCATATTTAAATTAACAAATTTGATTATATTCTCTTAGGTTTAGGTTTCAGATAACTGAAAAGCAATAATGTGAAATAACAGCAATGAGGAATATTAATTACTATATAGTTAATGAATAATAATTACAACAATGGCCGGGGATTTACTGGAATACATTTTATTTGGTACATTTCACATAATGAACAACATTCAGTTTCCTTTGCAGCCAAACGGGCTACAATACATCACTCTGGTAACAGTTTATGTAAGGCACAAAGGTATACATTACAATTGTTCTGCAGGAAATGTTTTCTGATAAAACAACAAAGAAAAACTCAAAGCACAATCAAAAGCCTATTTTCAGCAGTATTTTTATGATAATCAGATTTGTGAACTGATCCATGCAATATTACAACTGACAGACACACACACACACAGTTCTAGTCTCTCAAGAACCCGCGCACATACACACACGCACGCACGCACACACACACACAGGATCACAGAAACGCAATTCAAACTGACATTTTCTGAATGTTAATAATACGTCTCCAGCTCCACCCAACCTGGAAGAGAAGAAGAAAGCGACAGCGACAGAAAGAGGGAAAGAGAGAAAGTGTCAGGGCCCAAAATGACAGGCGAGCAGTTTTCATAATATCCTTTTGTATTACTCTATTTGTATTCATCTCATTGTCTTTGTGTCTGTACATTTCCAAATGAATCCCCATATAACTCTAAGACTCTGATCAGTAGCCCGTGACACACAGATTAACAGAAATGATTAACTGTCACGATAAATTGTATTTGCCTCCTCATTTCTTTCCCCTCGTCAGCTGTAACGCCGTGGCAGTGAACAGATTTCGTGTCCATATCATGTGTATGATCTTTGGGGCATATCTCAAGAGTCTTCATCAGCCTGCTTTAATTTCCTTTCTCATCATTTCCTACTTGTTCTGTTGATGTTGGACAGGTATAATTGATTTTCTGGAGCGAGTTTTACACATGTTCACTAGTTGGCTGACAACATAAACGCCAGGCCAAGAAAAGAATTATATGTTTTTGTTCGAATGGGTCATGATTATTCTTAACAGCTGCTATCAACTGACTGGAAAGCAGCCTGTGTTTTCACCTATTTATTAGAAAGGTACATAGAAATGTTAGAAATGCCTTTGAAATCTGGTGCGGATGCAGGTTTTTGGAGCACGATTCAGATCAAATTAGATTCCAGTGGTGATGTGGATATGTGATGTTTCACCATTGAATGCTTTGTTGTTTATCAGGTGCAATTATTAAATGGAACTGCCAGACAGTTTTGCATTTGCATGATATTCTATCAAAAACCAAACTTGGAAAACAAACAGTAATCAGTCAAGTGATGCGGAGGCTGCAGCTCTGAAAGCTGAAGAACTGTTCGGCACTGAGTGGCGTGCATTCGCCTGGATGCATTGCTAAGGGTTAGGCGCTACCTAAACTCTTTTAGGTGAAATTCTTTTTTATGTTAGTTATATATAAAAATGCCATCTTAGAAATTGCCAGAGAAACTACATGAAATTCAACATTTGCATCATAGACAAAAATGAAAGAATTTTCATAATGGCAGCTAGTATGAATGCTCAAAATTAAAGCTTTCATCCTTTGTCATCAATAATCATCTATAATTACTATCAACATTGTTTTGTAAAATCAGTACCTGATCTCTGTTCAAAATAGTTCAAAGCTGTTTTTTATACATTTTCTGTGCTCTTTTGGGATGATTTTGAACTCCTGCAAGTCACCATCTGTCAACTGCCTGCTGGAATGCTTCAGGTCAGATTAGCAGAGCAGAGCTGTGGCAGGTTTGTCAGTCAGTGTGTCCTTAAAGCAGTGGACAGTCTAGACTTTTAGGATGTTTATTTTGCACAAGGACAGTAGAAGGTTTAAGAGAGAAAGGATGTGAGAAAAGGTCTTGATGGAAAATGGCATCTGTGGTTGCTGATATAGGGATGCCAACCACTAAATCTTCACATGGAGCTTTTTTCTTCTCGCTAAATAACAAGACAAATAGGGTTGAAACCTTTTAATCTCGGTTGCTCTTAATAACTGCTTACCTCCAGGGCACCTCCTCAGAATTAATTTACGGACCTCATCATAAATGAAGATGAGAAGACTGTATGGGAAGGCACAGAACCACCACAGGACTCTGAGAAGGAAGAAAAACAAAACCCAGTTTAACAGGGCAGGGACGGATAGGGTACCAGCGATTCACAGGGAGAGTGCAAATTGTTAAATTCATTGCAGCCATTTTTGAATATTAAGGATAACAACGTGGTGTTTAAGGAGATCACAGACTTCATTTAAAGTCGAGAGTGACAGGCTAATGGCAGCCTATTAGGTCTTTAAGAGGTTATTTTTCGGTTCGGTGGAGATATGCATATGCAGAGCGTACTTCAGGGGGTACATGCGCAAGGCAACGTCCATTCCAGGGCAGTAGGAGAGGAAGGCAGCCAGCGCAGTCTCCACAAACAGGCCGAAGATCAGGATCCTGTTCCTGTTGAGCAGAAATTGAGAAGGAATCAGAGACAGAAGAAGGTTGGCTCCATGCAGAACTGCTCCAGATAATGGAAATGATCAAAAAATCTAAACTACAACTTTCTCCTTTCTTGTCATCCCAAAACGTTGAAGAGGCTCAGTAGAGAGATGCAAAGAGGCAGATGACATGGTAGTAAGGTCCCAGGCCAGACTCAAAACATTAATACTGCAGTTACAGTGTGAGACACACTGTAACCACTCGGCTTGTTATTTCACCTCCTTCTATTCATCTTTTTCTCCACCCTTCCTTCCGTTCTTCCTTCCTCTCTCACTTACTTCATGCCCTGCTGAAAGAGGGAGTTCCTCCTGGTTTTGCATATGATAAGATCGGCCCACTGGACAACCACGATGCTGGCGAAGAAGGCGGTGTGGCAAGTGAACTCAATGATCTTCCTTTGCTCATAGGTCTGCCGGATTAGACACACACAGTATTTCCTCATGTATGAGTATGAAAATATTAAAAGGTTGCATTGATTTGCTTTTGTCCCTGCTCCTTACCCACTGCTGGCCATAGGTGTCCTCCAGGTCGTTGACTTCGCGGTCGTCCCAGTTGATGCGGATGCCCACCAGGGTTCTTGGGAGGAAGCCGTTTTCAGCCAAAATCACAAAGTAGGTGAAAAACCCACCAAGAGCCTGGATCATACCTGGTTTAATAATATACAGGCCCATTAGTAAGTTAAACATGTATACAGAAGTTTATTTTAGTTAGAACTGAGTTCATTATGAGTTTGTAAGCAGTTACTAGTTTGTTAGTCACTCTGTTTGTTAATTCATCATTCATTTATTACTGAAAACGTCAGACTGTTGAAAAGAAGTCTATTTCTGCAAGCTCAGCTGATCTGAGGTGCAGCAACTAAAAGCCACTTTAGGTTAAACTAGCAATTAACTGTCAGTTGATTCTAAGTGTAAATACTGTCTCCATTTTCTCCGTAACGAGCATTAGGTTGTGCAGTTCTTTTTTTAGGAAACTTGGAAAGTATTAGGAATTTATTAGGAAACTACAGACCCATAAAATTAGGTGTTGCCCATTGTATTTGTGTGGTGTCTTGTGCAGACTAATCTCATGGCTGTTTAAACCATCATCATTTCTTGGATCTTAGTATAAATGACCATGATGTGGGTGTAGCTAGTGGCAGGACAGATACAAATTCACTGTGTGTGAATTAGATTCTTGTTGCAATAGTTTTTTTGGGTTTTTTTTTTGGTAGAACAAGCACTAATGTAACAAGATTTATATCTACTGGGCGTGTTTTGACAGAGGCTATGTTAGATTAGATTAGACTAAATTCAGGTTTACTGCCAATGTGTGGAGTGCGCAGAGCCATGCAGTGCAGGTGACAAACAGAACTTACAACACTGCTGGTGCAATGAATTTATATTCCTTATTTACAGGTATGATATGAAAATATGATGTGTATATATTAAATTGTATTCCTACACAATCCATATTTAGAGTCTATAGCTCTGGTTTGTTGCTTGAAATAAAGAAAGAGCACAGGTGATTATGTCTTCCTGTCCTTGCCCTTCACAACGTTGCTGTAAGTAAATAGCTCCAGACAGCTGAGGACAGCAATAATAGCCGATAGTGAGTTTTAATTTCATGTTAGCAAATTCGTTTTGTCAGAGTGGGCGTAACATTTTCAACATGATGGACATCTTACTTCAGAGCTTAAGTCTTCACAAACCTAGCACAAGTACTGATCAAGGAGTGAGACGATGCTTATTAATCATCTTGTTCATTATGTTGTTCAAATGAGACTCCGCACAGGGCCAGGATACGTGTTCATAGATGTTAACATCACTGAGAATATTGCCGGTTGTTTTTTCCTTCCGAATTTGTAAGTTTCCTCCGAGACGTAGTTGAGTTTACTCTACAGTCAAATTCACTGCATGTCACTTTAGATCAGATCATCACTTGTTTATTGTAGATGCTTCGGGAGTTCAGTGGTTTATTGGTCAAACACTGGTCTATAAATGTGATTTGATGTGACCTGCAAAAGTTTTGCCCCAGTAGTCCTCATCTTGGAAATATTACGGGAGTGGATATGAGTTGCTGGCTGTTTTGAGCGTGTTCAGCTTTTATGTCATCCAATGAAGCCCTGTCATATTTTGACCTATTTAACTACCTATGAAATTGGGCCAGCCTTTGATTTTTCACTATTCCCAAACCATAAAAAAACCAGAGATAAAAGCATGCATTGATGTGTGGCTCCAACTAGTGAAACATGACCAGATTAAGTAGAAAATAGTTGCACTCTCCGATCTCAATTAAATTTTAAATTAGCTTTAAAAGTCACCACAATTATGTTATATATATAATATGTTTCTAAACATTAATAAATGTGAGAATTTCTGATCAATGTCAATGTTTAATGTTTCTGTGACATTTATCATCACTATAACTCCACTGCAAGAGGTCTGTCACAGTGAGAGTCAGGTTTAAGAGCTGTGGTGCAGCGGGGGTTATGAGACACAAGAGGACAAACCTATTTGTCCGTATGCCATGCTGATGAGTCGCTCGTTGACCAGCTTGTCTGATTTGGGGTTCCTCGGTTGGCGCTTCATGATGTCGCTCTCTGCCGTCTCATAAGCCAATGATATAGCTGGAACCTACGGGGAGTGGGAAGGACAGGACAGATTCAGCTCAGTTTATGCACCCTGCGCAATAAATGTGCAGGAATTAGTCTTAGTGGCATCAGTACAAAGGCATGATGACAGTGCCAGACATCAGGTAGACTAGACATATGGCTATTAATATAATTCAGCATTCAATCACTGTGTGGAGGGAGAAAAGAGAGAAAAAATGGAAAGGAGAAGGAAAAAAGAAGTGGTGACATTGATGAAGAGAGAGGCGGGAGCGGAGGCAGGAGAAGAGAAAGACTGATAGTGAATTTCAAGACAGTCATAAAATAGGAGGTTAGAAAGGTCCCTGTAATAAAGATCTTATATTGGCTGGTTTTACCAGGTAAGCAACAGAGCAATATGTGTGACTTAGGGCAGGAAACCTCTGTGACTTAGGCGGGATTTGAGGTGGGGACTTGGGCACTGTGTGAAACCGAACACATGCTTCGTGGGACAAATCCAGTTTGTTTTGATGCTGCACCCCTGAGAAAAACAAGAAGAGGGAAATGGATCTGATTACACCTGGATCTCATCTCTGAAAATGTGTACGTGTGTTTGTGTGCAATATCCAACTTTCAGTCTTGAAGCATCCTTAAGTGTGCCACATCGCTGCTTTGATAAACATCCTTTTCAGCCATCCTCTTCCACATGGCAGTGCTTGCTAAAAATAATCATAGCAGGCTCCAAGTGCTGCTTGTCACTGCTAAATCTCAGCAGAGCCCTCCAGCCTGTAGCCTGGAGTTGAACTAAGCTGTTAACAAGCTGTTAACAACCTCACTAGCAGACATGGGAAATTTGTAGTTTTACTTGTGTGGTGTACTATAAACACACACTTTTCAGGTACTTAATTGACTATTTAAGTATTTTCATGGCAGTGTCCTACACTTCAAAGCAGACATCCAGCTGTTCACTCCATCAGCGGTTCTTAAGTACAGTACATGCAGACATGTTACTTTGAAAGGGAAGGGACTACATATGCAAAAACAGGAGCACAAACAAGGCGCGTTTCAACTTCAGTCATCGCGTCTTTAAAGTGTAATCCAGCCAGTAAAGAATGCACTATCCCTGTGATCTCACACAATTAACAAAATATTTGTCAACATGGCAAAAAACCTGTCCTGCTGCTAGAAAATCAAAGAAGTTCATTTTTGATGTCAGCTGAGTAAAATAAGTAGAACTGCTTCATAAGCAGTGTGATCAAGCTGTTCCTCTTTATCTTCAACCTGCGGAGACACACAATGCTTCTCAGGAAATCAAACACAAGTCTATTATAATATATCTACCTAATTAGTTGTGCAACTTTTGTTTGTGGCTCATTGGGATGCACGCACGAGAACAAGTTACAGCTGCACGCGACCGTGCGGTGGATGAGAACAGGAAAAAAAATTAGAGTAATGAACACAAGTGAACAAGTCCTTTTGAATATATTCATCGTGTGCTTCCTTTCTCTTGCAATGATGGATTACGCCCCCCAGGCACACAGTGTGCCAGCAACTCTTTTTGTTGCTGCTGGAAATACAATGGGGAGACTGGCATCTGGAAATGGCAGAGCTGTGTAAATCTGTAAAATGTAAATCTGTATATGAGCGTCGCCCGGTCTTTGTTCTGCGTGAACAAATGGGCATCGGCAGTGAGCCAGAAGAAAATTTCACCCACAGACAAAAAGAACAAATTAAAACCAAACCTTTTGTTATTTTTTCCTTGAGGCACTCATATTTGACACCAGTATTAACACCATTTTCCTTAATGTCACCTTTAGCTTGCCTTTAGCTGTGCAACATGCTAACAATTAGCATCTATTCATTAAGAAATGTCACCAAAAATAGCCAATAATTAGCTTTGTGAGCTGTGAAATTCCTATAAACCAAATGTGTATCAGGGTTGTTACCCACAAAACTACAGCTTTTCAAATATAAAGACAGAAAAGTCCACAAGGAAAGAGAAATGCATTCAGCAACACAGACAAACAGGAGGGGGTGGGGGGGTGGAACGCATACAGCACAAGCTTGGCAGCAGTCTTTAAGTCTATTAGGTGGTCATTAGGCAGACAAACATGTTGATTTAGATAATGAAGGAGAATCGTCTGTGGCATTGCTACAAAGGGATTTGAGGATTTGTTTTCCCCACTGCTCACCATGTCCGTGCCCAGGTCGATGCAGAGGATGGTGACTGTTCCCAGAGGAAGTGGAACACTAGCGATGATGAAGAGGAGGAAGGGCGAGATCTCGGGGATATTACTGGTGAGTGTGTACGCGATGGACTTCTTCAAGTTGTCAAAGATGAGACGACCTACAGAGAAGTCAAGAAGAGAGACGAGGAAGAAAAGAAAGTCAAGTGATGTGATTTAATTCAAGCTGAGACGTAATTTCAACGCACAGGCATATCAATTTTAATATGTAAGGAGGTTTGGCACCGTTTTAATTCTTTCTTATTTCTCTCGTTTATTTTAACAGTGCAAGAAGTGAGATTTGAATGTGTCCCCAAGTCAAGTCTCAAGTAAGTCGAGGCTTAATTTGGTTTTTATGACTGACCTCTGACTTTTTACAGCTCTGTTAAACACTCTGAAGGAGAAAAGGAGCTTGCTGGGCAGAATTTAAATCTCCTGTCCTTTTCTTTCTCTGACTCACTTTTTCCCCTTTCATTTCTATATCTGCCACATTTCTCCCCATCATGTCCCCCACCATTCTTCCATTCTGTCACCCTGTCACTCCCTCACACTCACCCTCCTCAACTCCAGTGACGATGGAGGCGAAGTTGTCGTCCAGCAGGATCATGTCAGCTGCCTGCTTGGACACATCAGACCCAGCGATCCCCATGGCAACACCGATGTCGGCTTTCTTAAGGGCTGGAGAGTCGTTCACACCATCGCCCGTCACAGCCACAATCGCCCCCTGCACCCAGAAGGGCCAGCACACAAAAAGTGTCACAAAAAGAAAGATAAGTACCATGATTTAAGCTTTTCTCTCTCCACTTTCCTCTTTTTCTCCCTCCCCTTCTGTCTTAATAATGTCTTTTCAAAGCAGCTCTGGGGAGATTAAATGAAAAATGGAACTGAGTTGCAATCATTCAGTCACACAGAGTGAGTGAGTCTGGGTGAATTGCAGCATGACCTCAATATATGCGGATGTGCACAAATGCATTTAGACATCAGTTTTCGACATTCCACACATAGAAGCCGAGCTCATATACAGAATAATATATAGTTTAATATATAGATAATCACATACTTTATAGATAACCACTTGTATTCCATCACATACTCACAAAAAGGCCTCTGTAGCATGCACACAGACACATAAACGAGCCAACACATGCATTCAACCACCTGCACAAACACACATAGAAAACTGTATTCAGCTTTAAATGGCAGAGACACACATTCCTGCGCTTATGTACACCCACCTGTATTCAGCCATACTGCCACGCTCATACACAGACACAGTCAAGCATTCATCCAGACTTTATCACAAAAACACACATGCTTACATTCAGCCATTTAAATACACACATTGCTATTCAGCAGCGCACTGTCAAAAAGGCCCCACATGCGCACACACACGCACACAAACGCGCTCCCGTCCATTGACCTGTCTCTGGCAGCCCTCCACAATGATGAGCTTCTGCTGAGGAGAGGTGCGAGCAAACACTATCTCAGTGTGGTTCCTCAGCAGGTCGTCCAGGTACTCAGAACTCATGTCCTTTAGGTCCGAGCCGTGCACCACACAAGCCTTGGCATCCCTGGGAAACACACACACACAAACACAGTTAGGAGTCGGTGCCGCCAGGGACAATTATGCAAAGGGGAGGCACTGACATTTTCGTTCTCTCCACAAGTTTGTCTTTCTCCCTTTTCTGTCTCTCTCTCCCTCTCACACACTTTATCATGAAGGAAATATACAATTTTCATGCACACTAATGTCTTAAAGAAATAATTTGACATTTTCGGAAATTCAGTTATTTGCTTTTTTTGCAGAGAAGTTCAAGCCAACAGCTATCTTAGCTTAGCTTAACATTGGACAAAAACAGGCGACAAAGTCTGCCTATCAGCACCTTGAAAGCCTCTGCCTATGAGTAGGGGGGAGGGTAATGTGTCAGACTATTTCTTGGCAGAGTCCAGTGATCACCTATCAATTTTCTATATTGTGCTGCGTAGTTATTCCTGCCTACACAGGGCATCTATTGCATCTCTGTTCATCCTGGAGGAGATTCCTCTAATGCTGCTGTTGCTTCCAGTCTTTACCCCCAGGCTACTACTGGTTCCAGCTTTATGTTGAACAAATGGTTTTCATTCTTCAATAAGCACATTTTCTTATAGCAAATATGCTGCAATGTTCCTTTAAATAGACAGCTATAACCTTACATGCACACACGCGTAGCACACACATCACTGTCCACATTCAGGTACAGTCACACAAAGCGTTACTCTCAGACGCCGGAGCGCGCGCACACACACACACACACACACACACACACACACACCTGGGGTTAACTTGGCTCAGAGGGATATTCAGTCTCTCAGCGATGTCTTCAACCGTCTCGTTGCCCTCAGAGATGATGCCCACACCCTTAGCGATGGCCTTGGCTGTGATTGGGTGGTCCCCGGTCACCATGATCACCTGACCGCAGACAGAAGTTCCCATAAATCACAGAGCTTTATCACACTGATGCCCGCTGTATCTCATCTGGATGTCATGTTACTGCATGCTTGAGCTACAGTGCACTATGGGCTGTTAGGCTCTATAAGTCACCCAAATGTGTTGTGTAGTCACAGTGGGAAAAAATGGTGCTATTAGAGGTTAGGTACACCATAAAAGAAAACACTGCTGTATGCATTTTCCTTTGCTCACCATAGTGGACAGACTGGCTGGTAGAAGAGTGCACTTTCAACAGATTAACATATGACTGCCTTCAACCAGCACACTGTCATTTCCCTTCTGCAAAGTAATTCTTGTTCCAGTGTTTAGTGATTAGTTTTAGTATGACTAGCGAGCTGCTTCATGCCCTGAAGCGGCTTTTCTGACACATGTTTTGTAATTATCGACTGTCAGAGGCAGATTTTTAAAAAACGCTCATTTCTTATTTCATCACCTACAGTGTGAAGCAACAGAACATGTTGTATAATGGATTTTATTTTCCTTCACTTTTAAATCACACGTCAGGAAGACGTCTGTGCATGTCTTTGGATACTCATAAATATAACCTTTTCTATGTCAGTGGCCAAAGCTAAAGCAATAAACCTTCATTAAAAGTTAAAGCAAGAGGATTTGGCTTTTGGGGAGGATTTGTGACAACTGTAAATATAGAATTCTAAAACAAGGACAATGTGTCTCTAGTTTATGCATGAAGTCTCCTGAAATACGCAGAAATACACAGGATTTGTACAGATATGTATACTAGCATATACAAAATGTCATTATTCCAGCTCAGCCAGGCATTACACCCACAGCACACCGCTCAGTTCAGCAGTTATATGCAGCATGTTCACACACCTCCTCAGACCTCTACAAAGTGTCGTCTGTACAGAACACAACTATAACAATCATCCTGGACGCATTAAACACATTAAAGGATATTTAAGACAACAGCACAAATTAGAGGAGTAACATCTGCCGCCACTCCAAACTACAAATTAAGATGAATAAGCTACTTTTCCAACCGTTTAGATCTTTGTCAACAAGACTTATTAAAAACGGCAGCTTCACACCATAATGCCTCAGTAAAACGGAACTGATGTACTTCAACTAAAACTCTCGGGAAACTTTGTGATTTTAACATCTTATCAGACATTTCATCAGGTCTGTTGCCTCTTGTAGGATAAACTCCGCAGCTGTAACACACTTAAGAAACAACTTTCAGTCATTCTTTAAGCCAATTACAGTGTGTCTTTCAAAACTTCATTATCAAAGGAAGATCACTAAATGATAACTAAGGTACCTAAAATTAAATGTACTAAATGTCTTCTCCATATTTTCATATGTATAAATTCTCCTGAAATTAAAATTCTTCGTTATAATAATTTTTTTCAGTTTTTTTTTATTATCTTTGCTGGAAATGATTGAACCTGACTTATTACTTTCCTGACAAAACATCTGCTCTGTGTGTATTTGCAGTTGATTAACGTGGAATGAAAAATGGTAATAAATCCACATTTTACCAAGTGGTACCTCTTCTCCCCATTTGTTCTAATGCTCTCACTCATTCCTGTTACAAAACATTCAGAGCTGGGAGAGCTGAGCATGCATCTAGTGAACAAATATCACAGCTGCTCCCCACGCGTCTGTTACTCTGACTGTCCTTTTTTAAACACTGACGCTTTTTGTTCAATTTGCAACAGTTTCCTCTGAGCACGAGAACCTATCCATTGATTATCATCAATTAGAGCCCCTTGGAGTGATCGGCTGTCATTTGTACTGGATTATGTGATTTGAAAAGACATTTGACATGCAAATCCCTTCCCTAAAAAGCCCGATAAATCAAGCCCCACGATAAGGCTCTTCAGGAACTACACTGAAGGTTGAACCTGTGGAACCAATTACCTTGATACCAGCAGAGCGGCATTTACCCACTGCGTCAGGCACAGCGGCACGCGGTGGATCAATCATGGAGATGAGACCCAGGAAGCAGAGCTGCTCTGTGGGGAAGTTCATGTCGTCGCAGTCGAAGGTGAATCCTCGGGGGAATTGCAATGAAGACAGATTGAAGTGGCAGAAGCCTGAAAAAGAAGAGAAGTGATCACTCATAACCGACTGACATAACATCAGCTGGTGAACAAAAATCTTGTTGTTGTGTTGCTTTGACATTACCTGACAATTTATCAGGCACTTTAAAAAAAAGACAAATGTTTCAGAACCCTAAGGATCGTGTTGTCATCCAACAAACAATCAGGATGCTCTACAGTTGTGTGTTCGCTGCAGCTACTTAGCAGAACAAAGAAATGTCAACAATAAGAGGTCTCATGGCTCTCAAAGACAGCTTTAGAAAACACTTTGCCCTCTGGTTGCAGTGATCCTTCACCTTACAGCATTCATATAAATCACTTTGAATTTTAGATGTAGATGCGGATGTTGCAGATCTAAAATACAAATTGAATCAGCCATTTTTATTAATTCATGATCCACAGCCTTTTGAAATATGTATCTGCTGAATCCCTATAGAGCAAAGCAAAATAAAATGCTTCTGTGGATAAACCACGCTCAGTCTAAAAGTAGAAGAACCTTTCTTTGTCATGAAGCAGCCAAACCATCATCATCACCCAAGGCATAACTTAAGATTTAATAATTTACATGATTTCAAGAGTTTAACTCCAAAAGTGGCACTGTTCCACACTTCACTGTCTGGAAAAATGACACCTACTCTAACAAAATGATGATAGCACGTAATTATTACCCATGGCAATTTTTAAAAGATGCCAGGTAACTTTTTTTTCCATGGTTGTCAAAATGATGATGTTTACAGAGTGTGGATGTTTAACACTTTAGAGACACTGAAAGTTAAACTTCCGCTGATGATTCTTACCCCAAACTTCATATACAACTTTTATCAGAGTTCGATGCATGTGTTTGATCTGAATTAAATTACCATCTGATGACCCACACATCAGTGCGTACTAAATGAACATTCATATCTCTAACATGTTCTGTAACACAACTGATTCCATCTCAGTCTGTTACAACTCCACTGCACCAAAACCTTCTTCTTCTTCTGACCCACTGCTGCAATAAAAACACTCACTTCACTTTTATAGGGACATTTGGCCGAGCTACTTCTTTTACCAAGAAGATTATAAAAGGTAACTGCTGTGTCCAACTGCTTCCACCCACTGCCTGTTCCCAGATAAGCTGGCAATAGTCGCCGCAACCAAACATACCAAGCACTCTTTCTCCCAGTCCTCCAAGCTCCAGGTAGGCATTCTGGAAAGCATCTTTCCAGTCTTCATCAAGCGGATACTCATCGCCATTGATCATAATGGTACTGCACCTGTAAAACATTTATTATGATAATTGTACACTTTTTTGTTGCTGTAAAACAACAAGTGATTCAGTTAAAGAAATCAATCAGTCAGAATGTGAAATGCGGACCCCAGCTGAATAAAAGATAATCAGTGCAATCACAAAAGCATCATTTGTGCATTTAACACAACTTAACAACAACCACAATAAATGCTAAAACAATTTATACCAGTCTTTAACATTAGCATAAACAAGGGAAATGGTCACATCTTTCTTATCAAGGTAGGGATTGCAGCTTTTACCCAAAAACTATGTAGTGGAGCCACTTTGTGGGAACTTAGATTAACCTGGGGCATTTAATCTGACCAAAAAGAGACCTGGGCTCAAGATAGGAGTGTTTGGGCTGACCAGAAGTCAAATTACATGTCATAGAGTGGCAATGTGGCCATAGTAAAGCATGACAGTGACGCATTTGAGTGCAGGAATATATTGATAAAAAAAAAGAAGATTGAGCACTAATGCCACTAATCTGCAAGATTCAACGGACAATGTTCTATATTTGTTTTTATTCACAAAGTGACCAGAACTTCCCAATCCTTTTCAGGGCTCTCACTGCCAAGCACAATAGTTCCTAATGAAACAGGTCAGAAACACATGGTTTAATTGTTTTAATAGTCTAAATAATTTTCAAAACCAGCTGGACACTGAACCAGTGATTAATAAACACCATTCTAACAAGTACTGACAGTGGGAGGATTGTGTATGTGGGACTGAGTCACAATAAACTGCAGTGTGTGTGTGTGTGTGTGCTGCTGATGAACTACTACTAATAGAAATTAGTAGAAATTTCATATGATTTACTGATAATAAAAAACTTTTCAATATAATGTAGCTAGTAACATTGTTTTCTTTCACTACATCCCTGGAAAAGTAAAATGAGCAACGTGCGAGACATAAAATCGATCATATTGATTGACTAACCTGTCCAAAATTCTCTCTGGTGCGCCTTTCATGACCAGAATGTGACCAGAGGGATTGTCCTCCACCTCATGAACAGAAAGCTGAGAAAGGGGAGGAGGGTGAAAAAAAAGTGGTGAGGACGCGAAAGTACCAGATTTATTCTGAATCCAGATGCAACATGTGGTTTACTGCTCGTCAATAATTATTATGTTTTAGCAAGAAAAGGCAAAAAAACCAGACACGATCCTTAATCATATTCAACAATGAATTTCACATTCATGGTAACAATTGTTTTTCAGGGCGTTTCTGTCATATTTTTTCCAAGTGGTGTGAAATAAAAGTTGACTGAGGGCACAATGTGAGTCGTATGTTTTCCCTGTGTTGTAGGAGCATTCGTTTACTGTCTCACATGCATTCCTGTGGCATTACCCCTTCCCCTCACACAAATACACACATGCACACACTCCCCCAGGTAATTTGTATCTGAGTCACAGCATATCTAATCTCAGAAAACCAGAGCAAATTTGCACACCCCCCTTCCCCTCCCCCTCCCCAACACGCACCTTCCTATTTTAAGTTGGGGAACAGGTGCACAAAATGAATGCAGGAAGTCTTTTGTTTGCTTCAGTATCAATGTTGTGTTATTCATATGCTGGTCCAATTCTCCAGATGGGCCAGGGAAGACTGGGTGTGAAAAGTGAAGCAGAAATACTCCACCTTCCTTTAATTGCTGTGGTGCCCTTGAGCAAAGTGTTAAAGCTCTGCGTGACGACTATTCTACAGTTCTATATTAACACTTTTTTTTTTTTTACCAGTGTTGCTGTTGACTCCTGCAGGACCCAACAAAGCAACACGCTGCTTAAATAAAGTGCCTGTTGTGATTTACTGCTTATTATTAGAAGAATTTATCACATATTTTATGATCAACCGTGTTGAAATAACCAGGCATAAATGTTTATTGTCTAATGTCACATACTGCAGTTCTGAGCTCTGACTCCCACTTATGTGCAAAGTTGTCACTTTCAATATTTTATTTAAGGTCTTTCAAAGTATTTTCTTGAAGTGCATCAAACACTAGTTGTTCTAACAAACCCGAGCCAAATTTTAAAGAACTATTTTAGAGAGGCAATTCATAAAAAGCATCATAAATACAAGCAACAATCACTTTTCCAAACGTTTATGTGCATTGAAAGGCAGCAGCAGAGCAGCTTCTGAGCAGGCAATAAGAAACCAGTTTCCACAGTTTCTTTGTGTTTGTGGCTGGATGGGCAGCATGAACGTAAAGCAAGTTGTTGTTGTTGTGAAAGAGCACTCATGTTCAGGTCGCCATCTCCAGATGGAAAAAGGTTAAAAATGAATATGCATGACTGTCTCTGCCATAAAAAAAAAAGAAATCTGTTTCTGTTTTTGCGTGTGTCAGAGCACTCACAGTGTCGTTATGAAAATAATAATAAATTAAAAAAATATTTTAAAGAAAGAATAAAAACACATTTTTAAATGTACCAATAATATATTAATTAATAGTATTTAAAATACATTTTAAAAATGATTATAGTAATTATATTATTATATAATTATATATACATATATATACATATATATATATAAGGAAATATAATATACTCTGATACTCTGACTCTGGAACAAATTACACATGTTCTTACATGTTTTTACCTACACAGTACTACTAGCACAAAGCTGTAATTAATCTCATGCAGTACCTGGTACTTGTTGGTGGAGTTAAAGGGAACCTCTGCCACTTTGGGGTTTCTGTCTCTCACATCACGAACACTGCCGCAGCACAGCTCGATGCATTTCAACAGAGCCGACTCTGACGCGTCCCCCGCTGTCTCCCTCTGGGGAAACACACACAGATGCACATTAGCACAGTCACTCACATATGCATATTAAGAAATGAGTGTTGTCTGTCTCGCTGCCTGTGTTTAGCACACTGCAGTGCAGGGAAGCTTTTGGATTGTGTGTTATTCAATTGCTTCAAGCAGCACCTGAGAGAACTTTCTTTACTTCCATTACGGTTCTCATTAATGATGCACGTAGCTGAGAACCATCTGCATCACCAAAGTCTGGAATCTGCCCACGACAGTGCTTTAAAAGTTATGTAACAAATAAATATAAAAGTAATGAAAATGCTACACCAGGTTTTGTTTGGGGGGGGGGTGAAGAATAATTTTATTAAGACAGACTTCTCTTCTCATTATTTGGCCATGTAAGCTTGTTGCAAGTTTTTTGAAAGGATGCTGGTAACAATAGATGGCAAAGTGGTTTCTAAGATTGTTGCTAACAAGTGCATTAATGCTGGTTTCAACTTGTGTGACAAACTTGCTTGGGCGGTGCTCGAATCATTCAGGAGAAAATTCTCCTCTGATAACCTGCAAAAATCCCCCTGGATCAAATTTCCATGATAATCACTGCAATTCATCTCACTTTTGCACCCAATTTATTAAAATCCATGCTGAAATGATTGACCTGACACCGAATATACCAACAGAAGCTGAACCTAGACGAGAGATTTCTCTTTGTTCCTGTTTATTCATTCATGAACAAACGCAAAACAAGGACACGCACTCTGCAAGATTTGTCCTTGTTTGTGCCTTTTCATGAATGAATAAATAGATCAAGGAAATTCCATTTCTCAGTTTTTCCGGGTGCAGATGGGGGACTTGTTCTTTTAATGGTAGTAGAGCCAGGGCCTTGACTCCTGCGTTTGAGTGCTGTAAGTAGACACAGCTTAATGCAGAGAGGAAGCCTGGGCACCTTAGGGGGCAGAGAGGCTGCAGCGACAGGATCTGCTCCCAACAGAGTCAAGTAATCCCTGTCGCTGAGAGGCACACAGCGAATTTCTTCAGGTCAGTGTAGTACAGGTTGGAGGAGAGCAGTTGGTAGAACACTTGGATATTATTGACTTACCTCCCCAGCAGTGTGTGTGTTTGTATGTCAGTGTGGGGGAGTTATTTCCAGGGGTGCATTGGATTATCCTCTTTATGCGTTCATGTGTGAGACAGAGGCTGGTGTGTGTGTGCAGTGCACCTGTGTCAAGTGGTATTGACAAATTATTTTTATGGGTTGGTTTTTTTTACCCAGTGGGTGCCATGTGGGTGGGGATCGGCTCAGCATGTAAAATAGGTTTTAACTTTACTACTTTACCTTCAGATTTTACAAAGGAAATCCATCACAGTATAAGTATAAGCAGAAGTGGTAGAAGTACACAACTCAGTACTAAAATAAAAGTGCAAGTACTTGCCTAGTCAACTACAAGTAGAGGTACAACTTAAAATTCTTTAACCGCTTTCTGGTGCATGCTTTAAAATGTAAAGTACAAAGAAGAAGAATAAGAAGAAAAAAATACAGAGATCACTGAAGTATTTAGTGTACTTCCCTTTTGTTGTTGAGGAGTAAAAGTAAAAGTAGCATGAAACGGAAATAGTCCAGTAAAGTATAAGTACTGTACCTATTTAAGCACAGTACTTGAGTAAATGCACTCAGGTACTTAACACATAATTTGAATATAAAGTAGTTTAAATTAATTCCACCGCAGCTGAACTAGAACATGAAAATACACGTAAAACCTATATTAATACTCAGCTGGCACTTTATCACATACACCCACCTGAACTTGACGTAGTCTAATACAACAGCACTAAATCCTCCTTCATGACGGCGACCATGGTCAGTTTTTTGTTGACACTCTTTCAGAGTGCTGTTAACTCACCTACATGTGATGCTGCTGCACTGTAATGAATTATATACAGAGAGGTGTTACGCAGCACAGCTTCACTCACATACTTTAATGAGGCGGACGAAATAATTGAGACACGCAACACGCACAGTGTCATCAGTGTAGATTCAGCATCACAACAAACTACAACTACAATTAGACTAACTAAATAACTAAAATACATTTTGCTGATGATACTTCAGTACATTTACTTGAGAAATATTTTGAATGAACAGTGGTACTGCTATTTTCACTTAAGTATATGATCTAAATGCTGCTCAGTACTACACAGAGTTGCTAAAATTAGTCACTAATGAGGTAGAAATGCTATTGTAGCTGCGCTTATTGCCGTGCAGAAATATGTCATCTGTAGCATGAGTGTAAAAGCATTTGTATGATGTTAATTGGTTTTAGTTTGGAAATAAAGCTCTGTGTTGTAGGTGACACTTTATAATGCTGTAAACACAAAGAAAATACTTAAATCATAAATTCATTGCAGGTTTTCAACCTTGTCATGAATACACTGTCACACCCAGAACACACACACACACACACACACACACACACACTCTGTAAGACACCTGCACCTGCACAAATTGTGTCACGTGCACAGACAGTTGAACACAGTGATGTGTAAACACGCGCGACTAACAATTATTCATCATCTCCTTAAGTCTCCGTAAGTTACCAGCTAGCACCAAACAACTCATCCTGGGCTACACCTGGCTTGAAGCAGTCATCTTCCTCTGAGACCAGTTTCGGTTATATTTATAATGGAGTATTTATACAATATTGCATTACTGACAATAAAATAAAGGATGTCAGTACATCTGTTTATTTTTAGTGCTAGGTGACACTTCGCCTAGCACTCTCCCAGTGCTGTTAATGTCACCCTACTGCAAACTATGTAGGCAAAACTATGTCTAATGAATAATGTACATGCATTATTTGATCTGAAACTAAAAAGTTCTGCTCATAACGTCCTTGGATTAAACGAAACCTGCTATACCCCACGGCATAAGAGAGTGCAGATAATTCATGAGACCACAGCATCAATGCAAAGGTTTCAGAACTTGGTGTAGTGTCAGTGTTAGGGGAAGGTTTACCATCTGGATGGGAAGGTGTTGCTGTCCGGCCCTGAAATCAGCTCTGTTGCACAGGGCAGCCACACGAGACAGAGCAGCCCAAGTAGCAGAGCTCTTGTCAAAACCTAAACCTGAGGAAATAGCAAAGGGAGCTGTGTTAGACTCTTTTTTTTTAATAGTGCTCATGCAGTATTTATGCTACTGGCTTTACTCTCGGTTCAAGGAGTAGCAGCAGATATTGTAGCTAAATAACAGAATCAGGGTCAGTTAAGTTGAGCAATCACTTTTTCCTTAACAAAAGTGATTTTTTCAATTCCCCAGTCTGGAAAATGGCATTCATTTTTAACTAGAAAGTCTCAAAAAATAAAAGCTGTTTGGAAATTTCTCATATCAAAATTTTATTCCTCCTCACCCAGCCGAGCTGAAAATGACCTTCATTCTGCAGCTGGCACCTGCATTCATTTTTCATTTTAGCCCAGAGTCTCTAGAGTGGTCACTCGGGTGTCACTGCTATTGTGAAAACAGTATATGATAGTGTCATGCAACATGCAGTACACAGTGGTAAACTGTGACTGGAGATGTTGCACTTGACAAAGTGAGTCGCAAAAAGCGCAAAAACCTGCAACGGCTGCAAAAATGCAGGAGCCTGAAAAATGAATACACTGTGTTTTCCTTTCCTGGGACAACGTGCACTGTTTCAGCTACACAGTCTTTGTCAGCACTACTGACTATTTATTTTATGATAACACAATTTGTTGTCCAATTTAATTTTTCCTCCCATGTCTTCTCCCAAACCTTTTGCTTATTGCTAAAGTTTTCTTTGGATTTTGGCTCTATGTGTTGCTGTTTGGTAGGAGACAGGAATCCAATTGGTTCTGCAGCAGCGGTTTTGCAGAGGAACTCTGGGAAAAGACATGTTTGTAGCTGAGGGTTGTGCCGCCCACTGCTGCTCAATTAATCCAAGCAGTAGCGTGAACAGCAGTGTTGGTTGGCAGCGTGAACATTGGACGGATGAATTTCGACAGGTAGTCTCACTCCCCCCTCTGTATTCCCACACACTATCTATCTTTCCATTATATCTTTCAATATCTCTCTCCAAACACTTTCTCTTTTTCACTCCTCCTTTTTCCCCTCCCCCTCTTTTCATCTCTTTCTCTCCCTCTCTGTCTCACCACTCTGGTCCTCTGTGGTGTCCACCTCATGGATCTCGTTGTCGAACCACATGTGGGCCACGGTCATGCGGTTCTGGGTCAGCGTGCCCGTCTTGTCAGAGCAGATGGTGGAGGTGGAGCCGAGAGTCTCTACGGCCTCCAGGTTCTTCACCAGGCAGTTCTTCTTCGCCATTCGCTTGGCAGTGAGAGTCAGACACACCTGGGAGGATGGCAGGGGGTGGGAAGGGGGTGAAAGAGTGGAGGAGGAGTGAGAGAGGGAGCAAAAGGGATGGGGGAGAGAGGACAAGGAGATGATGAATAATTGTTAGTCGCGCGTGTTTACACATCAGTGTGTTCAACTGTTTGTGCACGTGAAACGATTTGTGCAGGTGCAGGTGTCTTACAGAGTGTGTGTGTGTGTGTGTGTGTGTGTGTGTGTGTGTGTGTGTGTGTGTGTGTGTGTGTGTGTGTGTGTGTGTGTGTGTTCGGTTAACAGCAGGTGCACGGGGACATAGAAATATGATGACTGCACATATTCCGTATGTTTAAAGAACCACATCAACACACATTAATCCAATTCATCCAAGATGACCATAATACTCACATTCTAACAAACACAGCACATTCAACAAGCAAACATTTCCACACAAAGCTCGTGGTGTTTAAAACTAAAGAAGTCACTGGAAGTTAATTTATTTTCTGCGACCAGTGAAATGTCGAGTGATGGCATTTCAAATGCCAGCTGGCATCCACCTCAGCTCACTATGTTTATTGTTGCAGAAAAAGTTAGGTGCACTTCAATATTTGAGTAATTTCTTCATCCTTTAATAAATCACCTGCTTTGCTGTGCTCTGTAGCATCATTAGAGCTGCAGCTAACGTTCACTCAGGGTGAATTAGTGTTAGGAAACGCACAGGTGTAACTAATAACATTGATGATGGCTCGTTTCCATTCAGGTGTGCCAGGAAGCCATGACAGTGAGCCAGCAGGCAAAATATCAGGCTTCTGGAGCTGGCATGTTCATAGCTGCACTAATCAATATTTTTATGTTAACAAAGGATCAAATAATTATGTGTAATGTGAAAGCAGCTGCTCATGATGAAAAAACTACAGAGAATCAACACCCAACTCTGCATTTCCCCTCAGGTCCACACGGCATTTAAGCCTCTTTTACCTCGTTTATTTTGTTTTGCAGGTTTTCAAAATGTGTTTGCATCTGCAGATGCTACGGCAAGTTGTTTTCGCCAAACAGCTGAAATCAACACACCGTAAGTTACCAGCTAGCACCAAACAACAGACAACAGACAAAAGTCTTCATAGGATAAAACCAGTGAGTAAGAGTCAGACGGTGGAAACCGAAACCGAGCTAAAAGGACAGTGATCGTTTCAAAAGCTTTTGTTCAATACTTTCCAAATGTCTAATGGGTTACATTACAATTACCTTCCTATGTGTTTGTGTAGAGCACACAGTTTATGGCTTTACCCCATGGTTCTGGTCACTTTCTATTCCCAGAAGCATGTGTTGACCTGTCCTTGTCTACTGAACTTGTTTATTTTTAACTGAAGAGCAAATTATTTTCTTGCACCAAAAACAGGAAGAAACTGTGCAGACACAAAAAATCCAATTAGCAAATTCATACGAAGAGCCTCGCTCATAGTGAAAGAGAGAAACACCCACACACACTACTCACAGTGACAGTTGCCAGCAGTCCCTCAGGTACGTTTGCTACGATGATGCCAATGAGGAAGATGACGGCTTCAAGCCAGCTGTAGCCCAGGATGAGTGACAGGATGAAGAAACTCATACCCAAGAAGACAGCTACACCTGTGATGAGGTGGATGAAGTGTTCGATCTCGATGCTGATGGGCGTCCGGCGGACTTCCAGCTCAGATGCCAGAGTGGCGATGCGACCCATCACTGTTCGGTCACCAGTGGCTATCACAATGCCACGGGCCGTACCTGAGAAGGACTGATTACTGTTAGACTCTCTGGTCAAAAGCATTGGTTTAATATACAGTGTGGTAGGGAATACATCCTCAACATTTCTATAACAGTTTCTGAGGGTAAACAAAAACGCTGGATGATTAATCAGTTGTACCTGCTGTAAATCCAATATAGATATTCACAACTAGGCAAAATGTTGGAGAGGTCGATTAGTGGCTTTTGTTTTTCAGAAAGTTGCTAAATGAGATGTAACAGGAGAATAAATCAGCAGAGGTAAGTGTTTGTCTTAAAAAGTATTCCACTAAACAACAAGTATATACTTCTACTTCGTATTCATAATATACATGCTATAAAATGTACTTATTGTGCAAAAGTGCTAGTATGGCAATTAATAAAATATAAGGGCCAAAGATTTTACCCTGCTGTTGTTGTGGAAAAATACAGGACAGCTGGTAAGGCTGGAGCTGATTATAACCACATTAGACACTGTCAACTGATTAATCCATAACAATGCATCATCATTTATTAGTTTGAATACAATTAAGAGTCTGCATCTGCAAAGTAAATAGTAACTAAAGCTGTCAAAATATAAAGAATCAAAGTAAAATACCCAGCTCCAGTGATGTACTTAGTTACTTACAACCTCTGCAGAGCAGAAGGTTAAAGTTTTGATTTGCAACAAGGTGATCCAGGGCACCCAGAGCCTTGCTAAAAAATCTGTATTTCAGAGTGATATGTAAAGAGACAAACGACTGTAAATGGTGTGGAAGACACTGTAGGAGTTGAGTGCTGTATTTTGTAAACAGAAAGGGAGGCTGACAGGGAGGTAATGGCTGGATGAAGCCTAGTGATGGATGGAGGTGAATTACAGGTTTCGAGGAGTGATTGAGGGTCAGGTGGACTGAGCAGATGCTGGACTGAGTCAAAAAGCATAGAACTGCATCTCTTAAACAACAAATTAAGTATTCCTCAGGAATCCCCTCTATCAGCAGTTCTGTACAAGGACAATTTTCTAAGTTTAAAGTAGAAGCAATGAAAACTGCCCAGAGCTAAATCTGTGGATTTTCTAAAGTAAACAGGATATTGTTTGGGGAAAAACATGGTGTTATTAAGCTGTAAAAAAAATAAATTGAATATATAATTATTTTGAATTTAATGTGAGAATTTGTTAAAATAGGAGAGAAGAAAACATTGAAGAAAGTTTTAACCATAATAATTCCATCACAACTGAGCAAACATCGCTGACTGATGGAGATCTAATGATAGGACTGAGAGCTGTGAAACAGCTCCTGAGTGGACCTGGCAGGTGGTTTGTTTTCTCAACGGTTTCCAAGGCAAAGTTTAAAATGTTTGTCCCCACTTTGGAAATTAAATGTTGGCTTCATACACAGCCTCTCCTCTCATCCTTCAGATGAAGATACTGATGAATATGAAAATCTTCATTTGATCATCAGCTGAATATCAACATTCATTTCTAAAGCTTGTTCATTGAAATCTGAATTAATGATGGGAGGGTCTGTGGAATTGAAACACACTCATGGCTGGGAGGTAAAGCAAAACAATGTTGATCTCCAGATGGCTTTCAGTAAGACACTTAGAGACAATCTTGGCCAGATGTGGCCTACTGACCCTCGACACAGTTGGTGGAAAAGAAACAGATGTTGCGGGTCTCTAGAGGATTGTCGTGCGTGAACTCTGGACTGCGAGTCTGAGGCTCCGATTCTCCTGTCAGAGAGGAGTTGTCCACCTTCACACGACAGAAAGGGAGAACAGTGTTATCCAGTGAGACTGCAGGACAGGAACAGGAGAGAACGAACAGGTGAGACTGACAGGGTGGAAATGAAGGAAGCAGCACTCCACATCAACAAGTGCAGCGATGTAACACTCCTGTCATGTGAAAACAGGTTCCGACATAGGTGAAGAAATGTGTACCACCAATCAAGCTATGGTCTTATCACACTGCCTCCAAAACCCACCAGGATCAGCTCAAAAGTGAACAGTGGTCAGCTGACATGGTGACATGTTGGAACAAAAATGTGTTTAAAAAGAGTTTAATATCATGGCCACATGTCAAAGTGTCCCTGAAACCTGAACTGAAGGGGCAGCGTGTGCACGACAATTATGAAGTATCACTGATTAAACTCATCATTATTATTATCATTTGAGAAGCTTAATCATCTTACTTTGATTCTGTGAGAAAAAGAGAAATTATGAAAATCTGATGATTCACAATCATCAAGATACCAAAAAAGTAACTTGATTTTTTTAAACTGAAATTCTTCTTCTTCTTCTGGAAGCCTTTCAGGTAAGAGGTGAAACATCTCAATCACTTTGGGAAATACCATCACATGCGTAACTGAGAATGGTTCCCTTTCATTTTGTCTAGTGCCACCAGCAGGTCAAAGTCTTTAATTAGCACGTGAAATGTGAAACAGACACCTACGCTCCCTTAGATCATAGCGAGCTGACTTTCCCTACGTTGCCATGACACCATGAAATTTGCAACAAACCCTCATGTCGCCTTTCAGGAAGTTTGGTGATTCTGATGTGACTTTTCATTTGGGCCAAACCTTCAATGAACACTTTGTTTTATGATCAAATACCTGAAACATTAATGATATTCCCATCAACCTCAGACAGACAGAAAAAAAAGAAAGAAAGAAAGAAAGAAAGAAAGAAAGAAAGAAAGAAAGAAAGAAAGAAAGAAAGAAAGAAAGAA
>JAUYWH010000009.1:17995416-18026221 GCA_034779795.1 Ctenopoma multispine | reverse complement strand
AAAGAAAGAAAGAAAGAAAGAAAGAAAGAAAGAAAGAAAGAAAGAAAGAAAGAAAGAAAGAAAGAAAGAAAGACAGTTACTGAACCAAAGTCTGCTGAACTACTGCAATCCCACTGAGACCTCTAGGCTCCCCGGGGCTGAGCCCAGCACCCCTCTCTTACCTTGCATCCACTGGAGGAGATCACTCGAAGGTCAGCTGGGATGCGGTCTCCCCCTTTGATCTCCACCAGATCTCCCAGCACCACAAGCTCGGCATTGATCTGTGACTTCTCCCCCTCCCTTATCACGGTCGCTTGCTGGCATGGAGTAAAAGGAAGCGAGAGACGAGGAGGGAGAGGCAGCGTGGGGAAGAGAGAGAGGGAGAGATAGTTTGGAAACACAAAGAGGATTTAGTCAGAGGTAGAGAGAGTAGAGAGGTAAAAAAGAGGAGCCAGAGGGAGTACAGGTATGGGAAAGGCAGAGATAAAGAGAGGAAGAGGTAGAAGAGGAAGAAAAGACAGGTAGGGAAAAGAGGAGCAGGGAGGGAGTGAATAGAGACTAAATAGATTAAAGAATTAGGCGATCAATGTCCTGGAGATGGATAACATGAGGGGAGTTTTTATGCAAACACACTCACAATCAGAAGTTGGCTCAAACATTTGGTCTTCCTTTGTGCAAGCATTTTCGGTTTCCACGTTAAGTGAGTGTATAAGCCCCACTTGAGGGACGGCTTATTGACTCAGGAGGGTCTGAGACTGCACCAAAGCACCGAATGCATCAACTTACCTGTGGCACCATTTTCTTGAAGGAGTCCATGATACGGGAGCTCTTGGCCTCTTGGAAGTACGAGAAACAACCGGTGACGATCACCACGGCTGCCAGCACCACACCCAGGTACAACTGAAACAGAGGTAAAGCCGAGCCACAGGGGGAGACAGTGTCATTATCGGCTTAGTGCGGTTCTTGTAAGGCACGTTTAAGCGTAGGAAATGGGGATTTTTCCAACTTCAAACTGGTTTTAAAGCAGCAAAACCCTAAATGCAGTGTGCAAGAGAAGTTAAGAGCAAAATAAAACCTGGGGAAGCTCT
The DNA here is from genome assembly GCA_034779795.1 of Ctenopoma multispine. Lineage (NCBI taxonomy): Eukaryota > Metazoa > Chordata > Actinopteri > Anabantiformes > Anabantidae > Ctenopoma > Ctenopoma multispine. The sequence goes on along the minus strand of JAUYWH010000009.1, from coordinate 18,025,154 downwards.
CAGACTTAGTGGGAGATTTAAAAGGAAAACCTGTCCTGGAGCTGAAGTGTCATCTTGGATGGTTCATTCAATGTTAGTCCAAGTGAACGTGTGTCTCCCAAACTCAGACAACGTAGAACCGAGGCTCGGATCTCTGAGGCCATCAGAGAACTGAAGCATGGGTTTGTAGAACTCCCGTAGAAGCAGGAAGCATCTGCTTTGGTGTATCTATACATCTTTCTTTCTCGATTTTCAGTTCGACAATGAAAACTCTGTTATGAGCACAGCTCTCACTGATGCAAACAACACAGCAAGGTACTTCAGATAAAAGCGTCTGCCAGCTAGTGCACTGTGAGTCCTGGACTCCTGGAAAATAAAATTCCTAAATTGTGAAAAGTGATCTTTGGATGGAGCTGCTTTCATTTGACAGTAGCTACAGAATGTTTTGCTCTTTTACACTTGAATGACTTTTTTTTTTTTTTTTTTACCATGGCAGAGCAAAAACTTCTGAACCAGGAAATACATCTGTATCCTCAGAAAATCACTTGTCAATGTTTACAACATTTGCCTCCTATTCAGTGCTCAGTGTGCAGCTCCCTTTTTTTGCTGATTTAAGTCTCAGCTCTCTCTGCCTCTCCCTGCTTCAGGAGACACTTATTCACCAGTTCACCAGCTGTACAGAATTATAAAAGCAACATCTGTCCAGGCAGGTGACACATCCAAGTCTACTAAAGTTTAAAGAATTAACGCCTCATTTCCAGATTGCCAACATCAATAACTTGTATAATTCCAGCAGCACTTTCAAAAGCTTGGGGAGGGCTCCCATATTTTCTAAAACCAACGAAGACAATGCTATGTCTCAGCTCAATGAATACATCAGAATAATAAAAATTAAGATTTAATCTGACAACAGTATTACCTTAAGTCCTGCAAGGGTGGATTTTCATTTTAAATAACTGCTTGTACATTATGCAGAGTGCCAAAGCTGCAGGCAGTCGGAGCTATGAAGTAGAGCACCAGAGCATTCAGTCGTACATACACGGTACTGAATGTAGAGATTAAATCACAGGGAGATTAAAGTCATCACATGTGCATGTGTGTGTCTATCGCCTGTATGCTACTGTACATTATGCAAAGGGTTTTAATGCTGTATGGGCTTTGGAGAGCGCTGAATGATGATTGCATAACCACTCTGAGCCATAACGTGCAGATTGGATGGCTGCTTGGCTCAATTTGCTCAGCGGTTGGTCTGAGTATTTATGTGTGCTAATACCAGGACCAATGCCAGTGTCAGCAGTTGTTTTTACGTCACACTCTGTGGGGCTGGGGTGTGGGGGTGTCAGTGTGTACTTGTAATTCTATACTAATGATGGATAAATTGCTTTGAATACATTTATTTTTCTTCCTTTTCTATTTTAGTACACAGGAGTTTCTCTTCTTTACATTCACCCTTTCTCTTGAATTCTTTTAGTGAACAATGCTTCTGTGTTGGTTCATGTGACCTAAATACGTCGTCACTGTGTCCTTGCCTTTCAGAAAGTAGATCTTAAGAGGCTATCCTGGTTAAGTAAAGGTCACATAAAAAAATCTCCCTTCAAGAAAAGAAAAGTTTAAAAAAAAAAAGGAACACTGAAATGAAAATGTAATGATAACACATGGTCAGGATTAAATATTATATTATATAAATCATTATATTAAGTGTGTCTGTAAAATGTGTATTAAGAGTATGTGTAGATATTACCATTTCTTTATTTTCAAGGGAATGAAAATACTGTAATATAAGAAGATAGAATTAGATTTTAATTAAAAAGAAAAATTTCGTTTTAGATGTGTTTTACTTTGGAGATTTTACTTTCTTAAAAGAAGCCCTCACATTATTAAATTATTGGGCTGAAAGAGACGGTACTATCACCCTTTTCCACATAATTTTAAAATAATTTTTATTCCCATAAAGTTGTATAGATTTCTTTAAATTCATCTTTACAATCATCCAAGAGTCCTGTTTCTGAAGCTAGTAACATAGCATAACATAACATTTATATTATTCATGAGGACCTACTCTGATTGGCTGAAAGACTGGCTTCCATATTCACCAGCAGCCAGCAGAGTGTAGTCGTACTAAATCCCAAAACAAAATGAGTTAGTATTGTAGCACTCGTCCCAATCACCATGGGTTTTTGGTTAAATGACAGAAATAACATCTGTGGTAAGAAAAAACAAACAGTAAAATGTGTTCATGTTTTATTCTATAACGTGTCAGTTAATATCCCACACATGATTTTTAAATATTTAGTGTTTCCTAAAAAAGGCAATTGCCATCAACTGGCTAAATGAGACTACAGAGGTTAAACGCATCAGGCCGACCTTTAGCAAGTTTATACTTGAGTTACTTGGAAACTATTCTGACTTAGTCTTTACAGCTTCTAGATTTATCAAGATCAGTGTCCCACTAAGAGGAAATATTTCTGTAGAAGGGGTAAGTACGCCATATCACTGATCATATGAACAATGTTGTAAACTTAGTGTTGGTAACGTTCAAGTCTTACACATCACATCGTTTTTTCATAGCCTAAAAGTTGCTTTTTACTTCTGGTAAAATTAGGATTCTAATTAGGCTTCAAAAATCATTTCACCTTCATGGCTGTGCTTATTTTAAAAATGAATCAGGAAGTAATGTATAAAGTGCACATTGAATGACCTGCCTCGTTCCTCCCCTGCCTACAGTTTAAACTCAAACTACAGACATTACGTACACTACATCCTGGGTGTTTCTATCCCTGCATATTTAATTTCACAGTTGGGTGTGAGATCACAGCGGGTTGAGTTTTGACACTGATAACAGGATTTTATATTACAATTATGCATTAAAATTCAATAAGAAATTAGTATGAAATTGATGCGCACAGAATGTTCAAAGATACATTCATTTTAGAGACAATTAAAAAAGTAAGTGGTTGCCTTGATTGAATATGATTTCAAGGTTTTAACCTCAGCCAAGGTCACAGCACAAAAATAAATACAGAAATAAATAAATCATGCAATAACACTGTTATAACGCATATAGCTTTGCACTGTACCAAGATTATTAAATGTTCTTAAGTGTCTTACTCCTACTGGTAGGAGAAGCCGATCAGAATACCACATTTGGTGAAACTGGACTCCAGTGTGCACGGAGCATGGTAATGGACCCCTCATGGTAGGCCTTGCTTCTGCCTAAATAACCATTGTGGGACTGAATAATAATAATGTTATAATATGAAATATGGCTGGAACTTGGATGGGATTGTAATACATGTATATATGCGTGTATTGCAAACCTGCGTCTCTCCTTGTGTCTGTGATTAACATGTAAGGTGCCTGCTTGAATGCATGTTTTACAATCAGTTCCTCACGTTGTCATTGACCGGCTCTTCCTCCATGGCCACCTGGATGCTGAAGGCCAGGAAGCAAAGGAGGGCGCCGATCCAGAGCAGAATGGAGAAGCCGCCGAACAGCTGACGGCAGAACTTGACCCACTCCGGGGTTGTGGGGGGAGGAGTCAGTGCGTTCTGACCGTCTCTGGCCAGAATCTCAGCAGCTCTGGTTTGGCTCAGGCCCTACAGGGAGAGCAATTTTTAGGAATGAATGTCTTTCTGCCTGCACGGAGAATCTTTTTACAGCACAATGGCCTCATTTTCACCACGGCTTAAAAAGCAATTTTACTGCTACACTTGCAGAACATCAAGTATTCCGGCCTGGCCTATTTAACACCACAAGTGTAATAAACTGAGTGACTCTTTACATCTAAGTTGCTTGGCCGTTAAACTGGATGTAACTTTATTGAACATTTTTCCCTGATTTCATTCCTAATAGCCTCACGATCCGATTTATAGAAAACCTATGTGTAAGTAAATATCTGTAATACTAAAATTTCAATATACTGAAATACACAAATTTGCCCACTTTCAATATTTAGCAGGTGTTGGACTTTTTACAGTCTTGCACCCCAGTGTCTCTTACTCTTAATGCTAATGCTTTAAAAAATAAACTTTCACTACGGGGAGGGAGGCAAATGTGAGTACAGCATAACGATTTTCCTGATGTGTGTTGTACCTGCCTGTGTATGGCATTGAATCAAAGTGTGTGTGTGTTTGTGTGTGATTGAGGGATTAAAAATGAAAGAAGAAGAAGCTCACAGTGAGCTGAGGATGCTGCAGTGGCTCTGACTTGACCAAAGTAAGGCTTGGTCACAGTCTGGATGTTGCTTTGCAGTACAGGCAAGCAGAGATTACATCTATACAGAGGGTAGCCAGCAACTCTTTGTTGTGTGTTCATGTGCAAATGTGCATGTACACATTTGTGTGTGTGTGTGTGTGTGTTACCCGTGTGAGGTCCACTCCATAGCGCTTTCCCAGATCTTCTCTGTCTATTCTGTGGTCATCCTGCAGAGATAAAAGTTGGAACAGAATCAGAATAAATGTATTTGGCTCCTAACATTCACCGTTCTGTTATTAGATCTGGAACAGCATGGTTGCTAATGTGATGGGAAGTGTAATAAGCGACCTCAGTAATGGTGAAGGACATAATGAAGGCAAAGCACTGATGCATTACAACCTTCAGTCTTACCGTGAATTCAGAGGTTTTATATGTGATATATTTTATTCCTAATTGCAGAGGGCAGAGAGTGATGTCTGCTCCCACTGCATCTCCAAGCAGTGCTAAACCTACAGTACTACTTAGTAATACTTACAATACTACTACTTGTCCAGTATTAAAAATGAGACGATAAAAATGTTTGGCTTGCTGCCGAAAACTAAACAAAGTTCACCCTGAAACACTTTTAACACAGTTAAAAACACCTCTGTGATGTATGGTGTGTTTTTGGGTTCATTTTGCTTCTTGGTTGTGTATTTTTATTTATTCCCAGTGGCCAAAAGCCACCTCAATATATTTAGATTCTTTTGGTGCTGAAGCAACAAAAAAAACAGCTATCTAGCTGTCAAGATGGTGACAGTCTGGCAGAATGAAGAGTTACTTCCTTCATTTAACAATAAAAAAGGGAGAAATCCACCAATTTCTTCACTAAGAGTAGCCCCAGTGGGAAACAATGAAATGTAGCTCCGAGTGATTTGGCCACAATCAGAGACATGCCCCAGTGTTCATGAAATAGTTTGGTAGTTAAGCTTTATTTATATGCCCCTACAGCCAATATTGATAAGCCATTGCCTGGTTGTTTAAAGGATTTCAGGGGAATAAATGCAGGACATCATCAGCTGAGGACGTAGTCGAGGAATTCACCCCCTCAATGAGTCACATGCCGACATGATAAATGACATAAGATGCTTCATCTGTGATAATGCATACAGCAAATCTTACCCCAGTTTTCACAGACGTTGCTTAACCGCACTTTCACAGCACCTCAAAAAGCAACAGCTCTGCACAAGACTAAAGCTCTGCACAAGGCTGCTGGTGGCCCACAAATTATTCAGTATCTCTCAGAGTACAAAGAAGAGCAGCCAGAGGGTGGCAGAACAGATAGGAGAGGACAGACTGGCTTAAAGCTCGTCCACAACTGACTTCTCTAAGCATGCTGGATTGCCATTTTGTTTACGGGCCACTGTTTTCATTTATAGCCTTGTTAAATAACCTAGTGTCTTTGGCGTAATGCTATTTGGAGATCATTTGAGAGCAGCAGCAATGGAATCAATCACTGTGCAGCGTGAGTGTGGTTCGGAGCAGTGACAGCTTGTTTTTCTTACCAAGGCCACCTCCTTCTTCAGCTCATCCAAGTTCCTGTCCTTCTTCTTCCTCTTCCCTCCATTCTCGGCACCACACTGGAGGAAAAAAAAGGAGAGATTACCACACAGCAGGTCCTATCAGTCCAAACCTCCACAGAATATAAGTGGAAGTAGTCACATGCTTGTAGCCACATTGTGCTGAGCCATTTACATTTATAGCCACGTATTACAACTATCAGTGTGAACACAATGGACTTTGTGTATGCTGGTTCATTTCAATCTCCCGGAACTATTGGCAAACTATTCACTGAATATGGAGGAGAAAATTTGTGAGAGTGGGAGAGCGTGTGTGTCATGAACTGTTGGAAGCATGGTGCATCATGGAAATCATCTGCTGCTGTCAGTCTCCTCTTAGCCGCACGCGTGCATGTCAGTGAAGGATGGATATACAGAGAGAATAAGAGGAAAGTGTGAGCGAGTGACACAGTGAAAAAGTAATCAAAAAGAGCCAAAGAGCGAGCACAGAGCCGGTGGAGAGCCTGAAATGTGTCTGGCATAGCAATGTCCCCCCACTGTGTGTGAGTAATATTACCAGCCTGTCCTCCTATAAAGCTAAATGGAATGGGCCTGATGGAGGGAATAAAAACAAGATTACGTAATTACACAAATAAACAGCAAGCCGGGAAAAAAACTTATTGAGGAGAAAAGCCATCATCCTGAGATGTTTCTGTGTTAAAAGAAATAGTTTTATCCTGATGCTCAGAGCCAAAAAGCCTGCAGACGCATTTAGAAAACTCAGTAGTTTTCCATGATGCATGTCCACGCCATATGCTGTTACTGTACATAATCTACAGTAGGAGCACACAAACTGAGGCACATTCATCCATTCAGTCAAGACAGGAAGTAGAATATGAGTGTGACCAAAAAAAGAAAGAAAAAAAAGAAGATAAGAAGTGAATGAAAAATAAAAACTTACCCCTCTGCCCATGCTAGACGTCCAGATGTCGGCAGGCTACAAAGTGAAAGACAGTGCTCAGGGGCCCCGCCACAGCTGAGACCTCCCACCCCTACTTTTGGAAGACACTGGTGGCTTTTTTTGGGCCTGGCACCCCCACATGAAACATCCAGTTCCCTCCGTTCATGCTCCCCTCCTGTCAGGGTAACCTGAGCTGTACGACCCCTCAATTCCTATCCCACCACGTGTGTGTGTACTTGCACCTATGTTCCCCAACCCCCCTCACAAAACACCGGTCCATGCGGATCAATCACTGCTGTCCACAACTTAAACTTTGTACTTATAACAAAACTGAAAATGAGGGACTAATGTCCTCAAGATCTGCAATTAAAATGAAGCACAGTGTTGGACTCTGGGCACAAACTGAATCTTCATGTCTGTTCTGCAAATAAATCCTATTATAAACAGTTTAATCCCTTGTTAATTGAACCACAAAGATGAACTTCTAATATCAGTTTAAGGTTTTTTCTTCATCTGCATGAATTCAAATTTATTTGTAGCTGGTGCGAAGCTGTAGTTAACTTAAGGTCCAACATATTAAGAACATAAGGCAGGTCTTCACCACAGCGCCCACACAACAGATGCAGCAAATGATCCTGTGTCAGATGAGCACCAAATGTCTTCTCACCAGTTGCCAGTTACGTTTACTTTCAGGCTCTTCCTACATTGTTATGACTGAATACTTTGGTGTAGGTGTGACTCAGCGCTCCTTTTTAAGGTTTCTTGCCACTAAAGGTTTGTATTCTTGAAGAATATGTAACATTTTGGGTTTGGTTGTTCTTATATGCAGAGTTTGCCATATGTCTTCGTTAACAAAGATTTTGGTAATAAAGCAAAAACAATGAATCTATTTCAGGAATAATTTCAAAGTCTGCATTTAAACATCAGCCATGTTAACACTGGCTTAGGAAATCTGTTGCAATGGGTATTCATATACATTTATATATAAGAAAATTAAAAGTTAAAAGTTAAAGTTAATTAGTGTGAGTTAATTAAATCAAGTTCAGATACAGTATTTTTAGCAAAAAATGCACACATTTTCTGTCTGAATTTCCTGTCGAGTTGCAACGGACGTAAATTAAAAGTAAAAAATAAAGTAAAAGTAAGGTAAAAAGAGGGAATTTTGTCCTTAAAAGCTGCAACTTTGGATGACATCCATTTGAAATGACTAATTTGAAAGGCTGATGCGTTATATTACCATCAGATAAACTTTTTAATACATATTCGCACACAGACAGACTTATAAAAAGCCTATCCTGGTGGGACTGTTTAAATGTCAGTAACGGGCAGAAGACTGTTTCAGTGTTTTTATGGGGACCTGACTATGTTTTTAAGACAAACATGAAACTCTGGAAATCTATCCTTTACAATCTTAAAAAATAAACATTAATGCAGTATGTCTTTATCCTGTAGCTTTCTTAGTCATAATTACAACTTAGAGGTTGACGTGAACACTATTTACAAGTGGAAAAACTGGTAATTACAGTAACACTGATATGACATGAACGGCGTAGTGCTGCGAGGAAAGTATCTTTGCTTCTAGATTAGCACAAAAGAACGGGAGGAGATGTAAACAGCAAGGTCTAAGGTTTTAGAAAAAAAAAGGCTTCCAGAGAATCTAAAGGTCACAAATGAATGCTTATGTTTTTAATATGCACACCTGAAGAAATGTAAAACTGGTTATTTGTAGTTTTACAGGGGTGGTCTGCAGTTGTCTGGCAATCTCATAATAACCACAAGACTCTGAGATACAGCCGTTACACAACATCATCTCTACACACTATTTATTGTGGTGTACAAAATAAACAAGATCAATGTTAATTAATGAGCTTTAGAGGTGTTGCTTGCCATATTTCTGAACTCCAGGGAGGGCTCGACTGTTTCCCCCCGTTTCCAGTGTTTTTGCTCAGCTAAGCACCACGAGTGAAATCAGTCCCCTCATCTAACTCTCAGCAAGATAGCAAATAAGTGTAGCTCCCAAAGGTGTTTCCATCACAATAGGTCTGAACTCATTATTGGATAAATCCCTGTGATTTGAACGTTTCTGTCCGGCGGTAGTATCAAAAACAGTCACCGACAGACAGCCCTCAGGTGCTGCAGCCGCTGCAGTGCTGCAGGTCAGTGTGCATCAGTTAAAGGCTGCGGCTGCACTGTGTGTATAATTGTCTGCATATGAGACGCAGCTTTTCATCACAAAAGGTGACGTATGCTCACTGAACCTGATCAGACACGCAAAGTCAGAAGAAATTAAGGCTTTCTGAAAATTACACCGCACTTTGTCGCAATTTAAATGTGAAAAGGTTCTTAATGGTCGCCGAGCATTTATGTTCAGTTCATCATTCTTTACTTTTTGGTTGCAGGATAGCAAGGGCCATGATGAGAGGGAACCAATTTAGTTCTCAGCTGCCAAAGCGGAGCGAAGGAATTTCAGAGTTTAGTTCCAAAACTGAATCTGAAAAAAAGGCAGGTGTCCCTTGCTCAACACTTAAATTCTCCAAATTACATAATATAAAATTTTCTTATCGTGTATGCAAATGTCTTCAGATACCTAATACGAGTAGTGCGATTCCATAATGAGTTTTACTTTCACGCAAGCCACCAAAGTATTCATTCAAACTGTGGATATCTCATTTGTAACGTACGTCTCGGCTGCAAACCTTTTCAACTGGGTTTACCTTGTCTCCCGCTGACAACAGCCACACTTGGGGCTTAAAATCTTTATTTACGTTCTCTTTACAACATATTATACAGAGTCATCAAATCTTGTTAGAGCACTGGAATTATCACAAGCATTAAAATAAATTTGAAAATAAATGTAAGAAGCTCCAGTCATTTCAAATAAAGGAATGTTATTGTGCAGCTACGACTAATACAGTTCATAATACATACAAACCAACAAACAGTGTTTAAAAGGCATTTTAATGCTGTTTGTCTTATGTCAGGTGTCTGTGTGGCTTTGCTGAAAAAGAAGAAAACATTCTAACTAATCCATTTGACTGGATAGTGAAACAGCGACTAGTGAAACAGATCTCCAGTTATAAAGATGTGGATTTTAGCACCTCCATTCTTTGTTATGAATTTTAAAGGAACATTCAAGTCTACACTGTCCACCCTGCATATCAAGCACACAGATCGCAAGCCATCTTTGGCTCAGGGTTGGGGAAGGAGCACCTTTAAAAGAAACCTCTGAGGGAAGAGCAGGCTCTATCTGTAGTGATACATATGGAGTTTTAGCTTGGCTTAATACACCAGATAAATCTCTTCCTCCAAAGCCTTCCCCCACAGCAAGCACCTTCCTCCCCTTTTTTTCTCCCCAGCCACACTGTGCTGATTCTGAGGCTAACCAAACCCTTATCCTCCCCCCTCATCTTCTCTCTGACACCGCACAACAACCTCAATTTCCCTTCATCTCAGAATAAAGAGAGACAGCCACACAGTACCTTCCATAACACACAAGGTCAGAAATATAATATCATATTCCACCGAATATAATTACATTTCTTCCCTGCTTCGTTAAACATGTTCTCCATGTGTTTTCATGTGTACACATGTAAAAATGTCTCGAAAAACATTATTTGCTTTACTTAGGGTGACATACTGTTGTTGTTTTTGCTTTATATCAAATTTCGTTTTTTTAAAACTCTTAAACTAGACACACATATACATAAAACACACTTCGTATTTGCCCCCAAAGATGAGCTAGCTAAATTATAAGTTTCTTATGTTTGGAGTCTTCGGCAGTGAAAACTAAAGGCGAATTTCTGCCCATGTGTTTTCTTCCTTTGCCAGTAGTGGACAGAGGACAGTGTTTTGGCATTTAAAACAGCAGAAACAAGACGGTAGAGGGTCAGAGGAAGGAGGGAAGGTAGACTGGCAGGGGACGTGCCTTTGGGGGAGGTGGCATTTTGAAGGGCAGAGGAGGGGGCATTCGTCGATCATTGGGCAAGACACAGGGAGTGTCCGTCACCGAGTTTGAAAAAAAGGGAAGGGGGAAGATGTGAAGGAGGAGGAAGGACAGAAGAGAGAGAATGGAGGAGCAGAGCATTGAGCTGTAGGCCTGGCAGTCAGATAAGGAGAGGCTTAAAGAGTGGAGTGGATTGTATATAGGCCCTTTCTGTGGGGGAATAATGCAGTGCAAAGTCACTAGACGACAAGAAGAGGAAGAGATAAAGAAGAAGAAAGGACAGAGAGAACGCAACAGCAGTTTGGAGGGAAGAGATGAATCCCAAGATGTGATGCAGAGAGGAAGAGTGAAGAGCAGGAGAGAAGGCAGCAGAGGAGGCAGGGAGGGAGATGTAGAGAGAGATATCTTGTTACCAGCACGTGCTAAAATAATTAGCCCTGGGTTGGTGTGGAGAAACGTGCAAGCGGATTAACTGGACCTAAAATAACTCGGAGCACAGAAGCTGCACCTCTTCCTGGTAAGCTCTTTTGTCAGACTCCTGAGAGCGTCCGTCAGCCCTTGGGGGCCGTGACGTCATTCCGGGTTGTCAGTCGCTGGCCGCCGAGTCTGCAGCGGACAGCCCCGTGCACTCAGGCACAGACAGCACAGCGAGCCCTCGGCCCTGCTCACCTCTTACTCTCTCTCCCCCCCTACCCTGTCGGCTGAAAAATGTGCAGCTGTTACAGTAAGCCCGTGCTCTTATAGGGACAGAAATAGCCCCCTTTAGCCAGGGCAGGGACATGGCGACAACCTCCATTAGCTCAAATGTGAGGGGATTGAATCACCCCGAGCTCGAGGGCTTCAACCTCTATCTACGCCGGCTGAGAGCAGGAATCATATTTCTCTTGCACTATCACTCCCCTCTCCCTCTGTGTCTTTCTTTTTCCTCTATCTGAAGTCCACAGCGCACTCACAGCTCCGCTCAGTGTGTGTCTGTGTGACTGCGTCGTAAACATTAAGGGGGAAGATTCAGGGAACCCTAAACACAGGGGGATGTCTGTCGGGTTCCTCTTAAGGAAGTTATGTTCGTAGTTAGGACTTAAACAGTTTTACAGTTTGCCCAATGAGCGCATACAGGCTCTCTGATGAGGCGTAAAAAATTATTTGACACTGTTGCCACTGATATAGAAGGACTATTCTTACAGCCAGTGCTGTCTTGAAAGAGTAGAGATAATGGGAAATAATGGGGGTTGCATCAGGCTGGGCAGAAAAGGAGGGAGCAGACTAGAGGAGTGGAGGCAGTCATGAAGAAGTCAGACCTTTATCTATAGGAAAAAGAAAAAGGAAGAAAAGAGGGAAGGGAAGTGAGAGAGGAAGAGAAACAGGATAGAGCAGTTAGCATATAAATCACTTTTGTAATTTGAATTAACAAGAAAGTCAGGAAATTCACAGTGAAAGAGGAAGAAATGGGATGGGAGAGTATGTGAGGGGAGAAAGTTGGAGTTTGACATGTCGCCTTCAAAAAAAGCAAATTGGCTTGTCCCCACAGCAGGGGATTCGTGATGTGTATCGGACACACTTGCAGAGAGCTTTTTCGGTGGATAGGATCACAATGAAAGGAACCAGAAAGGCAAAACCCGAGGAGCAGCTTTTTAGATTTTGTTATCAAACTCAGCCGTCTTAGGGTCTCGCTTCAAATGGCATATCTTATGACCTGACAAAAGTACTCAGGGTGCCGGCTGGTGTAAGAGATTATCACGACATCTAAGATCTCGGCGCATATAGCTGCTGCATCTACAGCCATCAGCCTGTGACAAGAGCAGATATGATTTGACTCATTTATTCGGGGACTCAGGTTGGTGTTGTGGCAAGTGGAAAGTAGGCTGTGGTTAACTCTTCTGCTGTGGTGTACTTCCCACTCCCTCAACAGCTCCCCCTCCCCCTCCCCCCCTGACTCCCTGTTGGTGCGTTACTTGAAGGTGAGCTGGTTGGCGAGGCGGGAGAGAAGGCCAAGTGGTTTGGTCCTCCCTGCTCCTTTCTCACTACCGAGCCCCTCTTCCCCATTTCTGCGGGTCATCTCCAACTCGATGGTCATCAGAACCCGATCCCCCCCCCCTCCACCCCCAACCCTTTGTGTTTTTCTGACTACGGTTTGTTGCTGCTGCATGGGACGGGCCTTTGCCACCACCTGGCGCACGGGCTGGAGCAGCCGGCTGGCGAGCCCGCCCCAGCCCCTCCCCGTATCCTATTTCTTATCCTTGCGTGACTCCTGCTTCTTCTTTTCCGAGGCAGCCGCTTTCACCTTGGAGGGTTCGGCGGGAGGCACGGGGCCCTGTGGGGGAGGAGGGAGAGGGGGACGGGTGGAGAACAGGGGAGGAGAGTCACTTCAGCGGGAAAGAAGCGTGAGGGAGATAGACACAGAGAGAGAGAGGGAAAGGATGGGGAAAGAGAGGGTGAGATGGGTGTGTTAGAAGTGAGACGATGAGAGATGAGGTTAGGAGGACGGGTGGAGCTGTGTGAAGAGGAGAGAAAAACACATTTAGGAGGACAAGGAGAGAGTCAGACATAAAGACGACAGAGAAGGGAGGAGGAGGTAGAGAGACAGTCCTTTTAAGGGAGGGGGTAGCAAGTGAGGGGGGGCGGTGTCCAGAGCTGTAAGGGGGTGACAAAACAGGTAACCATGCGTTAGGATGGGACACAGTGGCAGGCAGGCTCCACAACTGTGAGACCTGTGTGACAAAAGATCAATAACACTCACACACACACACACACAGACACACACAGACACACACACACACACAGACACACACACACACACACACACACACACACACACACACACACACACACACCGCCCTGGGTTTTAACTGCAAATTGGCCAATACTGGTTTGAATATTTTGGGAAGATATCATCTTAAAAATTGCCCATGTTCAGCTGAAAACTGAACTTAAATTTGCAGGTGAAAAGTTTGCAACTGCATAAATTAGGGTAAAAAGCGGTGGCAGGATAACTGTAACTAATCTGAATTATTCAAACCTTTATAAATTTTGAAATAAAGCTGTTTTTGCTTTTGAGCTTATTTTTTAACCTTAGTGTCATACAAATGTTTACATTTTTTATTATTCAGATTCTGCTCGGTTTTCATCCTTCTTGTCTTTACGTGCATAAAATGTAAAAATGAAAAAAACATTTTGGGAATTACTCTGACAATGTAATATGTTTTTTATCTATATTTAGGCTGGTTTTGTGCTGATTAACCTATGAATCAGCACATCCATGTATGCTGGATCTCAGAATCACCCTTCACACTTTTAGGGTAACTTTAAAAACTGAAAACTGAAAACTGAAATACTTCAAGGACTGGCTGCACTTTAAGGCACAATGACCCATCACACATTTGTTTACAAATCATATAAATGAGCTTTTAAATAAATAATGAATGTTTGGAGTGGAATAAATGATTTATAATAAATCCTCGAGACCATTTTGCCTGTGGTCAGGGAGAGGCCTGTTTGGCAACGTCAAATAATCATCCAACTATAGCACTTATGTAATTCACCCATTCACTCCCACTCATTCCGTATATTCTATGTGCAATGTCTAAAAACATCTCTTAGAAATCTATAGAAGACATAAAGGGTAGGAGGGAAAAAGGACGTAAAGCGAGACTTCACTTGAGCACAACAAATCCATCAGGAGGGGCTGGACAGAGCGGAGATAAGGTCAGAGAAATACTTAACTTAACAATGGCTGTATCCCAGTGCATTAACCTGTGAGTTAACCTATTGAAAAGCATCACAAGTGCACAATAATGGTCTGATGGAGCTTAATGAGACTTCACTTCTATAAAATGGTTTTCACAACACTGTGTACTTTTAATGCACTTCCACAGGTTGAACTACAGGCCGGTGCACTGCTGTAAAGTGTTACAGAGGAAGCGTGATGGATCTGGATTTGGAGACTGAAATACTTGTGCTCTAATATTTCAGGTTAGCCAGCAGTGGAAAGCACACCAGGGGCTGCTTCCACCCACTGAAGCTTCAACTAATAATACCCCACTGATTGCATTAGAAAATTTATCATCTTTAATTGTGCTCTGTGCAAAAGCAGTACACTGATAAGACTCCAGGCGAATCGCAGCGCGCACTGCAGCTAACATCCGGCTCCACGGGGCAGCTGCGCAGCCTATCTGGTGTCATCACCTTCGATCATACTTACGTTCTCTCATACATCATTGCATTATGCATCCCACAGTAGGCTCAGTTTGTGCTGCAATGTATTGCAGAGCTCCCACGCTAACGACTGGGCTGCTTCGTAAACACACACCAGCCTGCTTAGGCAGAGTGCAGAACCACCCTTATTACAGGGGCTGCACACACTTCAAATGAAATGTGGGTACAGTGGCGAAATAGGAGGGACAAAATAGAAAGGTGGGTAAGTGGCTGTATCCTCTGCTGCATACTAAAAAGAAACAGTGACAGGTGAGGAAGGAGATTGAGAGGTAGATGAAGAGTGAGAGGTAGTGATTTTCTGTCCAGAACTGAAGCTGATCAGAACCCAGAGCTCCTGAAGAGGGAGAAACTGGAATGGAGGGGGAAAGGGGGAGATGGTTTGGCGGTGGGGAGCGGGATGAGGACGAATCGACAGAGAGCGAAAAGAGAGGAAGTAAAAAAATAAAAGAAGAGGAGAGAGAGAGAGAGAGAATTACAGACAGATAGATGCTTCTCATGGTCAGCGAGGAAGTCAAAGGCACAGAGAGGTGGTGGGAGGTGGGGAAGAAGGGGAGAAGGAGGATGCGACTGAAGAGAGGGAGACAGGAGACCGGATAAAAGGAATGTGAATGAGAGAGGGAGGGAGTGAAGTAAAGTGAGTTGGTGGGGGGGAGACAGTTTGTGGATGGAGAGAAGAATGGGTAGGTTGTGTGTGTGTGTGTGCGTTTGTGCTCAGATCAATACCAAGTGCACTCAATTATCATTCCAGTAAACTGTGAGTGTGTGTTCACTCCTGTGAGCTTTCTTATGTGTGTAGCTGGTGGGGTGAACTCCTCTCCCACAACTCCACCTAATGGGGAGCAGCACACATCACGGGGTTCCTTTGTATCTCTGTCTCGCTCACTCACTCGCTCACCCACAGCCTTTTGGAGATTTGTAATGCAAGCCCAGCAAGCGTTAAGTAACGAAGATGGCGAGGCTGATACAAAATTGTGTTGTGTCAGCAGAGCGTCCTAATAAGGGCTATTTGATCAAACAACCACTTATGAGCACACTACGAAACCCCATGGGTCCTCTGTGTGCGATACAGCTACAAGAGAAGAACTGGTGCTCAGGAAAAAAATAAATAACAACAGAAAAAAAAGGAGTGTGAGCTGAGATGGAATTGCTGTTTCTGCTGTGTATGTTTCTTCAGAGCCGAGAGTTGCAAGAGAGTAACTGTAAATGACAACATTGTCAAATATTTCAGTGTCCTTTTGGCGGTGAGTTATTTATTCATATATGCACTGTCACCCGCTGCAGGCACTTGAGAGCAACTGACTGCAGCTCAAGAGTAACCTGACAATCACACGACAGAAGAAAGGAAAGAAGAAGACAGAGGGAGGAAGACGGGCTCCGGGGAGATGAGAATGAGCGCACTTGTTTGAGGTAGGAGGAAGGGTTGGCCCTCACTAGTGTCGCCCCCTAGGTTTGAGCCACAGGGGGAAGATGGCCGACTCTGAACTGCTACAGTCACTGCTGATCACTCATCTTTACATTAGCTTGTACCTGTGGCTGCGGTTGATCTCCTGCCTTGGTTCTATTTACATGTTTCAAAGCAGATTTTTCCATTAAGGAAAACGCCTTGAACGAAAGTCTCTTGACTTTCCTTTTTTTTCTCCCCATTATCAGCACGTAAGGCGTACAGTCGATTACAATACACCCCCGCAACCATCCTGCCCCCACATTACCACAGAGTAATCAACAGAACTTGCCCTGATGCCTTGTATTCACAAAAGAATACAAGGCACCAAAATGTCTGATTAATCCACCACTTGAGGCTATCACACTCCCATGAGGAAGAGAAGGGAAAAAAAATACCCCAAATCCTTGGCGTGCAGCAGAGTAAAAGTACTGATAACAGCCCAGACCATAATAAGCCCAGTGATTTTCATTTGACTCCCAGTGAGCAAAATCAGCAGCTCCCATCCATTTCCTCTCCGCGAGCAAATCACAGTCCCATTCAATACAGCAGTAGCATTAACGGTGTGACCTGGCTTTGGCCATTTCACAGTCACTGGTTTGATTTTTGTCCTGTGGCTGTTTACTCGCACCGTCGTTGTGTTTGGCCCCCTCAGGGAGCTAAAAGAGGCGTGAGGGCCACAGGAGAGAGAGAGAGAGAGAGAGAGAGAGAGAAAGAAAGTGAGTGAGAGAGAGAGAGGAGGGACAGTGCGGGCTTTAAAGCACCTCGAACGCTGAGACGGTACTAGAATTTGAGCAGCTTGAACACTGTTATTAGTGTTTGCTGGGCAGAGTTTGAATGACATGTTATTTTGTTGTTGATACGTTGCTGTGAGTGGGAGCTGGCTAAGTGTGCGGACATATTAGAGCTGCTCGGGCTGGAATTGGGGGAATGCGATTATGAATCTGTGCTGCTATGCACTGTCATGTTGGATGTGTACTATTGTGTAGCTGTGCTGCACAGAATAGATGAGCATTCCTTCTGACACCACGTTGCCTGAGCCTAACAAATATTCCAACAGCGAGGGATTCTGTAATCTCTCCAAAAGAACGTCATTTCACTATTTAGCGCCTGAGTATGACAGCTAAGCAAGCTGTTGCATTTGGTGTTGTCAAGTGGATGTGCACATGTGATGGAGCGTGTGAGGAGAGGAGGCAGAGGAAGAGGAGGAGGAGGAAGAAGAAGAGGGGATGTGGAGAAAGGAAAGAAGTGAACTTGCCTGTCTCTGCTGTGATCCCTCTTTCTTTTTCTTGCCATGTTTGCTGGAGGGGACAAAAGAAAAGACAATGTCAGGATGTCGAATCTATCTCTCCCTCCAGTGGTCACAGGGCAGCATTGCCTGGCAGCCATCATAAAGAGAACATCAACCTAATCTACTGGTGTCTCAAACACAGCCGGCAGGTGATAGGTGCATTAAGATCTCATATGACTGGATAGATAGAAGCAGGATGATGGATTCATCAGCTTTGTGATCTAGTGGATTATCCAGTCAGACGCCTTTGCTTCACTACTTTTAATCATCTTGCTTTGGACCTATGCAGTGCTGTTTTTAGATTAAATCAAAATAAGAGAGAAGACACGTTATCCCTTTCCAGCTGACTAACTTCAAATCTAAGCCTCGCGCTCCTAACCAAATCAAATCACGGCACAGCTATGCCAGCTTGGCCACGCAGGTGTCCATGCCAGGGATTGGCTCTGGCTTCAGCTCCAGTCCCTGGCACAAAACCGCCTGGCAGAGCGCCGCCGGCCACAGGCCGGGCACTGACCTGACACTGAGGCTGAAGACGCGGCGTGCCACGAGGAACCTCATCAGGTAGTAGATGACCACGATGAGCACCAGCAGGCCCAGCACCACCCCGATGATGGCTCCTGTGATCACGCCAGCCTGGATGGGCACTGTGGATAGAGGAGAGAAAAAGGAAAAGCAGAGTGTTAGAAGGTAGAACAGAGAGCACAAACCCGTGGACCTGAGAATAAGGAGGAAGTATTGATGGACCACATGTGAGAGATGTAGAAGAAGACAGTAAAACAAGGATGTGAAGTAAGAGAAACAGTGAAAAGATGGTGTCATAAGAGAGAGGAAAGTGATGGGAGAGGAAGGAAAGCTAAAAAGAAAAGAAATAACATGACACTAGAATAGAAAAAAGCAATTTAATGCAGAAATAAAGTGAGTGAAGAGGCAGAGTGATGCAGTCGGTGAATGTGGGGGAAGGGAGGGGAAGGAAGGGGTATAGAGAAGGAGAAAGAGGAGAGGAATGGGAGGAGAAGGTGAGGGGGATAGGGAGAAAAGAAGTGAAAGGGAGGCAGTGATAGTAATCTTAAACAGAGAAAGAGATATAATTGTAATTGATTTCATTTGAAGGAGAGGCGACAGGAATTCTAAACGACGCAATGCAGCGACGAGCTCTGAACACGGAGCTCGCTTTACTCTGATCCTCAGTGCAAATAAAGATTAATTTCTGAGTTTGGAGAGATTATAACAACAATTGTGAACAGTTGGGTTCCAACAAAAGCTAAAACACCAAAATATACCATCTGGGCTCAGCGGAAAGCTAAAGAGCAAACACAGAGGAAAGACATTGCCAGTGTACCGAGGATTTTGTATTTGCTGAAGAACCCCCACAGGTCCCACCGCGCTCTGCCCACCTCACCTTTTTCAAAGACCAGCAGGCGGACACTGGAGGGGCGGCCCACTATGTCAGGGGGATTCTTTGCATCACAGGTGAAGGTGCCGTTGTCACTGAAGTCCAGGTTCTTGATCAAGATGGAGCCATCGCGGCGGTTCGGGTTCCCCACAAACTCCAGCCTATCCCTGAATGGGCCCTTGTTGTCGACATAGGGAACTCCACCGGTGTAGTGGAAAATCTGTAGGACAGAGGATGACGTACCGTTTATGAAGCTGATGTTACCATAATGACATGTCTTTACTCGCAAAAGAAACTAACGTGTTTGACCGTTTGACTGTATATGAAAGTATTTAGCCGTTAAGGTAAATCGTGCTGTTCTATGTTGTTCCCCAGAAAGTTGCTAACTTTGTCTGTCTGCCTTTAAGTCATGGTCGAGTACTGGCCATAGGGTTTTTTACTGAAACATCTGCAATTCTGGGGCTGAAGCAACACTATGAGAGCACAGACAATGAACCGATAATGTAAAGATGGAGACCAGAAAAGCACGACAACGAGCTGAAAGACACCAAAACTCAGGTTTAGTGTTGAGGGAAATAAAAGATCCAGGTGACAATTCTCTGTCTTTGTTTCTATTAACAATATTACACATGGTAATTTGTTCCACTGTTAATATACAATATTGATTATATCACCTTCAGCTTTTATTCTTCTTAAGTGCCAACACCTACTAAATCCAGAGTTTGAATGATTGATTTTTAAGTAGAGGCAGGGGGTTAACAACTGGGGTAAGTAAGTGTTTAGTGCAGATGGCCCAGACTCTACAAGGTCAAATATGGTCGAAACAACTCGTCTAATTGAAGATTTAAGTCGGGTGAAACACATAAACATGTTCCATTAATCACACACAACTTTACGTGTGATGTGAACATGTCAGAAATCAAATATGACATTTAAAAAGGACAAATGCACCATGAAAACAGATAGATGTATGAAACTATAAATCCATCCAGGCAGGGGAAGAAATGAGTGACAGAAGATAAGTGAAAAAAAAAAAAAAAGAGAGAAGGGAAATCTAGTTTCAAAGTGAGGGCACCGTGGGAGACAGATGAAGGCGAAGGAGGTGTGGGGAGTAGATAATGAGAGAGGAGGGGAGGGACAAAGAAGGCAGGGCTGCGGAGAAGGAGATTAAGGGAGGTGAAGAGAGGGAGGCGCAGTCAGGATGGGGAGATAGAGAGATTAGAGAGATGGCAGGATGATAAGGGCAGGGAGAGTGAAATTAAAGAGCAGGAGGCAGGTGAGGAAGCGAGAAGGGAGGGGAGACAAGGAGAGAAAGTTTCTGTGTGCCTGTTGTTCCCCATAGTAAATGAATCCAAGTGTGCACGTGTGTGTTGGAATGAACAGAGTCAAATTAAGCAGAATGTATCAGCCGTGTTTTAATTCGTGACACCGAGAGGCGAATATTTACGTTTAATTTCTCCCCCCAGAAGTCATGCTAAATGACATCAGCATACCACTCCCTCCTCTTTGTGCTGAGGTGGGGGGGGCAGAGATGGCAAAGACAAAAAAAAAGCTTTTTGACAGAACAAGTAGGCATTGTCGGCAAGTCTACATGTCTGTTGCTGGAAAAGAGGTTTTTGTATTCCCCTTTGAAATATTTATTTGTGGCTTCTCGAATGTGAGGAAGGTTAACTTCAAGTAGGATTACACAACATTAGAGTTTCTTTTAAGGAGAGGAGGGAGTTCTTCCTCTCTGATGTATTTCCACTTAACAATATATGCTAAATATCTGGCTCTTTAGCTTCCTAATGCTCCGCTGTGTCACTACAATAGTCCATCAGCCGTTTGATGCTGGACGGGTGGTGTACAGCAGGGGTTTATCAGAGCTTTTTCATTAAAACAGCTGCCTAATGCGGCTGAAAATGATGAGAGCTGTGAACTTGTTATTAATTAACAGTTTCTAATTAAAAAGTTGCTTTAAAACAAACAATTAAATAGTAAAACGTTTTATTTCAAGTTTGTTCTATGAGAAACTCATTAAGTGCAGCTTTAATGTGGATACCTGTAGTATCTTTCCTGGTTACTGGTAAATACCACAGCTGTATATTTTCTTTCCAGGATTATGACACGGATCAGATGATTAAGCAAAGTCACATGATAATTCAATAGTCTTAAAGTTTATGGGTGTATATCTTACAGAGATGGTGTCCCGGGCGCCATCGGGCCTGTATGTCCAAGAGAAGGTGACATCCTCCGAGGTCCAGCGCCAGGAGAAGAAAGAACAGGACAGCCGGATATCGGAGCCCACTAGGCCGTGGCGTTCCCAGCCGGTGTAAATCACTATGGCCTGGGACTGCTCAGGCACTGGGAGACACAAAAAGATGGACGTTGTTAATTCACAAACGTCCATGTGCACAGTGCTCTAAATTAATATGTATAAAAATACCAGTTGACAATAATCTACATTTGGTTAAATTTTTTATATTAGTTCAGTTCAAATGTAGTCTAAAATGATACTAACATTACAATACCAACATGACGCAGTTTTATGCTTCAATTTATAAAATAAAGCAGAAACACTTGGCTATGCACCCAGAGACGAGCGTTAAACTGACCATTTAACGGAGTCAGATTCCCCGATTCAGACATGCACACAGTAAATATTTGGATTATTACAGCAATATTGGTGCCAGTCTCTAAAAGTCAAAGGGGAACATCGTTTTCTCCATTAATATGGATTACGTTGGCTTAATCATGTGCACTGTTTATGCTTGAATAATATTTAATGATGACTGCAAAATCAATATTTCAGTTTGCTAGATAATGCACTCAGCATCTCAAACAACCACCAAAGCCCCTAGGAACTGCACACCCCTGCCACTCTAATATTAGCTAAGACATTACTTTTTGTATTCCTCTGTTTTACTTACAATATAAGCATAGGCCATTACTAGTAACAATATTCTTAGAACAACATTAACACTAATGCCCCGAGGTATCTGAAGCACTCTGTCTCTTTTAACACCTGGACAGTAAAGTTCACAGCTTTCACTGCGAGCGTCCTTCAGCGGTTGCAGTTAGCGCAGCCAGCCCCCACAAAACTTGTCAATGAAATCACACTTGACATTTTTAATTAAAAATCTGCCAAAAACTGCAAACGTGTGACAGGAGGGGAGTGGAGAAAGGCTGCCTGGCTCACAGCGAAAACTCCTGATCCTCCGTTTAAGTCATAATATTAGTGCTCTTTAACTTTGCAAGCTTGGAGACACCTGTTTTAAAAGTGGAGCACAGATGAACAGTGCTGGGCCACTTACCATAATGCACATGACAAAGGAACTATTTTCCCTACAGGTGTCCTAATAGCCTTTGTGAAAGAAATCAATATAGCAAATGCCAAAGAGCATAGATAGCAAAGATAATAATTAAAATGCTTTAGTTCTGTATTAATCCAGTGCAGAGGGAGATGCTACATTTCAGTGAAAGATCAATTTATTCACTGCTAAGCCTATTGACCCTCTTTAGTACCATCAACTCTATTAATTTTCAGGTAAGCACTGAAAAAGAAAATGCAAAAAAAGCCCTCTTCATCATAGCCTCATTTAACCTTTAACCCCACATCAGTGCAATGATTATTCCTTCTCTTTCAATAGACATAATTCAGTGTGGGCTTTATAGAGACCTCATAAAAATAAAAGTGAGCAAAGATTTCTTTTCTTTTCTTTTTTTTACCTATTCCCAGGAGGACAACCGACGCCAGCGCCAAAAACGTCAGCATGGTTTCAGGCTTCTATGGAGCTCCCAAAAGACTGATGCCGCAGACCTAACAGCAGCTCGTTGAGGAAGAGTCCCAGTCTGGAGGGAGTGTGAGTGGAAGGAGGAGAGAGAAAGAAAGAGAGAAAAAGAGAGCAGAGGGGTGCAGGATGCCAGGCAGAGGGCTTCGAAACAGGAAAACAACAGAAAACCCACTGTCCCCTAGTTTATACCCAACCACACCCCTCACCCAGGCCCGGCCCGGCCCATCGCTCCCTCTATGCACTCCCCCCACCTTCATCCCTCCTGCCATATTTCTCCATTTTGTCACTCACTGAAAGAAATCACACACAAACACACACTGTCTTTTGAAGTGGAAGACAAACGCAGGCGAGATGCACCTGCGCCGAGCACTGGCTGGTGAATTAATTGGGTAAACAACGGGCAACTTGGGGAGAATTTGCAAATCCTGTGCAGCATTACACCATGATGAATGTAATGTGTTAGATTACACCCTCACTGTGATGTGATTGAGTTGAGAGGGAATGCTAATCAATGCTTAGCGTGTCGGTGCCAGGGAATCATCACCATCTACTGTAGCTCTGCATGTGATCACTACTCACATGTAAATATTACATGGGGGAATGTGAGAGGGCTGTTTCAGTGTGTTTCTCTCTGTTTACAGTCAGGGAGGAGGGGATCCTGCTATGAGGTCAGTTCAGTGCTCTCTCCTCCGTCCCCATCCCTCACCCTTCTTTCTCCTCTCCTTGCACTTTCACCGGGTCTGCGGCCAGCAGGCCAAACAAAGCCTTGACTCTTCGCTCTCTCTTCTCTCTCTGTCCTCCCTCTCTTCAGATTCCTGTCGTTTGCTGACGTCTAGCACTTGGAGACAATGGAGAGAGAGGGGGACAAGGCCCCACTGGTGTTTGCCTGACTGTCAATGGCGCTTTCTTCTTCCTCACCACCATCTCTCTTTCTCTCGCCCCGCCTCGGTTTTCTCCTCCTGCCCAGACAAAGCTGTGTATTCAACGTGCAGCGCCCACTCCTCACTTTTCCAGTAACACAGACAGCCAGAGTGTGGGGAGAGACCTGCTATATATAGATGGGTTGATATGAGGACAGGACAAGACGAACAGACGGGAGAGCAAGACAGCAGGCACATACAGAGGGAGATGCAGCGGGAGAAAATGAGAAAAGAGGCAGCGGTGTGAATGAGCGGACACGCTGGAGTGGAATTTCTGCAAAAGCCTAATTTCTGGAGGCCTCATTCCATCATTTTGTCACACATCATAAATATGCATTAATTTAGCTGCTGGCATTGTAATAGTGAATACATGCAAAAATTAATGGTCTGCAGTTCTCCTGCAGCTTCAGCAAACACACAAGCTGAATGCACTTCAACATCAAATGTAAAACATATCAATCTCATCCTGCCCCCCACCCCTCGGGGGTCTTTACATGATAAGAGTGAGAAGGAGAGGAGGCACTCAGCAATAATGTCCACTCCATCCATGCTACAAATCAAGGATCTCCTTTTTGCAAGGGGGCATTCGGCCAAGACAGCAGCAAAACATTTAGTGACGGATCGACTTTTGCTTACATTTGAGAGCACGGCATAAATTCTTGCCACTTGTGACAAATCACAACCACTCATTCATCTTAACACCTCAAATACCCCCGCTGACGGATCAGCTGAACAAAATGGACCATCTGCCAACTTGTTGGCGCCATCAACTGTCTAAGCTTTGGCTTGAACGTCTACATCGCGACATCCTTAACAATTATGGCAGATCCTGCCTCCAGGCCCCAGAGAAACAGGGGGATTCTTTATGAGCCTGGCAGGTGCAGAATGTGGCATGCACCCAAACTCGTCAGCACCGAGTGACGATGGCAGCGGCAGTGGCTCAGCTTGGCAGGCAGAAACTGTATCACATATAGAGAGGAGGCCCCCGTTCCTTCAGCTGGCAGTGATATAGCACATGAATGTAGGAGAGAGAGCTTATCCGCTGCTAAATTATACAGAGGAGAGGTAGAGGAGAGGGGAGAACGATGGGGAGAGGCAGCAGAGAGAAAGAGCTCTGTAGAGCCATTTAGAGATTTTTGTGAAATTATACGTCGAGTCCTCAGCCGCACTTCAGTAATATTGAGGTAGACAAGGCTTCATATCAATTGGTGTTATTAGAGATGACAATACGCAAAGTACCTCGGGCTTCAGCCACTGTGTGAATGAAACCATCTCAACCGTCTGCCTGTATAACTCATCAAGGTTGTTTTCACGGGTTGAGACAGTGGCCTCAGTTGCATTTGGTGAGGGTGTGTCTTTAGACACCCGTAAAAATTTACAGAGCATATTTTCTTGTGATCCTGTAATTTTCTTTGACGTAGAATTATTTCCAATGGGATGAAAAAAAAAAACATACAAGTGCACAGTCAAAAGACCAGAGATAATCAGAGTCTGGGAAAGCATCCCGAGCTATAGATGTTAGCTCTTGTCAACTCTATCCATGTCTAATTTTTCTGCAGTGTTGAGTATGTTAGTCACAGTTGAGTGCAGGCCTGATCACAAGACAGGCTGGCAGATGTGCAGAGGGTGAATGTCTCTTTTGAGATGCGGGGGGCTTCCGTGAAGGAAGAGCGCCTTTGAGATGGGACTGCTCGCGGGTTTCTTGTCCATCAAGATGGGAGGAGACGAGGAGAAACATAAGAGATACACAGCACAGAGGCTGGTTCACATGAAGGTCACAATACTAATGACCGCCAACAATGATCCGATGGAGTGCATTGCAATCTTACCCCCTTAAGCACAAGCCTCTCTGTGTGGGCCAAAGTGAAGCACTGACGAGGAGAGAACAACAACCACCACCATCATCATAAACCAATCACAAAACAGTCTCATAAATGACTATATCAGCTCACAGTTTTGCTGCAGGGGTTGGATAATCAAGCGAAACATTTCCATAACCAAATAAGGCAAATGAGCCATGGTGAGCAATTGGCCAGAAAACTGTCAAAAGTTAAGGCTAGAAGGCAGGATTAAATACAAATACAGCAGTGTTATACCATTTAGGTTGCCTAACAAGACACAGGTTAATAACCCACTGACTAAAGAAATGATCTTGAGTAGGACACTGCCACAAAGATGTGACTGCAGAGCATCTATAACTTTACTTTACTTTAGTTCATTTGGCAGACGCTTTTATCCAAAGCGACTTACAAGGAGACACAAGCAAATTACAATTCGGGTTCTGTAACTATGAGTTACTTCCAACTAAGAGCCCTGATAAGATACAACTTGTCAAGAAGCAAAAGATGCTAAGGCGTTGTTAAGCGCTAGAATTTTATTTTATTTTATTTTTTAATATATATATATATCTGTGTGTGTGTGTGTGTGTGTGTGTGTGTGTCATTTGAAATAACATAGCATCGGCAAAATGAGTTTGTCGTGTTTGGTTGGATGTTTATCTGACTTTACCAGCTATTGATTATTGCAGATTTAGACCATTTCTACTCATTTAAACTATCTTCAGATGTGACTTTTATATCTTTTATACCTGCAAATGTGTGTTGGGGCTTAAGGCTGATCTCCTGAAGCTTTAGCAGTGGGATTACTGGACATTATAACGTGATTAATAGGAATCAAACTTTGGCATCATCTCTGAGCAAGACAGCAAGGCAGAAACACCAGCAACGTGGAAAGAGCTGCTGCCAAAAGACTTTGGTTGTTTAAAATAGCTTTCCATTAACATATGATTAAGAGAAACTACTGTGGCGTGCAGTGGAAAAAGACACTGTCACTGTATGATTACCCACCTCTGCACAAAGCCGCACATGGACGTCAACTGTCTGCTGTGAGGCCACAGCATTTGTTAAATGTCTTCAGTATGGTTATCTCAATAAATAATAAATCATCATCATCGCTTGCAGACGTATTAACAGTTGAACCTTGTGTTGTCCATTTCCTGTGTTTCCAGCTGTGTTACCTGCAGAGAACAAACAGGTGTCAGGTTCCTGATGACAGAAGAGCAATAGAATTATTTTTTCTGAACAAACTCATCTCATCCTGCTGTAGAAATACTTTAACATCACAATTTCAGGAAAAGAAAATTAAAGATTCTTAATCTTTCTTTAAGAATTTCTTTATTATCTTTACTAAGCTAAATTAGTTTAATGCCATTCAATTTTTTTTTTTTAAAGTTAAAATACGGTTCAGAGAGAACACAGAGACACTCACGTGATTCAGTAACAGTCAGATGGACGATACTGATAGGATCAGACTGAATATTTGTTCTCTTCTTACGTCCTTCATTGTTCTGATTAACTCTGCACTCATATGTTCCTGTGTCATTTCTGGTCACGTTCTTCAGGATTAAAGACAGGTTACCATCCTTCATCTGACTGTCTGTCAGCTCCACACGGTCCTTAAAAGATCGATGCTGTTTGGTTGTATCTGACAGTTCATTTCTGTAGAAGAACACATATTCTGGCTCCAGGTCAGGTCTGCTCCACTCTACAGCTCTGATGGAGGAGCTGCTGGGAGCTCGACAAGGCAGAGTGACGTCGTGTCCAAGGTGAACTGTGATGTTCTGCTGACCTGAAGAACAGAGAAAGAGAACCAAAGAACAGAAAATTATAAAACAGTAATGTTTTACTTGACACAGCAAGCACACGTTGGCTTAAGGTTGTATAGTTTTGAGCCAGTTTGTGGGCTGTGATGTTGTCGAGTTCCAGCATCTACCCTTACAAAGTGGATCCGCCTCTTCTGGGTGCTTTCAGGGCCTCCTCTGGATGAAGGTTGCAGAGTAGCTGGTCAGGTTCCAGAGGTAAGGCTTATTCTGTACTCTTAGGCATTTACAAAGTGTTACTTAAGAGAAACATGTTCACACTTTGCAATAAGGGTCACAAAGAGTAATAAGTTAAGTAAGCTTATTATGCACTACTGAGCATTTCTAAAGTGTTACTTAAGGTATTTTTATGTTGAACTAAGAAGTTTAATGTCTACATGAAGATGAGTGAATAAATGAATGTCAACAAGAAGCTGAGGTGTGTAATGCTCAAGTATTAGTTAATAGTCACTACTACATTAAGCCCTACAACACCCCACCAGTAAGTGTACATTTATGCATTGGCTACACTCTCATCTAGGCTCCTACCCAAGAGCAGATAAAACACAGCTAAAAGACTGAATTCCCAGGAACATTAGTGTATTCCAACATCACTGAACAATAATCAGTTAACAGCTGTTTGGCCATAAAACATGTCTTCCACATTCCAAATGTTCAAATTAAGTGTTTTTCTTACATCCACAGTTAAATAGTCCAGTTTTTAGTAATTGTTTTGTGTAAGCGTTGTGTGTGTCGTTGCTACCCGGGTACTGTTGAATGTGATCTCAAGCTTGACTGTTCCACAATTTTGCCGCCACATTGAGTGTGATGACAAAGCAGACAGATCCTCTCTCTCTTGCTCTGCAAATCTTGCCTGTTGACTCTGGAGCACTTCTCCTTTGTAATGCTTTCTCACTCCAAAAAAAAATGTTTAAATAAATAAATTTAATTAATTTAGTTACTTAGTACTCATATTACTCCATTACTGGCTTTGTAATCCAACGACAGTTGAATCAGCACAACTTGAAACAGTATATATTCAGCAATAAGAGCAGGATTCTCTGATGACAAGGTGAATTCATTCACTTGGATAAACAGTAATTCTTAAATCACTTGTGCACTATCCCGATCCATGCTCCAATCACTTTTACCTATGCCCAATTCTGGGCCCCATCTGGACAGTTCTGGGCCACCCCCTCCAGACGTGTGCCTAGGACAACTGACTTGATCCCCCCCCCCTGTCGGTGGGCCTGGTTACACAAATAAAAACTTTTGAAAAATGGCAAAGTCAGAGATGAATAGAGATGGGCATCGAAAACCAGTTCTTGTTGAGAACCGGGTCCCACTGTTTCAATTCCTTGCAAACGATTCCCCTATCGATTTCCGTCACCTCGAATGACGTCATCACGCACGTTGCGTAGCGTCATTTACCCAGCAGGAAACATGGCGCCTAAGCGGCACAAACGCTCAAAAGTTTGGTTATACTTTATGAGAAAGGATGACACCAGGGCAACTTGCAATACTTGCAAAGTGGATATTTTATCATTGGGAGGAAACACTACGAATATGCAAAAGCATTTGCTCACAAAACACGCGATAACGCGTTTTTGATCCGCTCTGGCAGAGGCGCCGCTTGCGGACAGGCAAGGCAGGCAATTGCCTGGGGCCCCCGGACCAAGGGGGCCCCAGAGGACCAACAAAATTGAACCGCATCAGAACAACAGTAGTGAGACTGTGAAAGTTGTCATTGACAGCCCTGTTGGACACCTCACAAACCCTCTTTACGGGGCCCCCTCCCTCTCTCCGAAGGTGCCGCTGACAGGATCTTAAGTAAACAGACATGCGCAGAGACAGAATCTGCTCTGAGACAAGGAAAAGAAACAAGAAACTATCATTGTGGAAGAGAGAAAAGGACGAAAAAAAGGAAGAAGAGAAAAGGAAACAAGACAGTGGTGAGTATGATAGTTTGTGACTGTTTTTTTTTATTTATCTCAAAGTATGTGGTTATTTATGCAGTTTTAACTTAGCCAAACAGGCTACCTGGTATACGGCTAACTTGTTAACATTAACAAACATGCTGCACAAAAACTAAAAACTATCCACTTAATGAATATCTTACCCTTTTTGACTATTGTGAGTGGTGTGTGAATGGTTGTCTCCATGTGTCCCTGGTCACATGGAGACCTGTCCAGGTGTAGCTCTGACTCTCACCTGGTGACTGCTGGAGATAAACATCAGCTCTCTGAGACCCTAGTGAGCATGAATGGATCATGGATAGCTAGCTAGCTAGATAGTTGGGTAACGAGACAGATAGATTTTCTTCCACATATGTAAGATTTTCTTCCACATATGTAAGATTTATTACACAACAACTATTCAGCTTTTTTGGAACTATTTTAAAATAATCTTGCACTTGTTACAACAACTTTTAAAGTAGCATCATTAATATGTTTCTG
>JAUYWH010000009.1:17978134-17995316 GCA_034779795.1 Ctenopoma multispine | reverse complement strand
ACGAAGGTCATCCATCACTGCCAAGAGGGAGGTCTCAGTTGAATGTCCTTTTCTGAAACCAGACTGAAAGGGGTCAATCTATAAACAGTTATTACTGTATCTTAGACATTCAGAGCAGTGATTCCCAACTATAGTACTTCTGCCGTTGCTTGGCATCTTGTTGTGGGAAACGTGGCTGGTTGTGGACACGTGCACTCTCGAGGCATCCTTTAAAGAAAAGTGAAATCACAAAAATCACACAATCTTTCTCTACTTAAGTGATTTCTGTGCCTAAACTTTGCCTAATCTTAACGATAGCAGACGGTTTTACAGTAATTTGTAACACAATTGAAGGCACTGACTGACCAAAAAACACTCAGAGAGGGAATTTAGAAACAATCTGTTTTGTCATTTAATTTGGCAGCCCTGCTGGCACCGTCACACACAACTTGTGCTGGTTGAACTGATCTGATGAAGTACCCCGGTGAGTCACGCAGCACATACAATTCTGCACTGTCTCTCGTGTTGAGGACCTAATAGCCTGTTCAAGTAGTGAGTGAAGGATGAAGGAAAACATATAAAGGGCCCAGAAAAGAGGTTGCCTGACATCATCAGATCCGAAAGGTTACTGGCCAACGCTCGGCGCTCCTGCTCAAGAAAAACACTACTGATATTCCGTGGGTTTATCCGGGGACAATGGCAGGGCCTGTCCCTCCCTCTCTCCCTCATGGCCTGGCATGGCAGAGATGTCACAGAGAGCACCAAACAAACGGATGGAAGGATATAAAGGGATGGAGGGATGGAGAGGAGGAGGTGGAGAAGAACAAACGCATTGTTCCTGGGGTGGAGAAAGGGGTATTGTGAACAAGACAGATAGCTTATGTGGGAGAAAGGGGTGGGGAGAGGGAGAGAGGGACACAAAAGGACAGAGAAAGGTGAAACCTGGCATTTTTTCATAGATGCCCCCTTTCTTCTTTGCAGTTGGAGATAATCCATAAACCTGCTTTAGGGTCCTAAAACTTTAAAGAGAAACACAGCAGGGATAATTTCAGCACAGAGGAGCCGTCTTCAGCTCGCCTTTTATCTGTCACAACACCTAAGATCGTTTCTGGGATATTTTCTTGTTAAATCTTACTGCACAATCAAAGCCCCCCCAGCCATTTCTTAACATGTAGCAAAGCACAGTTCAACAGAGGCAGTGAGCAGGTAGGTTTGCAACTGCAACTTTTCCCCCACGGGACCCGGTCTGAACGGGGGGACTCGGATGTGAACTAAGTGCACAGCTGTTTGAACACAAGCTACAACCTCAGTGGAGATGGAGGCCGCTGCGCTGCAATGCCCCGCCGGCTCGTGTTGTGCACCAGCTGCCCCCCTCAGTAAACATCAGTGACACATACAGTACACACACACACAGAGACACGGACAGTTAACCAGGCACAGACAGTTTAACACCAATGATGAAAACAAGCCCTGTCCACACAGGAGGAAACAAATCAGAAACATCTCAGCATCCAGGCACTTACATCCAACGCAAAGCTACACAAAGACTTCACTTACACAGCCACACGTATACAAATTAGGCACATGACATCAAAAGCAAACAACACACACACGATATGGAGCTGCATTCATTATACATTTGCACTGTCAAGATTTCATGCTCTGTCGCTTGTTTGAGTTCCATTAGAGCCTTTCCCATCGTTCACACTTCCTGTTTCAAGTCAACTACAGCTGAGAACTGCGACTTGCAATTCAGATTTTAGTAACACCAACAAGTCCCTCTTTTTTAATGAATAAAAAAAAACCAAAACGTGACGATGATGATATTCAAGATGATTGTCAGATGTAATCAAAGTAGTGTGCAAGAGTGAAAAAAACATTTACGAGGGAAAGGAAGTGAATAAAAGCTGACGAAAAAAATAAAGAATATGGTACAAATAAACAACAGTGGCAGATGGACAGGCCAGGCCAATCTGGATTCTGAATTTTCATGATTATTCTACCACAATGGTGTCCTTCTCTAAACTCCCCTTCAGCAGACATGAGACACAACCCACACACACAAATAATAGGCAAACCATCAACGGAACAGAAGAACAGAATGCATACTTGCATGTAGAGATAGCATAACAAACAGCGATCTCACAAGCTCTTGAGTATAGGAAATAAAAACCGCCCTGCATACGAATACAGTCAAATGTGAGTCACCATGGAAATGGCAAAATTTTATATGCACATATACTATGCAAACAAGCCAGCACCATACAACTGTGGCCTTGATGCATGCCTCCCTGCAGCCACAGGAATGCCAGCCTAGCAACACTTTTTACCATATGTCCTGCATCTCATTGTGTTGAGCAGAACGTCCTGCTGCTGACTGGAGTGATCCATTCACCTTGTACACATCCCATGCTAGCAGCTGTGATGTTGGTGTTGTTGTTTAGCATTGTAGCATGCGGATGTTTTCTAATTAGCTCCACACACTGAAAAGATAGGCGAGGTTGATGGGAATGTTATCCATTTGGTCATAGAAATATTTGACTACTGAAATGTTATTTCACTGATGGTGCCAGGGGTGAGGTCATGGAATCAGCAGTAACTCATCCTGAGGGGACATAAATGTGTGCACCAGAATTCAAAGAAGTCTGTCCAATACAGTAGTTCCCCAGATACTTCACCACCTCATGGTGGTGCCAAAAATTGTTACGGAGGTTTGATCTAGTGAAGTTTTTCAGAAGATATTCATTAACATGAACACAGGACATGATGTTCAATCTCACTGTCCATACTCTGCTGGACTCTGAACAACTAGTACTGAATAAACCATCATACCACTGCTGAAATGTTTTTTTGCACAGGAAACAGAAATATTTCTATAACCAAGGACAGTATACACCATAACGCTTGTAGTGAAATATTTTTCCAAACTGGCTGAATGAGCCACTGCTGCTACTGCTGCATTAAGAACCACAGGAGTGCATCTATCAGTACGGACGTGGTCTCTTTGCACGATATTAAGAGGGTTTATGACTAATATAGTTTTGACCAAAAATTTATTCCACTGTCTGCAATCTCAATCTATGTAAATGGTAAATGTTCTGCACTTATATAGCGCTTTTCTACCTAGGCTGGTACCCAAAGCGCTTTACACTGCTTCTCATTCACACATTCACACACCGATGGCAGAGCTGCTATGCAGCTTGACCTGACACACCGGGGGCAATTTTAGGGTTCAGTATCTTGCCCAAGGACACTTCGACATATGACAGGAGGAGCCGGGAATCAAACCACCGATCCTACGATTAGCAGGCGACTGCTCTACCTCCTGATCCACAGGCGCCCCAACCGTATGTTTCACCACATCCTATTGCACAGGAGATATAATATATTGATGAGGGTCAGATGGCAAACACAGTCAGATAAAATGTGCTACATTTGATTTGTCCATTAAGAAAATCCATAAAATGGATGATAGAGGAAGAATCAGGCTATTCGTGTGTGTGCAAACTCAATTAACAATTAATTTACCAAAATAAATTGCGATTTTCTTTCTGTGAACCCTCCTATTGTTTCCCACTAGTGAGTAAGGAATGTGAGGAATTATCTTGTACACGCAGACTCCACTTTTTTTCGCAGAGACAAGTCTAGACAGTATGACCAGACCTAGCTGCATGAAAAATAAGCTCATTCACAGTTAACACTACAGGCAAAACCTACAGCACTGGACAGTGTCTAATACTGTATCTGTTGTGTCATGCTAACATAGGTTTCAATGCACCGGGGAAGCAAGCAGATCTTAAAGGACATTCATCTTGGAACAAAAACACACCATCCATTGCTCAGTGTTTTCACCGTGTGCCATTTAAAACTACTGGAAACAGAAATGTCGAATGTAATGTAATGGATCTTTCAAATGAGAAAATTACACACAGGTCTAACTGAGGAATTATCCTAGTATTTTAAAGCTCACGTGAAACACCTTGAGATTCTTGACTCACCTGTTGTGATTGGTGTTTGTTGATAATATGATTTGATTCCCATTTACATCGATTTATTAGAGGGTCTGTTATTTGTGTTGCCAGTTCTCCTTTGACTAAATAAAATGATATGCATGTCAAAATATTTATTTTTAATCTCTAGAACCTCATGGTGGCACTACACCAAAAGGAAATTACTAAAAGGAATTAAGAGTTCGTCCTTGGGGACCACTGATGTCCAAATTTACCAAGCTTCACGGCACTCGACCTGATGTTGGAGATATTGGTGTCCGTGAAAGCGTGGCTTAAAACCAGTAAACACCACCATTAGGATGCTAAAGACATTTATTTGCAGTGATATGAGCAGTTTGCGTCTTCAGTGCTGTTCTGATGTATGATTTATCTGGTATCATATGCATGCGAAGCCAAACTCTCACGCAGTCTCAAGCATCTACCAACAAAAATATTTCCTGCACATTCACGCTACTTAGCTTTTAATGTGCTTTGGAGTTGCCTACGGCTGACAGACAAAAGCACAAACACATTTCAAACACTAAGCACTTCTACGTTGCGAGCACACAATCCTCTTTGCTTCTCTATGTAACAACAGCTCGTCCTTGGCTCTCAAACTGACCCCCCCCCCCTCCCCCCCATCCCCCCCATCCCTACACACGTCTCCAACAGTGTCTGATTGATTCAGGCTGGACAAGTACTGGATTTCCATCATCTAATGCAAGATGTGAGTGCTTCTCTTTTGTCCTGCTGTTTAGGCAACTGTCAGCTCTGACGTCTTTTTCTTCTTCTAATAACATTTTGGGCAGCCTGCAATCTCCTTGGCTTGTCCTCCTATTAACACACAGGCTGAATGCACTTTGCTGCCACCTTTTCTGCTCCAGCAGAAATCAGGCCAGCTGAAAGTATTGGTATGCAGCACATACATGACATGTTTTGCTGGGCAGTTTTGCACGTTGCATTCCTGATAGGAATCTATTACCAGCAAGTGCCGAGTCGATCTGGGGTTTTGAAATGTATGTGTGGCGTACAGAGGAAGATATTTACGCAATTTTGACTCTGAAAGGGATATGGTGGTCAGCGAAGGAGCAGATTTGATCAATCAATAATACAACAGGAAGCTTAGAGCTGGCTAAATCAGCTAAAAAGATCCTTTATTTTCATTCAACATTACAAAAAGAAAGAAGCTATTTACAATTACATTGAAATTGCCATTATTTATTATTCCCTGCTGATGACTAGGTGATCAGTAGTAGTCTTCCAGGTCGGCTTTATCCCCCTGATTCTGAATCTGCTGTTGTCTCTTGTACAAATCAGCAATCTGCAGAGAGCACATGAGATGGTCAGAGATTGAGCAGAAGAGAGAAAGAGAGAGTGGGGGGGGGGTAGGGCAGAGCACGAAAGAGAGAACGCAGGAGGGATGGAGGGAGGGGAGAAGATCATGAAGGCAGGTCAGTAACATGAAGAGGAAAAGCTAAAAATAACACTTTGATTATTCATATCCTGGGCTTTGAAGTTGGTGACTCCCAGCTGCTGACAGAGACGGAGGTTGTGTTCACTCGAGCTCATCAGGGTTTGGGGGTGAGAGGCTGGAAGGCGGGACAATGAATAATGTGTGAACAGCATGCCAACCCGGAATCAGCAGTATCAGTACCAGTGCAGGGGGGCGGCACAGTCATGAGGAAAACAATGAAATATCACATTAGTTCTCCTCCGACGGATCAAGGTAAAGCTTTGATCCCCAGCCTGAAACTGACTGGTGCCAAAATGTTCAGGCTTTACGTTGTCTTTTTTTCTCTCGGACTTGAATCAGGCTTCACAGATACATTCTGCTAAAACACACAAGTCTAAATGTGTTTTTAGCCTCATTAAAACTTGCATGATACCTGGCTTAAATATTTAGAGGACGCTGCTGTACATCAGTCGGACATGTTGTTGCTGGAGGGCAGGTGCTAACATTTTTAATAAAGAATGGCAGCCCATTGTCTGACAAAGTGGACACGTTCACAACCAAAAACTTAACATGACAGTATTTTGTCTGGCTGCAGGTAGTGATAATCTGATTCACTTCAGACATAGAAGCACCTGCAGATATGTAGTGAGACAAACTTTCCTCTTTTCTGTTACACATGACAGTAGACTGAACTCATAAATCCAAACTGGAGATACCTGTTAGCACTGAAGCTATTAGTCCTCTAATTTACAGAAGAATACCATTTCATGAATCAATCTTGTTCTGGCCAAACATTTTGTGGTTCCAGCTGTTTAAGTGGGACAACTTGTTGCTTTTTTCTTTGTTATATTAAAGAAAATAAAGCCTTTGTTTTTCGAGCTGTCAGATCAATAAAACAACATTTACTGTTTCTTTGACATTTTTTTTATCCAAATGATTAATTGAGAAAACAAGGGGAGAAAAAAAATCAATTATAAAAATATTTGTTAAAAATAAAAGAAATGTGTCAAACGCAAATCTGACTGAGTGAAAGGACAAAAAAGGGACTAGGGAGGGAGGCCAACATGGCCGACACACATGACTCCACAGAAGGAGTTACAACCTCAGAGAGATGTAAAGGAGAGTGGCAAAGAGACAAAGGTTCATATTAACTGCTAGAGTACCCAGAAGGCATGCAGGAGTCTCTGAAGTCAAATGGAGGACATTTCTATCATCTTGTGAGACCAAAATTGAGCCGTTTGGCCACAGGACCAAATGTTATGCCTGGTGAAAAGCCCGGGTAATAGTTGCTGTATGCACAGTTTCTCTAATCTCAGCCACAGAAGCTTGAACTTCCTTCAGAGGAGTCTCAAGTGTCTTGTTAGACTTGTTCATCAGTCCCCTTCTTGTCACTCAGTTCTTGAGGACTGTCTGTTCTACGCACATCGACACTTGTGCCATTTTTCTTCCACCTTTAAATTATGGATTTTACTGTACTCCAAGATATACTCGGGGACTTGAAAATGCATCCATCCACCAACTTGTGTTCCTCTGTCTTCATGGCTTAGTTTATGGCCTGGACACTAAGACATCACCAGTAACTGGACGTTCCAGATACAGATGTTTTTTATTAAATTTAAGATTTTTCATTAACATAAATTATTCTGTAGAGATGTTATTTTCTGTCATTTTTCTTGAAAAAATAAGTCACTATATAAGGTATTTCATGTAACATACAAAAATAAACTGTCATTAAGACGTGTGGAAAGCTGCTTGAGTTGCTGTTTATCCTTCGAGTGGAATCACAGGTTGGTGTGTTTTAGTGTTGGATTTTCAGCTGACCTGCAGACATCTACTGTACTACAGAACTCACAATATATTACCCCGACTCCAACACTAAACTCCAGAGGTGCGGCTTTATCAGATATGTCATACAGCTTTGTTCAACATGCAGGGAGCGCCCACTACATAAACCAGGGCTAGTATAAAAAAACAATGCCCTTGCAGTGCTATTCAGCCTTGAAATTTTACAGGCCAGCTCTTGTGGAGTGACCGTGATGATTATGCATCATTCTCTTTAAACGGCACTTAGAGTAACAAGGCAACAAACATGATTGAATTTTCCCCTGCAGAAGGTCGACCTGTTTGACCTCCTCGGCCTTCACGCCCATTCTGGAGATAGTGTTTGATGCTTAAAATGTGTATTTGACATTACTGTGATTGTCACTGCACTGCTTTCACACCCCTGGATGTTTGTTTAGCAGGTTTCTTCCAGTACAGCTGACCACATATACCTGAGCTCCAGTTGTGGCGTCCTCCGGTTTTTTGTCATCTCTGATCCGAAGGAAGCGAGGGAACCTCAGAGAAATGCCCTTCTCTGGATCCGCCTGAAGGCACATACAGACAATATGAAATTTATAAGACTAAATAATTGATATGAATGAAAGAATAACTGAAGAATGATATGCTGGAATTCTCTAGAGTGAAGATGTACCACCTCTGTTAGATTTTCTGGTGCTACACAGCTACAGTGTGGGGCATCGTCTCTCACAAACACTCTTTGGTTACATACGAACACTGCTAGAGAATGGACTTAAATAAGTTACAAACTGAAATGTTTATGACCTGCCGACAACACACAGCTAGTACTGCATAAACCGAGAAGCTTCCAGCTGAATCTTTTGTACTCTGTCAGCTGGTAATGTCACTTTAGCAAATCTATGCATTTTACCAATTTTACCATCTAAACTGAAATTATTTTTCACACTCACATACTCCAGGTTTCACTCTCCTGTGCATCCGTACGTTGCACCTCTATGTTTTAAATAACTGATAATAAAATACACCAACTGGCAAATGTAGAAATGTTTCACGATAAAATGGTAAAAATGTGCAACATGTTTTTGTCTTTCTTCTTATAAATGTTTTCACACAGACTGAATTCCCCTCAGTGACCTTTTTTCTGACTCAGATTAAAATCAGAGTTCTGTGTTGTTGATGTCGTGGAAAACATTTACGCGCGCTGTGGGACTTTGCGGGTAACATGAAGCTAAACCACAGCTATTAAACAAGTATCTGTTTCATTAAAATCCGGCATCTTTTACAACACTTTTAATAAGTCAATTAAGAGGCACTAATTGGGACTTTTCATTGCAGGCAACAGACCATAACAAGCAAATTTATCAGTAGAAACACATGGGGGTGAATAACAGACTGAACTGACCATCCCCATGGCAGCCTTGTAGACGGGAGACAGCGACAGATCGGCGCACTTCACCTCCCAAACCTGTACCGCGTCAAGCCACACATCAGGCTCTGCCGATTGGTCAAAGCGGTAGTAAGCACGTGGCTTAGGCAGAATGTGATCCTGGAGAAAATGAAATACACGATTAGGCATGAATTGAACATTTTAATTCTCAATGACAAATCATTTACTGTGCAAGAGGAAAATGCCCACTTAAAGTTGTCAGACACCAAGTCATGTCTTCAACAGAGATATTGAATTTACAGTTCTATGAAAGAGCTCCACATG
The DNA here is from genome assembly GCA_034779795.1 of Ctenopoma multispine. Taxonomy (NCBI): domain Eukaryota; kingdom Metazoa; phylum Chordata; class Actinopteri; order Anabantiformes; family Anabantidae; genus Ctenopoma; species Ctenopoma multispine. The sequence continues at coordinate 17,986,384 of JAUYWH010000009.1, read as the reverse complement.
TACACTGTACCATAGACACACACAGACATTTACAATACAAATGTAAAATAGGGTAAGATATTCACACAGAGCCTGATAAAGAGACAGTGACAGAGTGGCTTTGGTTGCCCTGCTGGATTCTGCTGCTTCCCAAGAGACAGCACAGAGTTTGAACATTCAGATGATACCTACCTGCCTGAGGGGCAACATGAGAGTTTGATACACAAGCAACATTATCATACACCTACATGAAAGATTTCATTCAGAACACCTTGATATAGACATTCATGTTCACCTCTAAAGGTAAAAAAATAAATAAATAAGAAAACCTGGGAGCTGAGCTCAGGCCTCCACCAAGCTGCTCCTGTTCGGTAAGCAAACTGTCAACTTATACAATATTTAATAGCACCTTTTTAACTTTGACACCTGCAATCATTCTGGCGGCGTAGGTGTCACACTTTTACACCACGATACCCATCTTGTTTGCCGTAAAACATCCATTTCAGCCTATTTGACTCTGAAAGAGTGTAATGTAACTAGACTGCTGCAGTGTCCACAGAATTGGGTCACCGTTAAGTAATGCTGGGGAAAGAAGGCTCCAGCGGTAGTGGTGCTGGTGGTTTTCTCACACACATTATTTATACTGTAGCAATTCAAGTGACACTCTTTTACAGAATGAATTACACCAAGTGAGCTGGTAGGCTCGTAGAGTCTTATAAAGCATTGCTGATATATATGCAAGTTCTGCCGGGGCTCAAACGTGTGACCTCGCAGTTATTTACTTTATTATACAGGTCAGCTATGAGTTAGATGTAACCGATCCACATCGTTTCATTTATGGTAAGAACATATGATAAACAGTAAACGAAATATTATAATTACACTTCAGAGAAGCCAGAAAAGGTGAATGCGTAGGAGCCGTTTCAGTTATATCAAACTATTTGTGTGGATTTGAGTGTGTTTACACCTCCAAGCACTGGGTGAAGAATTCATGTTGATGGCATATGTAATGAGACTTATTTATGCAGAGTAATTACAATCAAGTGCAGGTGTTGTTGCTGGGGGAAGCACGTCGTTTTTGTGCTGGCTGTGCCACCGTTTATAGTTTGGAGTCAGTGTAAAGGAGTTTCAGGAGAGATGAAGGAGTGTCTTTTTATCAAAACTGGAACATGAAGCAGGGCTGAGTTTCCCTGAGAAGCAAAATAACCCTAAAATAGCAGCAATATGAAATAATTTGTGAATTAAAATGCTAAACATTAAAAAATTGTTCCATTAAACTAATTATTTATATATATAAGTTGAACAAATTAAGATCAACTACATTGAAAATACAGACCACAAACCACAACACAACCAACAGCTGTAAGAGTTACCTGTCACCATGGTAACAAAGGGGTTAGTACTAATTTCAGTTAAAGGTAACTGCATGAACAGGGATAGAAAATAGTCTATGAACAACACAGACCAGATTTGGGCTTGTATGTGTCTGAGGCAATGTGGCTCTGCTAGGTAACAAATTGCCTGAACAAGTTGAAAACCAGATTGTGGGACTTGATAAAGGGGAAGACAGATTACAAGACCATCAGCACATAATGAACAAGCCAAAACACTAAAATGCATTACTGCATTAGAAAAGAAAAACAGGCTAAAACAAAAATGTAGAAACTGGTGTTTCAGGACACTGCATGAAGTCAACCTCTACAGACACAATTGTGCAAAACCCCAAGACTGAACTTCTCCAGAGAAGAAGTCTGTTGAACATTGACAGCAGATTCTTTGGTCAATGATGTCTTTCAGTGTCTTTTCTGAGGACATGTAGACAGAAGGAACCACCAGTGTCGGGGTTCATGAACGACTGTGCCATTAGTTTGGACTGCATTTCTATCCATTATAATTAACACTGTTGTATTTCTTTTAGGAAAAAAAGCCAAACAATTAATTAAACATCAGAACAGCTGCAGGATAATTTTCTGTGGATTGATTAACCTTATTGTTTCACTGTAGTTAGAGCTCTGTGCTGCTTCATATGATAAAAAGAATAATCAGATCCATGCAGGAGCTATGCAGCTATAAATAGAAAAAAAAAAGAAGCTGTAATGTAGTGGACAGAATCTTCAGTTCAACTATCAGAACAGAGATCTAGACAGAAAAAAGGATCAGTGGGTCTCTCGTTATAGCACAGCACCTCGCCACCCAGAGGAGTGTGAACAGAGCCAATCGTCTCCCTGTCTCGAGTCCCATCGGCCTGCAGCACTGCAACCAAAGCTACACGACTCGCCTTAATTCACCATCCATCACTTTCAGATGGAGGGCTTCATTACAAAGCGCTACAGTATAGCCTGTATTGGTCTGCAGAGAAAGAAAAAACAGTTACACCGCCTTCTCAATCACTATTTCACTTGAATACTGCACCGTGCAGCAGTTTGCACCAACGACTCTAAACCCTTAACCTTTAAAATATCACTTTAAGATTGTTTTACTGCAGAACACCAGAGTGCACTAGGTTTTATTATCTAACAATTTGTCACTCTTATAAACAGATGACTGCTTTTTTTAAAAGCCTCCGTTCTTATATCTATGAAAAAGGTCTAAATTTAACTGAGTAAGACAACAGAGTATTCAAATGAATTCTGAGCTATCATTTTCAGAGAGCCGTTGTCAATTTCTTCAAATGCTGCTGCTGTGGAACGAACCTCTTCAAATGTAAATTGAAAAAGCAATTAAATCCCCAACGTCACAGCACGCCCGCACAGTCATTCCAAACGCACAGAAGTAGTTCATGTTCACTCCTCAGTGTTTCCAAATAGAGATGAAGTTCACACATGTGCAAGTTAATGAATGTAATCTAAAGTCAGAACAGTAGATAAAGACACCTGGAGAGGTCATTTAAAAGGATGAGACTGCTGTATTTTTTTAGTATATATGCACAGTGGACATCTTATTTTGGCTCCCTATTAGAACTGAAAAGGTTGAGCGAATTAAGAAATAGATGAAAAATGACTTTTTGCCAAAGAAAAGGCCAAAAACCTCTGAAACACTGTTTTTGGCTCTATTAACCTCAAAAATAACTAATTCCATTTGGGGAAAAATGGCATCAATGCTTCAAAACAAGGGTTTTGATTTGAGTTTTGATTTTTGCTAAGCCACCACGTTCACGAGTCATGTTCTGCCTATTTACCTTTAAAAACTTGTAATGCTGCTCCAGATCTTCATCCTTGAAGCCTGTCCCGATCTGAAAGAGGCAAAAGGAGATAATAAGACACACACACACACTCAGATATACACATACACGTATTCTCTCATGGCGAGACAGAAGACATTTGGCAGCAAACAGCAGAACACAGCACAGCAAGCAACTCCCCCACCTACCCCACGTGCGCCTTGTCTAACTGCTTCGCCTGAAGCATCAAGTCACCTCTTAAAAGACCTGAACCCACTGACACACGGGAATCACCGAGCGGAGTGATTTGCACAGAAGGGGAAGAAAAAAAAAAAAAGAAAGAAAAGAGAGACTTGTACATGATGAAAATATAGCATTTACCAGCTGACAGAAATATTCTGTCCAAAAGAAGCTTTATGCTCCTAAAGGCTGCAGCCACCACAACAAGACTGGTACCTTTATATTTTCATTTGAATTCAATGTAGAGACCAAAACGTTCACTAAAACATCTACAAGCCACGTGTGCGGATTGTAAGCCCTGTCAACTCCTTCATGTAATTCAAGTGTTTGTTTACACTGTATTAAATGCTTAATTAAATCAACAAGGGTAAAAGATTCAGACCCTTCATTTAATTTAGTACTTCGTAGAAGCCCCTGTCAAAGCAATTACACCTTTAAGTCTTTGTAGGACATTTAGAACTTCATTTACACCACTCTTACAGATTCTCTTAAACTTAGTCAGACTGAATGGGAACAGTGTGAACTGTCATCTTCATGTCTCTCCACAGATGTTCTATGAGTTTAAGCCCTGTATTGGTCGTATGCAGAAAGGCAAACCATTGCCTTGGTCTCGGTGCGTGTACTTCAGAGCAGGATGTCTTCAAGGGCCTCTGTTTGGTTGCATACATTGTTTCCTCGATTCTGATCAGTGTCCCTGTCGTTGGTGAGAGGCCTGTTAGACTTAATTAACCTCATACCATATGTCTCCACATCTCACTTATTGCTAATAAGCTTGACAGAGACAGTGATTTGACTTATATGGCGACATCTTATATGAATGATAAAAATTCTTCCCAGTCTGTATGAACATAGCAACACTGCTGCTAGATCTGCTGAGGACTCGTGTCTCACTCAAGGACATTTCAGCAGGACGTATACAGCAGGATGCATGTATGGGATTACTTTGGGGAAATGAAATGTGGGTCAAACTCGGCTTTCAGCTACAGCAGAGCCAAAGTTTACAATGTCAAGGACAACAAGATTATTTTTTATGGATTTCTCCATTTCTCCTGTGTACACAGTATAACTGATGACCGTTATCTGGGGTGATAACGTCCCTCATATTTTTTTTTTCCCCAAAACAAATCTGTGCACAATGTCTGAGTAATATTTTTAGATATATTTTGTGATAGGACAGTTTTGCCATGCACCATTATTTGTTAAAAGGGCATTATAAACGAATCACATTGCCTGCAATATCCACAATGTTTGATTGCAGCAGTATGAAGCATGCAAAGTGCTGTAAAATCAATCAGTCTCACAGTTAAATATGAAATAAACTGATTTAGGTTCAGTGAGCCTCTGTGTACTGTTTTATACTTTACTAAAATTGTTATGCATGCGGGAGGCGATGCACAAATACAATATAGTTGATAACTAAGAACAAAGAATACCAACCTGAACATCTCACAGATGGACACTTGCTCTTAATGTGAGCAAAACCTGAACTGACAAACCTGAACGCTTATAACTATGCAATATAATTTTTTTGTTTCCATTCTGCAGCTCAATCATTTGTTCAGAGCTTCGGACATCAAACTTTAGGGAATGCAGACCGTACAAGAAAAAAATAAAAATAAAAATTACTGCACTGATTAAATATCTGAAACACTGAACCTAGCAGTTATACAAGCAAAGGAAAATATTAATATAAAAATAAATAATAAACAAAAAGAAGTTTTTTTTGGTTCTTCCTCTATTTTTCACAGCAACGTCTTATTTTCTGTAATTTAAACTCACATCAAAATTGCCCTCACTTACCCAAAACAGTAATCTGATGTGTGAAAACACTGTTTAGTGAGATTTTATTTATGAAAGAAATACTGTGAACAGAAGAAAACCGCCATCACTGCTTGAAAAGTTAACGCAGTACTCTAATGGCCACTTTAACATCCACCAGGTCCAGTAAAGCTGCTCAGTGGCCAACAGCAAAGTGCTGCACCAGCGAGCTCTTAGGTGTGAAAGTGAGTAAGAGAAGAGAGTGGTGCTGGGAAAAAGAAAAAAAGTGTGAGCGTGCTGCTCAATAAATCCCTTTTCCATGGATAAAATCATAAAAGTGGCAGAAGAAAAAACGGAGATGAAAGGTTTTTGCAGGTCAGAGATTCTGGTATGTTCTGGTAAAGTAACACTGACTAGTTCACGCTCTCATTATCTCACACACTTACACACACACACACACACACACACAGGAGGTCATGCATGCTCTATTACATGCTTACCACTTAGATCCTATGAAGCATCCAGTCACGCCTCCACATACATTTGTAGACATACAGATTTTCATGCAACTCAGACTTCAGGACATAAGTGACAGTTCAAAAGGAATCACACAACACAACACCACACACATCCATAATACACTCCGCACAAACACAAAACCAGCCAGCAGCACGCACCCACACACATACATCACACAGGTGTAAACAGAAAACACTCAAACTTGATGAACACTATATAGCACCTTAATACAAAGACCTGAAATACACATTAAACAGAAGTTGCTAAAAAATACAAAAGCAACAAGAGTGCAGCAACACAACATGTTTGTATGTTCATTTGAAGCTACAAAGTGGTCACACCTAATCATATTGTTCTTGCCTTCCAAAAGTTATACACTTATGACTGACATGAATGACATAGATTAACATTTTTAGACTGTAGAATTCAACTGCTGGTTGAGAAAAACATGGAATTATCAAACCATCTCCTATGCACATCCTTCCTCAGCATCAGAAACAACTTAAAGAAGTAGACATTCACAGTCTTTGTGTGGTCCTTCCTCCAGACACCGTGTAATGTATATATGAACTAAATCATCCTGTTACATTAAAGGACGTTTTCCACCACAAGCTTCACAACAAGTAACACACCTCAAAGAAAATATAAATATAATACAACATGTCAGAACTGTTCTGTGATTTTCACTGCCCATTTTGATTCCAAATGCGTTTCCAGTGAAACAAACCATGAGCACCGTGGCACACTAAGCCATCTGTGGTATGTAAGACTGCACCCCTGTAAAACATGCACTGTACAGACACGCACCTTGCAGACGGACTGGAACTCTTCATTTTCGTCATCATAGCAGGCCAGCAGGAAGCCCCCGTATGTGCCCGTCCTCTTGCCTTTCCCCAGGTAGGCACCGATCACACACAGATCAACTGTGTCACCTACCCCCTCCAGGTAGTCCTTCTTCAACTGCAGGAAAGGACAAGAGTATGTATGGAGTATGTCACAGCACACACCAAGGTGGAATTTAAAAAAAAGTGTCTGACGATAGGTCTAAACTAGAGCTGAAAAATGCATCTCATTATTAACAAAATCAAACCAGTTATGGCTCCCCAAAGGTACCAATTTTCTTTGTGTAAATTAAAAGCCAAGGGGCACAATTAAATGTCATTTATCAACAGTGTGAACTGTCAGAGGTCTCAACTGCTGCCGTACGTTTCCTGACGAGCTAACAGTTTTCAAAAATGTTCAGAACTTTTAAATCAGTTTGGCTGAGAACTTTTAAAGCAGAGATTGTGATTAACTGAGGCGTGTGGGAAGTGTTACTCTAACACAGAGCAATGCTCTTTATTGTTATCACCACTAGACATTTCCCACACCTTATTCTGTGAATCAAACTCCTCCACTAAAAAATAATTGATTATTTTCCATTTTAATGAGTCTATATATAAGAATATGTTATGTTATATGGAAATAAACAAATAGTGATACAGAGAAATTGTTCTGTGTGTTGTAAACTTTACAGTGACCTTATACTTAAATGTTTGTCTCAGAACAAAGTGTTAAATGTGTAATACATATTGTTGTGGTTGTGGCCAGTCTGCGTTTACGTGTGTGTGGGGTGGGTGAGTTATTACTGTGTCATAATGCTGACCCCCCCCCTCAGCCACATAACACACACCTTCAGCCAGTTATGGGAGCGCTTGGCAATTTCATAGGTGGCATCCTTCTCCAGAGTCTTAACCATGAGTCCCTCACAGGAGTCTACACACACAAACACACACACATTATTACACCAACACACGAGTCTGGTTGTGCTGAAAGGAAATGAACAGATTATCTTCACGATACATGGAAGGTCTTTGTCTCTAAGACACACACAAACACGTACACAAAGAATCCCACACAGGTTCAGGACACAAAGAGAGACCGTAAACAAGGACACTGGCAACTCATATTTACCCAAGACATATAGGGAAACGTAGTTTGATGTTATTTCTCATATACAGAGTCAGACAACACAAAAAAAACTCAATTACACAACTCACAGGTTCTGTCAGTGTTACACACACACACACACACACACACCCCCACACCAACATCCAGGCCCAAAGAAGAGAAAGCAGGCACGGAGTAACACAGCAAGTACACAACTACTACGCACATCACTTGCACAATTTACACATGAAGGAAGCAGGCAAAGGAACAAATGAAATGAAATTCTCACGCAACACACCCACACACAAATAAGTTCAAGACGCACAGGGACAGCAGGATAGGAAACAAGTACACAGTCAGTACACACACGAAAAGTCCAAGATACAAAAACAAGAAGGCAAACAAGAAACAAAGACAGTCTCCATCTCTCACACACACACACACACACCTCGGACAGACTGCTCCAGGAACTCGGCGATGGTGTCAGTGTTGTCAGAGTCGATGGATCGGGCGAACACAAACTCTCCTTCCACCTCTGAGAAGCTCTCTCTCAGCAGAGCACGACGCCGACACAACGGCTGTCGCACCAGGGACTACACACACACACACACACACACACACACACACACACACACACACACACACACACACACACACACACACAC
>JAUYWH010000009.1:17883497-17977735 GCA_034779795.1 Ctenopoma multispine | reverse complement strand
CACACACACACACACACACACACACACACACACACACACACACACACACACACACACACACACACACACACACAATGCAGAGGTTATTCCAAATGGCAAAAACTGTGTCATTACAACCGTTTCCTCTTCATAGCTCATAGCATTACAGTGACAAGGATAAAATGCCAACTCAAATAACTACCACACACACACACACACACACACACACACCCCCCCCCACACACACACACACACACACACAAACAACACACACAACAAAGTTGCAGCAACCTGGCAACAGCAGGATTTCTATTCACCTACTGATGCGATTGTTCAACAACAGATAAGAGGGTGATGCTATACAAGCTGATAAATGCAGCTTTTTCCAATTAATAATCACATTGCAAAGCTTTCACCTGTTGTATCAAGACACCACCGGGTGCTCTGGGAGTTCTGATGTGTGTCACAAGTTTGTTGCGCTTAATGGGTAAGTTTCACATTTTACTTTCATTTATTTACATTTTGCATAAAAACTGTTGAACAGTTTTGTCTAAATGTCAAAATTCTCCTGAAAGGACCATGTTTTTCTCAAGGTGTGTTCGTTGGCTTGAGCCTTATTGAGAAAGTATCTCACAGGGGTATTGTTATCCTCACTGTACAAACATTAGAGTTAGTGGTGATATATACTGCAGAGCGCAGGGAATCAGGAAATCCCAGTTTGTAAGAAGGAGGAAAAAGAATAATTAAAATTAATGAATAAATAAATATAAACGTGCAACAGACATAAAAAAGACAAAGCATGTGTGAGTAGAAACAAATTAATTCACAGAATTTACATAAATGCCATATTAGGTAGGATGCGGCATTGAAATGGCACAACTTAAAGACTCACTAGTGCTCTTTTAATTATACGATTTTGTTTCCGTTCACTTGGGAAAACTCATAACATTAGTTGATGGAAACATTCACTCATTTGCATTTTCTCTTTAGCTGACTTTTAGGAAATGCTATTTAGAAAAAAAAGAACATTATTAGGATTGAAATGCACCCACTCAATCCCACACACAGTCACAATTACCACCCACAGCGCTCACACAAACACAGTCTCAGAAAAGCACGGACTCTTCTCACACACAGACTCCGACGGAGACTGACACACACACACACTCAGGCACACTCCACTGGAATTACAATGAGCGTTAAAATCATTATCTAGTAACGGCCTCCAGTAGCACCATCATTGGCATTCAGGGATGTTGCTGGCATCTCGACAGGGTGACGAGCATGTGGGCACGCTCGCAAACAACAAACATGCGCACACAAGCTGGTTTTAAATGGCAACAAGAGCGCTGAGAGAGATCTCAGGGCGATATTTTCCTCATCATCACCAGGCCTTACCTCACCGTTGAGATAGAGGAGGTCAAAGGCGTACACGCACACTTGGACTTTGATCTCGGAGGCATCCACGTCCTGCAGGAAAGCATCAACACACATACATATATTTAAATATTTCTCCCCTGACAAAAATATGCAAATAGACGCATCTTATTCACAAATCGCTACATCCAACCTTGGGACTTGTTACAAAGAGCTCTTTGATTTCTCTCCCGCTGATCTTGAAAGTTAACCACCACCACGCCTTCCCATCATCTCTCTACCCTTTAACAGCATTACACCTACTTGTTGTGCGTACCCCCCCCACACACACACACACACACTCCCAGCATATTACTTCCTTCTCCTCGACTCACTTCACTAACCTCTTCTACTTCTCCATCTCCTACTCTCACCTCTGCAGCACCTCACCCTGTTTATTCTTTTGTTTACCCCCGTCAGTCTACACACTCTCCAGTCTTCCCTATTACAGGGTTTCTACCGTAGCCTTGCTGCAAAAGTTCATGACTTTTCTATAAGTGCACTGAAGCAATATTGAATTTCTAGGACTGGGCTGCACCATCTATTTGTTAATCTGTTACTTCTATCAAGCTATTCATTCCTGGCTAATAAGTGCAGGTCAGTGATTTGCTAAATCAGTTTGAACCATAACCTACAGGCAACCTGCTAAAGAAATATATATATGCAATAGGACAACTTCAATAATCTTTAGCTAGCTTTGTATGGTTCTACATTAGTTTGGGAATGCAAGCAAACTACCATTCACAAGTGTGGGGCCATTTAGAAGTTATTTTAAATGGAACATCTACAAAATCATACAAAGGCCCATTATCTGCAACATTAGTTTATGTTGAGTTTGCTTTAACAGGCTAACTGATGATTACAAAACCCTTTTACAATTATAACAACACAGCTGATTACATGTAGGGAAAACAATGAAATCTATTAGTGATCCCAAACATTTCAGCTATACTGCATATATATCTGCTTCAGGTTTTAAAAAAAAATCCTCCAAATGACATCATCTGGTGCAAATATCAGTTCAGATTATGACATCTGCTTTCTCTGACAACATACTGTAGGTTGTATTGTTGTTCGACCTGCACCTCTGGACTCCTCGAGATGAACTTATCTGAACTGGAAAAGGTTATCAAGTGAGAGAAAAATATTTCAACACACTGAAGGGAGAGGGAGGTTCAATACCATTTGTGTACTGTACATGTACCCTTCCTAAATCTTCACTATAATAAAAGTCTGATGTTACAGAGCAGAGATGTTTAGAGCTGTTAGATTTCTCCCAGAGTTTCAAATTAAAGTGCAGTGTTTACACTAAAATCTCTGCAGTCTTTAAACCTGAAAGATTTCTCTCCGGATTTATCCGTCTTCTCCTTTATTCTCCTTTCACTCCCTCATTACTCTCCTCTCCGCTCATTAATGGTGCACAATTAGTCCGTATTGGGTTTCATCACATCTGAAATGCTTCATCTCAGCAAGAATGTTCGCGGTAGCAAAAGAGTTGAGACGTTGTTATGCCAGAAGGGCAGTACAATCAAGTTTGTGCATCAAAGCATCATTACAAATAATCATAATTTCATAGTGGTGGTAACAGTATCCAGAGAAAAAATCATCAGGATAATCATTTTCAGCCATTTTCATTATCACATTCTCCACATTTGCACTTTCACTTCTCCTTTCCTAATTTACAAGAATGGCATCATGCATGCAGAAAGACAGGGTAAAGGGAGCAGTTTCACTCTAATGTGATTGGTGCGGTGGAAAGAGGCCATTACTCTGATCAAAACTGAAAAAACACCTTGCTGACATTTGCAATCTCACACCCACCTCCTCTCTCCCCCATCCATTTGACTCCTCTATCTCGTACTTATCAATCTCTCCCTCTTTCTGTCTGCTCTTTCTCTGTCCATCTCCCTCAGTCTGCCGGATCATTTCACTCTATTATCTATCTCTCCTCTACCTACTGGTCCTCATCTCTGTCTTGTTTTCTCTCTTCAACCTTTTCTCTTCTCTCATCATCTCCTCCCATCTACCTTTATGACACTGTGAGTCATTTTTTTCCTTCTTTCTTCCATCTTATTACATTTCTTTCGACCCCTACCTTTCTCTTGCGGGTGGTGAGGACCTGAAAAGGCTGGATCTGTTTCTTCTCACGATCCCATGCAACCGCCTCTGAATCCAGTACGCAGGACACCACAGAGTCCTTCTTCACCTGTGAACAAAATGATGAAGGCACAGCAAATAGGAATTAGATCAAACATAATGAGATTGTCCTCAGACAGAGATGAGAGAGATAGAGGGTTTCTCAAGATTAAAAAAAAAGCCAGATGACGTTATTTGCCCTGTGTATAAGCAACATCTGCCGCAGCAAACAGAAAACTGTCTGAAATTTTTCAGTGAAGTAAATCCAACAAACTTAAAAGATTCAAATTCAATCTAAGGCCTAACTTGGAGCTTTGTAAAGGCTTGAATACAGGCAATCAAAATGAAGACATGTGCAGGACCTGCAGCTGCCCTCAATTTGTTGCCAAATACTTTGGAAGTCAACGCATTAGCATTTTTTTCTGCCCTACATTTATCTCCACTCCTGCGTAGCCAAGTCTGTTCCTACCATCTCTTCCACTCAACTGTTAACTCGTCGAGTAACACTCTTGGTCAGATGCCAACATTGTGCCACGAAGCCAAATGCTTCACTAGAAACATTTAGCACTGTTTCGCAGTTTGTGTTTTTATTTCTGTATTAAGTAAAAGGTTTGGCAGCTGAGAATTATTTTCCAGTAAACGTAAAACACAGATTTCAGCCGGGGATAAACTACCTTCCTTATGGGCCGTGGCTGCTTGTTACCTAAACTACTAACTCCTGTGTGTGAAGTTTAATTACTTGGAGCCACTGGCGTTCTGGTAAAATGTACAACCTGAACCAGTGCATAAGCCGACCAGTGAGTGGAAGCTGAGTGGTGATCAGAGAAAACCAATCACAGGTAAGACAAGAGACACATTAGATATAACAGGCTGTTTGGAAACATTTTCAAGCATAACTAATATCCTCATAAGGTCATTAGGCTAAGTAATGCGTTAATTACAAATTCATGTATTTATATTAATATTAATGTGTTAATGCATTTATATTAATTCATAATTTAAAGCATTAAGGCACTATGGTAGCTCCAGGAAAATGAGTTTTCCCTCATTAATATGCAAAATAATGCAGCAAGGTGCTGTAAAATCTAATCAGACCATCTCCTCCATGCGGGCTGGTGTGAAGTTCCACCCAGGCATTGTTCACTTGTTGTGTACCCAAGAATGTGTCGACACACACATGCTGCCATGTGAATTCAATATTATTTACACAGAGAAATGATTTCAAACTCAGAAACATAACGACTGCATTGTTGTTGCAACACTCCAACGTATCTAAAACCTTACAGTTTAGACCGAGATGTCAGAAAAAATAAAAACTAGCTTAAAAGAGAAGGGAGGTGTGTGTGGGGGGGCGGGAGGTGTATGAGAGACAAATAATGAGAAGGGAGAGCAGGATAAAGAGGAACTGAACGAAAAAAAACTGCAAAGGTGAGAGAAGACAGCAGACAGGAGCATCAACAGATGAAGAAACTGAGCAAATACTGTAAGTCGGAGGGCAGAGGGAGAGGAGCGGTAAGAGGGGAAGAGTGTAAGAGGCAGAGAGACGGACCAGAAAAGTGAAATGGCAGAGAGGCTGTATCAAAGCGTTGAAAAAAAGATGAGAGGAAGAGAACGATGAGGATGAATAAGGCAAAAGTGGAAGAGAGGAAGAGGAGAGGTGAAGAGAGCATTAAGTTGTAAGGGAACAAACAGGATATCATGAAGAAGTAATGAAGAAGAAAGGAGGAGTCATGAGAGAGAGAGAGAGAGAGAGAGAGACAGGTGGAAGGAGCGAGCAAGGAGGTGAGAGTTAGAGACAAAGAGCAAAGTAGCTTTTAAAATTATGAGGGGAAAAAAAAAACAGAGACATGAAAGTCAGTAAGAGAGAAACACAAGAGGGCAGGTGTCGTGTGAAATAATGAGTTATGGGGCGCAAAAGAGATGAAACGAAAGACTAAAATAAAAGGAGGGGCATGCAACACTTTAAATTATAGTACAGTTTGTAGCTTATGGTGGTAGATTGTACTTCGTGTGCACAACGCTGAGCCATTCAAGTCATGTCAGAGGTATTGGTTTTCTTCAGGAGAGCAACGCCAGATAAAATATGTTCTTCAGCACTGATGAAGTGTTTGAGGTGATTCTTACAACGACGGTTCATTTGTCATCTTATACTCTTTCTTCCTGGAGCATCTAAAAGTGATCTGCTGAAATGTGGCCAAGTAATACAGTATCATACTGTGTTGATGCCACTAACAAAGATAACTTAATGTCCCATGACTGTTTCACAATAAAAGCCTCCTGACAGTTTGGCATTAGAGTTTTTAGGCAGTAAACAGATGACAAGGATGGACTCCACCCTGAACTGAATATGTGATCTTAAGACATGTGAATATGTGATTCAGCTTTAATAAAACTGCACAAGCAGTTCAGGGAATAATGTACTAAGTCTGAAAGAAAAAACAGGAGCTTTAAAGTGAAAACTAAATCTAAAATCAGAGGTTCAGTTAGAAGCCATTAAGGTCCCAAGAGCTGAAAAAAAAAAAAAAAAACAGAACTTTCTCCCTAATACCTGGCACAACTACTTAAAGGTTTAGCCAATTTAACACAAGACACGGCTCGAGTCTAATTGTGGGGATCGGCCCCCCTGCAGCTCTGGTACCAAGTAGAACCACAACAGGGTGTCTGAAGATTCTCAGTCATCCAGGTCATGGTTATCCTCAAAAAGGTTGTTCAGTGGCCACTAAACAACCTTTTTGGCACAACAGGGTGGTTAGATGAGTGCTCCCCTGTTGTGAGGTTACAGCAGCAGGATAAAAACAGGCTACACTGAGAAAAAAAATGGCCCACTTGAAGCAGCATGTCAACCAGTTGCATGCTGGTTGCTTTACTTAAACCTGCAGCTGAAACCTCCCAACTTTGTTTTTCCTCTTATCTTTAGCTACAGTAATTTTTGAAAATGACTTGACAAAGTCACCAGATAGCTCAGTGGGACTATTTTAAAATCTAATCTTTGTCTGGGATTTAATTCACGGCAACCTTGATGCGACAAACACCTTCGGGTGAGACGCATCCTTTTCCCAAAAATTGGATTCAAAGTCTGATTGCTTATCTCAAAAATCATGCAAGCCAGCAGGAAATGTCCAAATACAATACTGGGATAAATCATTTCTGTAAAACTGTGTGATGAATGAAAATGCAGCACTTTGTTAGTTGTGACAGTATTTCCTGTTCGTTGTTTTGTCAGCACAGAGAAGTTCTCACAGTAAGTAGTAATAATGTGAAGTCCACAAAGGATTCTGTAGGTTTGACCTGAAAAATAACACACACAGTAGAAAAAAAAAAGGCTTTCTAATCATTATGTGAAATAGGTTGTTTAGAAGACTCAGCAGTTTTGTCAGTTTTCTTTAAAATAAAACTCACCTAAATGACCGTGTCATGAGGCGACTCTTGGTGTTTGTAACTACTGTGGTTGTTGCCTGTTCCCCAAATTTAGTTTGAGAAAACAAACACTACAGTTCTTTTTTTTTTTAAGTCAACATCAGTCAGGGAAGGAAAGGAGCATCTGGTTCTCATAAATTCAAATCCATTCCACGTCTTAATAAAATCTAGCAAAAGGAACCCACTAGTAGTATTCCCTAATGAAACATATGATTCAGTAGCCTGTTCAGATTAGTACACACTATAAGGGGACTTCCTTTATATTGTGTATCTGACAAAGTCTTTAACAGCAGTGAATGCGAAATGACAGAGCAGACAGAGAAAACTGATATAGCTTTATTTGGTACTTCACGGCAGTTCCTAACTAAAGTAGAAAAACATTCTCAGTGGGTGCTGAGGTAGTGAGCGCGCTCAGATAACCCCAGGCCAGCTGCCAAAACTTCAGGTATCGGTGAAATATCTCTCTCTCTCTCTCTCTCTCACCATGCAAGCAGATTCTCCCTAATGTGGCGAGCCAGCCCACAGCTTTAACTTTAATTTAAACCACTATCTATTTTGACATCTACTGGAGAGATTTAGTTTTATAACGAGATGATGTATAATTTCCATCCTTAGTAGATGCTTCTCTGAATGCAAAAACTAAATAAAACAAATGGTCAGTGGTAGGTGGGGAGGACGGAAGGGAGACGAAGGGTTAAGGACAAGCAAAAGAACAAATAAACTTTGAAAGAGGGTTTTCAAACTGAGACAGACAGAGACAGAGAGGATGAGTGGGCACATGGAAACCAGACAGATGAGAGATAGGTTGAGAAAAAGCAGCAAAATGAAACTCAGAGTGAGCAAGATAAATGTGTGCAGTTGTTATCCACACTGCTGCAAAAGCCCTCATTTGACAATCACAGCTCACACAAGAGTCTCCCTCTGTCCCAGGGGCTGAGCTGCTGCTCTCGGAGCTTTTTACCTTGGGAATGCGAGAGATGATATCGGGGTATTTGCTGGTGTTGTCTTCCTGGTTGCGGCTGAATATTCGAACCTCTCCGCTCTCTAAAATGTGAATCTGTGGGGATAAAAAAACAAAACAACCAAAAACAACAAAAATCAGTCACAGTCAAAAAAGGTTTTTTGTTAATGATTTCAAACTGGTCTGGTTCAAAGATCTGTTAAAGATGGCTGCTAGGATGTCCTGATTATTCTTGACAGATGGATGTGTGAATAATGAATGCAACGTAGTGAGGGAGTAAGAACTCTAAAGTTAATTATAGGACATTTAGAAGGAATTCTATCTGTACATTGGTTATGGAACCTGTTACAAGTTTAGTGAAATCAGATGAAACATTTGTTGCTTTGTCATGTTTACAGTTGTGCTCCTGTGAGTCTAGGTCACAACACACACACACACACACAGTAGAAGTTAACGGACAGTCTAATCTTGTAATTAGCAATATTGGACTATCTCTTTCTGGGGGGTAATTGGTGTTTTGGTCATCTCCAATATTTTCATTGTTGTTTTGCAATATCTTTTGGATCCCTTTGTATCTTTGAGCTTTTCTTTAGAACACTGAATCGTGGTTGATTTTTTTTCTTGTTTTTGTTTTTTGTCCGCCTGCTGCCTTCCTTGGATGTGGTAGCCGTTTCTCAGGCTCCCTCTCCAGAACCAAACCCTAATTCCCCGTTACCTGTGGTCACCATGGTAGGCACATAAAGTACCATCAAAAGTTGATAGTCATTATTTTGCAACTCCACACAAGTCGGGGGGTTAGTACAAGACAATGTCCAAGTCACCGAATATGGAATATCTTTTAGAGTACATGAATCTGTGTGACCCTGCAAGACTAATGAGTGTTGGTAGACTAACACTGAGCATTTTGGTCATCAGACTAAATACAATGTTTGGTGTAAACCAAAACGCTGCACATAGTCACAAAAACATCATCGCCGTCTGTGCTTCTAAGCAGCAGGCCCTCGATGAAGGTAGAGGGTAAATGAATGGGCAACATAGGGAAATCATACTACAGAGAGAACTGTGACTTGGGAGAATATTTGTTTTCCAGCAGCACAGTGAACCCAAGCATACAGCCAAAGCTACGCACAAATGGTTTCAGAAACAACAATGTTGATGTTCTGCTGCCGAGTCAGAGCTCAGACTTCAATCCAATTGAGAATTTGTGGGAGAACTTAAAATGCAGTAAGACACAGTCATTCTGCAGGTCTGACTGAGACCTAGCTACACTTGCTCAATGCTACATCTACAAAAACATCTTCTTGTTTTATATTTGAATTCATATACATTACACTGTAGAAAGCAGTTTTTACTTTGAGTCTTTTGCTGTTGATTAATGTAAAAAATAATAATAATTCAATTGACACATACATGCCTATGTACACTGCCTTTTTATAGGCAGTTCTTTTTAGGATTAAATTTTTTTATATTTATAAGACTTCTGCTTATGTAAAGATAATTTCTTCTGTTGAACTATGAGCATTGTCTCAAATAAACAAACTAGAAATAAATACACCCACAGTCACTCATTTGACTGATTACACTGGAAATATGCTTCCATTAATATGTACACAGTTATTTGGATTAATCAACTGCCTCACACACACATATTTACACTTTCTAATGGATACTCACCACATTTGAACACAGACACACTGATGCGATATCTTTTACACACACACACACACACACACACGCACGCACGCAGTGGGAGTTGTTTAACTGAGTGATGAACCGTGAGTCCCTCTGCTGGCTGTTTGAGGTAAAGTCCACTGCAGTGAGACCAGAGGGAGGAAGAGAGAGCGAATTTTACAGAGAAAGGAAAGGAGGACGTCATAGGGTTTGCTCGCTCTGTCTCCATCCTCTCTCTCTCTCTCTCTGTTTTCATTCCTCTCTCCTCTTCTCAATTCAACTCAGTTCAAAGGCACTTTATTGGCATGACTGTCCAAAATTAACAATACAGCTGGAGGGGTTTACATTACAATCTCTCTTTTGCTGTCTCTCTCTCAAAATTTCCTCATTCCCACTGCTGTCTCCCGTTGTGTCTTCATGTTCGTCTGCCACTCCTCTTATGTGTCTCGCCTTCTCTGTCTCTTGCCTCTTTCCCCTCTGCTCTCCCACACACCCCCCTTCCTTCTCTCTGGTCCACAATTGCAGAAGTAGCTTGCTCTGCCTAGGCCCAGGGAAATAAAGCGCTACTGTTTATCTTAAAAGAATTGGCAAAGTGGCACGCACAAACATCACCAAACGCGTGTGCGCACAGTCAAGTGAACACGCAGCAAGAGCCACAGAACAGTAATACCTCTTTCAAAGAACACAGCCAAAAGGTATATGCATACAAAATTCAGCAGGCATACGTTTTCTGCCAAACGCAAGAAAAACAAACAGTTGCACTCTGTCACTTTGCCACCTACATGCACGCACACACACACCTGTGCACGTTCTCCGTCGTACTTGTACTCGCAGGTGAACGCCGCTTCGTCAAACCTCTTCATCACCTCGCCGACACCCTTGGTGGGATGAGCCAGCATGGGTCTCAGCGGTACACCTGGGAGAGGAAGGATGGCATGAAAAACTATGGAAGTGAACAGCTAAAAATAGCAGGACCAAGCAACAAGAAACTAAAAGTGCGAGTTAGCCCAAGAGAAGTTCTCTTCATTCGCCACTTTCTGGTGCATGTGTGAAAGAAGGAGAAGAGTAGCAGCTAGTGCACAACAGGCCTCCAGGTTATGAGAGTGAGGTAAAAAAAAAAATAAAAAAAATAGATGTAAAATTAGCTTTAACGACATCAGCATCACACCCACAACAGTTTGTTTAAAAAAAACAAAAAAACAACACACACAATTGAAATTTTTTGCATTCTCATTTGGCCCTAAAATGAAAGTTCTCTGACTAACATCCCCTTAGGCAGTGCACTGCTAAGTAAAGCTCCTACTGCAGCAGAGGGGTGATATAATGAAATATACCAAACAGTTTCCTATAACTGCAGCTTACAGAGCACCGAGACAGTTATGACAGGACAGTAATGTTTCGTCCAAACTGGCTGGTGCCAGATATTCACTAGCCCCTTTAACTATCCTGCATTTTAGAACAGAGCAGCCCTGTGAATAATGATTGTCTGCCTGCCAAAATAGCAGCTAGATTTGTCTAACTAACCAACAACGGCCAATTTAGTTTCCCAATTTAGTGGCGTTCAGATGGTGGCTGGTATTAATTTCTCACCTTGGTGCCAAGGCTCTGTATCACAAATAGCTTGACAACAGTGTAATTGGGAGTTAATCCTTAGTTTAGCAGTTTCTTTTATCTTCCTGTGAAAAATGACTTAACTAAAATAAGTGACTCATCTCCACTGAAAGGATCAATAAAGACACACTAGTCACTCTTGTGGGTTAAATAACCTTGCTGCTTCATGACTGGCTGCTTACCTGGAGTGAGCTTGCAGTGATTGGGTAGCTGGTCTATGCCCTCTTTTAGCAGAACAGGGATGAGGACGTCGTAATTGGGCATCTCGCTGGACGGAAGAGCGTGGGGAGTGAGTGGGAGATGAGGCAGGGAGTTTGGAAAGAAAAACAAAAGAGAAAAAAAAAAAAAAAAATCAATATCATCCAAAATGAAAGTGAGCCAAATAAGTGAGGGAGAATAAGGGACAGGGCTTAAAGGGGATGAGGCACTGTAGTGGTGCCGAGGAGAGACTGCAAAGTGAAACAATGGGGTTGGTTTAGGCTTCAGTTACCAGTAAGTCTGTTTGAGAATGAGGCTCTTCTCTTCGATCCAGGCCCGCCTGCTTTCAGCACTCATCCCCTTCCCTGCGTCAATCACAGCAGGAGGGAAACCTACACGGGAGGAGGAAAAAATGCATTTCAAACAGATCCGTGTTAATGTTTGAACATTTGTATGACCGAACACTTGGATAAAAGTTCAGAGGCATTTCAAAGGCCAGGAAATTTACAGAGCAATTACCTGTATACAGCTGCAGCTCAGTGTTTCCAACACTGAATAGTCAACTTATGGCTGTAATTTCAGTCATTTTGTTTCCCAGTATAACATAATTACAATATATGTTAAATACAACTGAATACAAAATTGTAATAATTGACTTCAGCCTAACAAAGAATTTGTTCTTATTTGACCTGCCTGATTAAATAATAGTTAAATAAATAATAAAAAATGTAAAAAAAAAAAACATTTCCAGAGCAGACCACAGATCAATGCAAATTTCCCCACCAAGCCTCTGCTCTAATTGACTCTTATTAAAGCATACCTTCAGTCGAGAATAAGGCACGAATACTAATAAGTCAAGAATGAGTGTATTTAATTTGGTGCAGGTCAGATGAGCGCTGAAAGCCCTGGTGAGAGACAAACTGTCAAAACTTTTTCCTAAAGTAATGAATTCAGCAACATACTGATGAGACGATCTGTCAGTTACTCACATACCTCATAACTACTGTTTTTGCAGATGGTTTATTTAACAAGTTTATGAGGAGGTGCTTTATTAAGTGTAACTCTTGCAACTGTTCTAAATGTGCAAACGCGTATTTTAACACTGCTTTAATAAGCATTTGTTAAATAAAGCCTATTATTACATATTCTAACACCCCAACTTCATTTCCTTTCGTGGAACCTACTAGTTGAATTTTTATTTCAGTTTCCTCAGAAATAACTCTAATTTACCACAGTTTAAATAAAGAAACATTTCCAGAAATTGGGAAAGATCAACAGTCCAAAGTTGATCTGAAGCTATTATGAGGCTTTAGCAATACAAATTCAACAAATCCGAGGTTTGCTTGTCTACACACACGTGTAGTTTAACTCCTGAAGCTTAATGTTTAGAATCAGATTAACTTTTTAAAATATTTTTGCACAGTGCCAGGTTGTTTCCCCCCTCATCATGTGCACCACTTTAGGAAGGCAGGAATGATACTACAGGCAGAACCTAATTCAATATAAACATAAAGGTGCTTGATTATTTTGAACTTTCAAATTTCAAAACTACCTTGTCCAGGTGGGGTCAAGCACACAGCTTGGCTTAGTGCTGAAAGTACACTCTGCTCAGCCAGGCCAATCCTCAGCTTCCCAGCCAGGGACCTGTCAAAACCACAAGACCAGCTACAGTCAGTGTTACCTGGTCCCCATGCTGCTTGAACACACGCACACACATGTGAAAGTATGGCGGCAGAGTGAGGTCTGTGTCTACATACATGGAGACATGTATGTACACGCCTGTGGCCACACACACACACACATATATACAGCCACCTGTCCGTGTATGTGATAAAGAGTGTTATTTTACCTGACTATGTAGCGGGCCTCAGAGAAGCGGCACGCCACAAAGAGGCCTTTGATGATGTCGATTTTCTTATTCATGGCCTGAGGCGCGGGGAAGAAATTGAGATTCACAGAAGAAGAGCGAGAAGAGACAGAATGCAGAAAGACTGAGGTCACCAGCGAGTACAAACTCCATGTTCAACCCACAGTTTAAATTGAAAAAATGAAAAACACAGATCCAGTAGCAAATGGGAGGGAAAAGAAACTAATTGTCTGAGAAATGTGAGGCAGGTGACGAATTATTCAAAAGCAGAGAAATCACCATCCTACCTCTGAAGTAGACAAACTAATAATTCCTTGACTTGACTATATGCAATCACATTAATGTTTCTTTTCCCTCTATGAAACCAATACGGAGAGGCAAATAGAGTGAAAGCAATATTTTCCAAAGCTTGCTTTACTCTAATGAAAATGTTATTCTGTGGCTCACCGAGTTCCCACTCATGCTGGCAATTTCCTTCAATTTCCTGAACACACCCCCTGCTGTCAGACTGGCCGGCTGGAACATCATGCGTTGGTTGCTACGGGAACTCTCGGCCACTAGGCCCAAATCTCCTTTTTCCTGCGCCTCTGCCTTGATTTTGTCCAATTGTCGCCCTGGAAACAAGAGCAAGGTGGTAAATAGCAGCCGCCTTGCTGGCTAATGAGCGCAGAAGAGTGGCCTCAGCAGTTAGGTTGGGAATGCACAAGCAAGTGTTTGGGTGCAGCAGAGTGGGGAAATGTTCTGTGTGTGTATGTGTGCACCTATTACCAGTTGCTTGAGCAACAGCTTTCATTAGCACTGTCTCTCCAACACCAAGCTCCATCCCCAGGTAGGCAGGACCCAGCTGGTTCAAACACAGGTACACACAGCACAGCAGGTCATCTGGAAAGAGAAAACATTTTATTAAACAAAACACATAAGACTGCTGCACAGACGCCAGGAGAAAAAACACAAGACACAAGGGTACAGGCTTACACCTCACAGGACACAACAGCCTGAGACGACAACACACACAGACACACTCAAGGACACATGGACAGACACACAAAGATGTGACATACACACAAACAAGGCATACAGACACAGAACTAAACTCTCAAGACACAACCACCACACATGCACAAACACAAAAACACCCTCTCAGACACAGCAAAACAACCAAACACAAACCTGAACATACAGACACAGACACACACTCTCGTGACACAGACAAACACACACACAGCCACAGTCAGATACAAATCACTCACAGGCAACACCAGTCAAAAACACAGGGGCTCAGACACACAATAAAAATATACACACAGCGCAACACATCAAAACAAACACATGCACATCACTGGAATCCCACAGGTACACACACAAACACACATCAATGAACTGACTCATCCTCCCACTTTTATGTGCGACCTGGCTACAGCATCATCGCCTTGATAGAGTGGCTGGGAGCCAGCTGCCTGTGTAGCTACATCAGCATGCATTATGGGAGAGATAAAATACCATTTACCTGGAGAGAGCAGCAGCACGGAGCGAAACAGGTTCGACAGCGTCTCAATGTTTCTCAGCCTAGGAAATGACAATGGGATTGCTTTGAGACAAGGAAGTCGAGTTAAACGAATTTTAAAACTATCCTGTAAATACTGGGAGGCGGGAAATGAGATTTGTCTGGAGGTTTTAATCGGAAATGGAACCTCGAGAGGCTGATGAACAGTTCACTTATGAAATGCTATACATCAACTGCAGTGGGGAGGAAAAATACAAGTCATTACTGGAATATTTGTCATTCAATCCTCTCAAAAGATAAGAAGGGAGTCTGTTAAGGTGTTTTCAATTTATTTGCGGGAGACTTAAGTTATGAATCCCATGCATTTCCTTCACAAAAAACTAACTGTATCTTTTTAGTTAGTTTCTACTCATTATTTTGCTGAAGAGGTGTAAAATAAGTTACCAGGTTTCCAAGTCTGTTGTAGAGAAGCTGAAAATACGCACATTTAATTAAACTAGTGTGAAAAAAGTTGTTAAAATGTATTCTTGAACGTTCCTAGAAACTGACATATTTGTGAAATTTCTTCATGTTCCCTGGCCTCTCCAGAAAACGAATCCAATTTTCCTCCTTTCCCTGGCTGGAACACAGCTCTCTAATTATACTCTGAAAAATCCCAGCAGGAAGCCTGAGTGGTAATTTGGTAAAATGCTTTTATATACATATATGCTTTGTAGAGTAGCTATCACTTCCTCCCAAATGGTGTTTACCTCAATCTGGGATTAAACTTAGAGAAAGGAAAAAAAAAAAAAAACACCTTTCCTCCATATGGAGCTCTTACCTGCCGGAGTCCTCTTCAATCTTCTCAAAGGTGCGAGCCACCGCCAAGTACGGCACTCTGGAGAGTGATGAGTATGTAGTTAAGCAGGCGAGGCAACCGCACAGACAGATTTATACATTCACAATGATTAGCTGACTCAGCTGTTCGGGGCAGCGAGCAATTAGTGCAACAGTAAAATCAGCTTTGATTCTGGGTTATCAAAACTCAATAAAAACAACAGTGAAGGGGATTAAAAGGTCAGAGCTGCCATGGTGAATATGCACAAAGAACATCTATTGTGCTCCATATGGTAAAGAGTCCATCCTTTTTATTTTTTAGAACAGAAGCCTCCATAGAGAGAATTTACTGTAGAGCTTTGTTCAGATGAACCGTGGGATTTAAATGCATTGTAAATATTCAGAACACTTGGGTCTTAGATATTAATAAATCAACAAGCGTTTGTGTTTTATCTCTGTTTGGGGAAGCAGATGGGTTTTCTTTGCATTATGACAAACTCTGAGAGCAAAAAGGGATTATTTAATTAGAGAAAAGCATCTGAAGGTCAAGTCAGTGACTTTCCTGCGTCAGATTCGTTACCTCACACTGTGCAGAAGCAGTACAGCAAAGCATTGAAGGACACGGCAGCTGAACCCAGTCTGAATCTGATATATGCAGTAGGTCTTGACATATGGCCCTGTTGTAAAATTCCATGATTTTTCCATGACTTTCCATCACTAAGTCAGAACTCTTCCTTGGTCTCAAAATTTTATTCCTCCAAAATTCTTGTTGTGTTTAAGTCAAGAAAGCTGCACAGAGAAAACTAGGCTGATATTCACTTCAGTTCGACTCAGGACAGCTGTCATCCGTGTTGGGTGAAAAGCTGTCATCTCAAATCTTGGCTGTTTGGTGGACAAATTCATAAGAGTCCTTTCTGCCTTTATTTGACAGGCACAAGTGGGGGTGAAAACAAATATTGGCAGAGAAAAAGATGGGAATTAGGTGCCACAATAGTTTCTGTCCACACTCACATCTGTAGCTTAGCAATTACCAGAATGGGCTTCATCCATAATAATCAATCACATGACAGCACATGAAATAACGGTCTGTGGGAGACACATGCAGTGGCTGCTGTATTTCCTTTATGATCATATTCCCCTCTATGGGATGAAAATAAACTTAACTGCCAGTGAAATTCTTTCCCAGACATATGGAGTTAAATAACACTTTACAACTGTGCGGTTAAACAAATGCTATTATCCTAAAACTTCATATGGTTCCACATATGAACATATGGTAACCTCTCCTGCACTGCTATATGGGGCAGGGACCTTATTACTTTGGGAGAGAACATGTTTTAACCTCCTAAATCTGAAGGTTAGATCAAGGGAGTACTGAACCGAATCCCGCTTGAGAAAATGACTCTACAAAAAGGACTCTCCATAAACTTTTTGCACCATCTGGAATCCCTTCTGGATTACACAGAAGTCTCATCACATGCAGAGGGTAGCTGATCACGCTGCATGCGTCTCTTTCCTTGACTCTCCCCCTCCCTCTATTTCCTTTTATTCCTGTCACATGCATGATTTTTGTTAATGAAAAAAAAAAGAGAAGGCTTGACATACTTCTGGCCTTGCTTCCAGCAGGCGTGGTCCACAGGATGATAGCCTGGCCTAGACGGATTGTAGTCTGTTTGTCCTGAGGTCGACTCTCTGAGAAGAACAAGACAAAGGAAATTTAGTATAAAACAGTCACGACATAACATGACTTATTAAGAAAATATCATAAAATTTAATATAAGCACACTCCCAACATGTCAGCAATGTTATATAATAGTTTATGCAGAAAACACTAATCAGAATGTTTAAAAAGTTAACAGGAATTTAACAGCAGTAACACACAACATATGCTAATTGTTTCTCTTTCCTCACAGAAGGTGCAAATATCTAGAGTCAAACTAAATATGACCGTCTGAATTAATCACAAAGAGCTGTGAACTTCCCTTTGTGTGCCATGCCTATCACTCCTCCACTGTCGCACACAAGGCAGTGATAAAAGATAAATAGGAGAATAAAAAATACATTTCTTCTCTTCTAGAGCTATAAATAGTCTGAATGGAATAGTTAATATGACCTCAAAATGACAAAGCTGCTGCTCTTCGTTTATTCACACGTAATCTAAGCTGCTTCTTCGTAAGATTATGCTTATACCAATAATAAATATCAAACATAATGTTTTAAAGCACTCACAAGCTCAGTTTTTATCGTCAGAAAATGAGTAAAAATTTGATCTACTTAACGAGATGATCATTTATTGAATGTGACAAATATCAAAGTGATAATGTGACAATAATGTTTACAATATTACACCAATAACAGTTTGACCCGACATATACGGAGCAGAGAAAACTGCTTGTTGACTTAGGTAATTAGTTAGTTAAGCTTTATTTAATCAGGAAATCTCGTTGAGCTCAAGATCTCTTTTGCAAGAGAGACCTGAGAATTAATTACGCATAAACACTACAAACATCCAATCATTCACCCACTCAACCACCACATACACAAACACATACACCACTACATTAATTAAAACACTCACAATCATTGTGGGTAGAATGAGCTAATAAAGTTAATAAATAAATTCTCTCAGAGGAAAGAATATGTCTAGCGTTAAGCTGTGTTGAGTGTCTCCCAGTTCAGCGTCGGTATGAGGATCTTGTAAGGCCAGTCTCTCCTGTGACCTGGTGTCAAGGTTATGAGCTCTGAACTCTGCTGAGGATATTAAATATCTCGGCCTTAAAGAAGAAAACACAGGTATGTTGATGCCTTATAGATGTCAGAGATGACCATACAACCTTTTCATAACTAGTAGTGAGTGCAATAACCATCTGCGGTGATAAGTGAATGGGACCATGGACAACAGTGTCAAGGGTTTGATTCTGTGTGGTGTGTCAAAGTGGAAAACAATCAACAGCCATATCACAAAGTCCAGAGAAAAAGACTTTACCCTCTCGCGGTCAGTTTGACAACCATAATACGATCGGTGAAGTTGGCCCACACACAGAAACATGATGTTTATCCAAACTGTTGACAAATGGATTCAGGCAAATGATAAAAAAGGGACCCTACTGTAGCTAATGCCGTGAATAATATTACTTTTTTTCCCTCCTTATTTAATTGCTTTAGTTTGGTGTTTACATGTAGTCATTTGGCAGATGCTCGAGTGAGGTGCAAAGTAAACAGACTGTATGCTGACGTGACTTGATATAAAAAAAGAAGTTGTTTTATTGTAGTGTTTTCATGTTGTATCAGCATTAACACAAATGTCACCATAAGCAGTGCTTCCCCTAGCATTATACAAGGGGGGGCGCCCCCACCCCCGCCACAGACCTACCTGTTAAACAACAATTCCTAGTTTGGAGATCCTGACAAATCCAAAATATTCAGCCTATTCATCTTCTGTATGTGCAATCTAATGTCAAACTACATCAAATGTATACAACAAAAACTGAAAAATAAGCAATATCTACAGTCCTCCAAATTTCTTAACTTATGGACTTTTGAACTGTGGATTTGGACAGTCCTCGGCACTCAGCGTGCCTGTGAAGTCCAAACATTTGGATTCAGTCAGACTGACCCGGCTGTCTGTAACTTTTTCTTACCCTTTTGTGTCTTTGCTCTCCTCCGCTGAACTCTTCCTCTCAGCGCTCGTGCTTTTCTCTCCATTATTCTTCTCTGGTTTTTCAGTCTTCACTGCAGCCTTTTTCGGGGCTATTAAAAAAAAATAAATAAATAAAAAAGAAAGGTGAGGGTGGAGCAGCGGTTAGGGCAGAGCAATATTTCGCCATCGTTCCTAACTGATAACAGTATAGCACATTTATAGACACATTTTTTTTGTGCAAGCACAGAGCTATGCAAATTCCTCCTCACCAAAGAAACTGCTGATGGGGGCTTTTTTGGCCGGTTCCTTATCTTTCAGCTTTTTAGCTGTTTGACTCTTTGGGCTCTCTTCTCCCTCTCGTGTGTCCTTTTCAACCTCGTCCTTCTCGGCAACAGCAAGCCCTTTCTCATCATCCGTCTTCTCCTTTGCTCCATTTTTCTTTTCTTCCCCCTTAGCTTTCTTTTCTTTCTCATCAGAGCACTTTTTGTCCACCAACTCTTCCTCCTTAGCCTTCTCTCCTTCTACTTTTGTCTTGTTTTCCACCTCCTCATCTGGGCTGTTCTCGGTCACTGCCTTTTCAACTCTTTCTTCCTTTGCTCCCTCCTCCATGGGTTCATCGGTGTTCTCTACACAGGGTGAGACAGAAAGGGAGTGGAGTCATTGAAGAGATAAATGCCAGTAGGTTTACTTGCTGTGACCTATTTTTTTGTGAAACCATGCTTGAAAATTATTTTTAATATAACAGTCTTCTTCAATAAATGCCGCAGGTTATATTTTTGAGGTTTCCCTTCTACCTGATAGAGCCAGGTAAGACAGAAAAGACTATTGACAGACTTATAGCAGTGAGTCCCTGCAGTCAGTGCTGGGGTCATGATACTGCCTGGGTGAGAAGCCAGACATGAAACTTAAATTTGTTCATTCACAAGTTAACTGGCAGAATGACTGGTTGAACTGGACTGGTGAACCAAATAGTTACTTGGGGGGTTTTACCAGACAATGGTAGAAAAGAGAGAAGGGCAATTTCCCAGGCTGCTGAGATTCCATAGATAGGCTTCCTACCTAAAACAACAGCAGGTTTAAAAGGTGCTGATGGTGGGAAAACTCAATACTTTTGCTAGAAAGAATTTTGCTCCCTAGTGTTTGACACGCATAACTTTTTATAATTACACCATGAATTAAGCATCGTGTAGACAAGGAGATTAAGCAGGGCTAAAGTGGCTTTGGTGGATAGTGAAAACTTTCAAGTTTGCTTCTCACACATGGTAAAAACATACATCATTCTTTTCTGAGGTCCCTATCACATAAAGAAACCAAACAAACAGCAAAGTGAGTGAAAGTTAACCCTTGCTACGAGCTGGAGTTTGACAGTCTGCTTAGGAAATCAACTGTATGTACAACTACATTTTGACAAAACTGAGTTTTTAATAAATTGATTAAACTACTTTGCAGTTGTGTGCCTTCACCAACCACTCAATTTACAGCTTCCACTGACTCTGAATACAAACACAGACTAACCGAGGGGGTGGTGGGATGTTGATCAGTACTGGCTTTGGATTGGCGTCGTCATGCGTCACCCAAACAACAGACACTGACACAAACACTAAAAGAAATCATGATGTTTATGTGTTTCTTTTGATGACAGCAGTCAAATTAACAGCTGGGTTAAAAAAATGCTTTTCAGACGTGACAGATTTCAGAGTAATACACAGAGATCAGGGGAGAATAATAAATGTGATAAAGGCACTACTGCTGTTAAAATGTTTAAAGTGTTTGCAGAATAAATATTGCAATTTTGTTGATATAGCAGTACTTTAAATAAAAGTGCACAAAACATTTTGCCCGTGACAATGCAAATTCATGCAATTAATCGCTGCCCATCACTAATAAAAACGTGTTGCAATCAAGCCGAGGTCTAGCCGACCTTATGATTTACAGTTAACAAAGAACATTTGGATTTGTGTTTGAAATCGACATTAAATGAATTATCAGAAATGTTGTATTTTCTGCTCTATTTCTGAGTTTAAAATTTTATAGTACCGGCAAAAGGTTTACTGATCTTTGAATATATTTTCATGGAATCTGTCACTTTTATTAAATGCTGAATTAATAAAAAAATATTAAATAATGTGTTGCTTTGTTTTGTTTGACCCTTTTTACCATGTAGTAATGGGGTTTGTACAACTGCAGAGTCTGCAAGTCTTCATTTTCTATTTCAGACTGGTGCAGGAGCAGAGGTGAAGGCGTACCTGCACTGTTGGCTGTGGTCTCCACACGTGGTCGTTTGTTTAGCTGACCCTGCTCCTCGTTGGCCTCGGCTTCCTCTTTCTGACTCTCGCTGCCACTCCTGCTCTCATCAAGCTTCCTCTTGGGGAACATCTTCCTTGCTGCACATTTCGGGACAGACATTAATTTAAAAGAAGGGGGGGAAGTGAAAGACATCCCAACTGAAATCATGCCATGATCAAACAGAAAGAGAATGTGGAGATGAAAACAGGACGAGTCTGCTCTATTACTGCAGATGTAGGGCAATGCAAAAAAAGAGAATCTCAGATACATACTCTGCTAATGAAAACACTAATTCTATCTTGAAAGATTTTATGCAGCACAGCAGCTTATAGTTCCTGAATAATTTCCTCTGTAATGTTATGCAGCAGTAGTGCTCCAGGGTAATTTGGTTTTGGTTCCACATCTGCCTTTGTATTGGCCCTTGTTAAGGTTCTACTGTTGCACAGGTAGCACTGCTGTTTTTTCCTTTAAGATATTATAATTGAAGCATTAACCCGGCACATTAAAAATGCAATTTCTGGTGAAATTAGACTGTTACATTAATGTGATGTTTTCTCCAGTGGTGATGGCGGCAGGACTCTGTGGAAACGCACCACTGCTGAAAGCAAACACTGCAGTCATCAAGCACAAAGAGAATGGGGTAATGAATGGAGAATGAGCAGCTTTCCTACTGCAAAAGTAGGATGAAGTAAACGGAGTGAGAAAGGAGGTGCTTCCCAAATGAAACAAATCTGTAATACGGGAAATAAACGGTGTAGCTCTAAGCAGCTTAAATTCACTATTCAAAATCCTACACTCCTGGTGTGACAAAAAAAGGGCAGAGCTCCACTTAGAATCACAGGGCTATTTTATATTAATTACAGATAGTTACACATGCATTTCATTTGGAATTCAAAGATAATGAACATGTAAGGCAGAAAAACAGCTTCTTTCACAACCTTGTATGTTCGCAGTGTTAAAACTGTCATGAACAGGCTGCAGTGACAAAATAATAATAATCACAAAGAAAGTTACAAAAGACTTGAAAGCTAAAAGAAACAATGAAAATCAGCTACAATAATAGGACGACCTGTTCTGCTGGTTCCATTAACACCCAGTCAGCAAAACGACACATCGCATGAGAATGCCGCAGTAATAATGCTATCATCACAATGCAAATGCAAAGAAAAATAATGACATACACTTGAGGCTCTGTATTTGTGCAAAGAGCATAATCATGTCCAGTGGTGGTCAAACTTAACCCTACAAAGTGTCATAATACACTGTATACTTATATATTTCTAGTAACCAAACATCTTGTGCATTCAGTTTGTGATAAATGTCTGCTTTTTTTCCTTTTGAAATAACGAGTATCTGAAGCAATTAGGCTCCTGCTAACAAGTAATCAACTAAAACAGCTCTAGGCAGGAAAACCTTGAATCCTCTGCTGGTGTCAAAGTTCAATATGCTGCAGCTTGAGAGGAAAACTTGTAAATCACCGATACAAGCCTGGGGTGGAAAAGAAAAGAAAGAAACTGATGAGATACTGACCAGTCTTGCGTTTGACAATCCCTGAGGGGGAGATGGAGTTTGGGGTGCAGGGGGTCCCCAGTGAAGCTGAAGAGGCTGGGGTGGCCGGAGTGGATGGAGTTACAGGGGTGGCTGGGGCTGGTGGTGGAGAAAGGGGGGTGGGAACAGCCTTGAACACATCGTCTTTCTGAAAAAATAAAATGAAATAAAAAATAAAAACACAAGCAGGAACTATGGTGTTTTAACAACATAAACAAAAGCTTTAATGGCAAGTGTTATGCTATTGATAATCATAATCAGTACTGAACAATAATCATTATTACAATATTAGTGTAAGAACCCAACATTTCAACTTCCAAAAATGTTGAACATAATGAAATGATGCAAATCTTTTCAATCCTATATTCATTGAAAATAGTGCAAAGACAACATATCGCAAGTGGAAACCACATGTACATAAATACACACTCGCTTTGAATTTGATGCCAGCAAAACATTTCAACGTCAATAAAAAACTGCAAACATCTGGTGAAACATCTGAGAGCTACTTAGGTTAATTTGGCAACAGGTCAGTAGTCATGCATCAGTAGCTGGGTACAGAAAGAGCATCCCAGAGAAGCTGAGTCCTTCAGTAGTAAGGAGGAGGTGAAAGCTTAAAGAATAACATTTCTCACTGTAATATAACATGAATTTGGAGATTCACAGAATTAAAAATTAACAGATTCACAGAATCTGGAGAAATCTATGTAGACAAAGGACAAGACCAAAAAACTATGCTGAGGCCTGTGAACCTCAGGCCCTCAAGCAGCACTGCATTGAAAACTGGCACAATTCTACAGTGGAAATCACTGCATGGCTTCAGGAACACCTCTGAACACCTTTGTCAGTAGGGGAGAGTGACATATCCTAAATATATCCTATACATACTAATACCTCAATGAAATTTAATAATAATGATATGAGAGTATTAAAAAAGTAGTGAAACATTTTATTGGTGTTGCAGTTTGCAGGCAGCAGTTTTTTTTATTAGTGCAAAAAAAAAAAATAAGGCCATTTTCCATCCTTTTTTTCCCCAGTGAGCTACTGTGTTTGACTGCCTTTACATGCACTAATCAGGATACTCAGAGAAAGCAGCTTACTTACATTTCTATGAGACACTTTTGTGCACAGCTCTCGTTCTCAAACACTGGGCTTGTGCCGTTGTTATGCTTGCAAAGGAACATAAATGTATCACTGCATCACCGTTTCACTGATATCACAAAATCAGACTTGTTAGTAGTGCACAGTTCAAAAGCCAGCATCTGTGAAAGTATGGGGGTGCATTAGTGCACAAGCCACAGGTAACTGGCACATCTGCGAAGGCAATATAAATGCTGACCCATATGTAAAGGTTTTGGAGCAACATTGTGCTGCCATCCATCTTTTTCAGGGAAGGCCTTGCTTAGTACAGCAAAACAATGCCAAACGACAATTTGCGAAACTGGCCTGCCTGCAGTCCAGACCTGTCACCCGCTTAAAACATTTGGGGCTTTATGAAGTGAAACAAACGACAAAAGAAGCCTCGAACTGTTGAGCAGCTGAAATCCCACATCAAGCAAGAAAAGGAAAATGTTTTGCCTTGAAAACTAAAGCAGTTGGTCTCCTCAGTTCCCAACCAATTACAGTGTTTTTAAAAGTAGAGGTGATGCAACACAGTGGTAAACATGCCCCTGTCCCAGTCTTTTTTTGAATGTGTTGCTGGAATTAAACTCAAATCATGAATATATATGAAAAATAAAAGTCGACATTTCACAGTTTCAGCAGTGATCTGTTTATGTGATTTGCAAATCAATACATTCTCTTTTTATTTAAGATTCCCACATTATCACAAGTATTAGTATGAGTTATAGCAAAATGGTAATGCAGCTTTATTTTTAAAAAGGGTGAAGACTTCAGCGACCCAGATGACAATAAGCCTGATTTATTGGCTATTGTAAATAACCGATAATCGACCATCTATAACAGGCTGAATGATCAACACCTGAACACCATTAAAATCAAGTTAGAAGTGAGCCAAGAAATTTAAATTAAAAAGCTTCTGCAGCTTCAAGTGCTAAGAGTATGAATATAAACCAAACTGATACTGAAATAAACAACAAAACCACAACTTCACTATGTCTTATATAACACGGTCCACTTTTATATGACTAATAATGTTAAAGAACATCTACTTTAATAACCACTTAAATGAACACATTTGGGACATGACAGGTGGTGCTGGTAAAGGGTTTTTTCATCACATCCGAGAGAGCTGTGGGCACTCATCAGACAAAAACAACAGTTGCTGCAGCTTAAGACCATTCAATACTATTACTATTCTCCATGGGCCTTTAAAGTATGTGAAGCTTATCCAGAAATAACTACTCTACTGTAGCTTGTGCTTCTAGTTAATCCCAAAAAATAATAATAATAATAATAATCACCAATTAAAAATTCAAGAAAAAGATTAATTACCAATGACAAAATAATTTGTTTTCGTAAAAGTGCAAAAATGAATATATTAGTACCTATTCACAAAAGATATTTCAACCATTAACAATATGAAAACTAGGTGGAGTGGGACACACTGACAATTATGTATCCATCACAAACGCGCCACCCGATGAACAAATAGTGAATAATTGCTGACATATTACAAACACAATTAACAGGGCGATTAAGAGAGTGTTTATCAAACAACAGGTGACTGAGAAACAGCCAAAGCCGATAATCAGGTCTTTCTATTATGTGGCTTATTGACATACACATTCAACACTGTGATTCACCATGCACTTACTGTGCTTTTGTGTAACAGTGTTGTTTTTTCCCCCCCACCAATAATAAACAAGAGGCTCTGATAAGCCTACAGGACCCCTTACTGGATTCTCGTTGAGTGAATTAAAATGTGGATTTAAAATTTTTAACAGGTCGCACACAGTTTCATTTACTTTTACACAGTGCAGGGCGGAAAATGACTACCTTTTCTACCATTCTAACATACTGCTTTGTCACTGAGAAATTAGAGTTGATGTGTTTAATTTAGAAACTGAAAGGAGGCTCTGACATCTGAGCAATTTACCTTTTCTGTTTTAGTGGGGGGTTCTTTATCTCCTTGACCCTTGGAGGCAACTTGCTCTTTAGTGACCACTGCTTCATCCTCCTCGTCGCTTTCCAGGATTTGGCGACTGCGCTTGGCAACCTTCTTGATGGGTGAATCCACTTCACGGACACCGTTCTGCACCTTTAGAGGGCTCTTTACAGGTCTGAAGATTATCACAGACACGCAGTTCTGACACCATGTAATTCAGATATATAAAGGCTTAATCCTCAACTACGTGGCAGTGTTAAAAATCACAGGCACAATTTGTTATATTAAGTATTTAAAAAAGGAAAAAATCAATAGAAAAGGCATTAAAAGCAACTGAGACATAAACCCAATGCGAGAGTCATAAAACAGGGGTCAAAGCAATGAAAAAAAGATTATTACCTGAAGACAAGTGCGTTAAAGTGAGATTTAAGACACTTTAAAGATGATAGCATCTAGCGATTATGACCACATTAATATCAAAGAAGCTTGGAGATGAGAAACTTTAGTTATCGTCTCTTTTCATCTAGTCTACTGATAATAACATAATAAAATTTTACTAAGCAACAGAGATCTCAGATCAGTGACTCAAAGATAACTGCACAAACTCAGAATGTCAGAGGTCTTTCAACACAAAAATGAGTTTGAACATGCACTAATATGGTTTACTGATGTCTGAGCTAATGTTTGGTATCTCCCAACTTATATTGGTCAATCTCAGGTTGTATTTCTGCAGGTATTTACACCAATGAGCCACAACATTAAATTCATCTGCTGGTTTTAATGCTGTGATGAACAGCGGTCGGTATACAAAGCGTAAATTTGTCCATGCTGACCTATGTTCATCACAACATGAACTTCCCTAGAAAACTAATCAGAACCTTTTGTAGTTTGGGGTATTTACCTGTGCATCTCTGCATAAGATGAGAATAAGAAAACCCTCACACAAAGCAATACTCTCCCACTATATGTGACTGAAATAAAAAATCTTACTTTTTCACTGCTTCATCTGCGGTTTTCTTCTGAATGTCCTTGTCTTTGCTCTTTGGCTGAAAAAATGATCTGATGGAAGAGGAGAGGGTGAAAAAAACATGTTTGACTGTTAGAAAACAAGTTTACCTCTTTACAGCACACCTAAGTTGGATGTGGCATTGAAAGTGAAAGTTAGATAATTAACTTGAACGTTAAACCATAGTTTGCTATCTTGCTAGCAGCTACAACAACATAGCAAAGCTAATGTAAAGTACATTAGGCTGAGACAGACGTTTCAGCTAAGCTAGCAGTTTGCTGTAGCGTTAAAAATGCATATTTAAGGCACAAATAAATTTCGCTCACAGTCCAGCAAAAAACATACACTTAGGTCTGTTCCTTAATCTTAATCCCGAAGAAGACGTGAGTTTGATGTCTTATCAAAACAGGCGTTGCTGCTAATGCTAACGTGTTGACAATGCAGGTAACCAACTGTAAAAGTAAGCTAACGTTGAGGTTGACTAGCTGCTTCTCTTCTTTGCACTTTAAAGACCCCCAAACTCTTGTCTGAGTTAGTTGCCGATAATACAGATTGAATAGTCTTCAAGATAGGTTTGTTTATATCCTAACCTGACGAGAGTTCGGTGCCTGGTTGGTTGGTTCAAAAAGCGATTTCTCTTATTAAAACAGACGGCGAAACTAATTTCTGCTAATGCTAACTTAAAGGAAATGCAATTAACAATAAAACTCACCAGCGCTTTCCAGATTATCGCCCCCCCATATGCACTGTAAAGACCCCCAAACACAAGTTACACCACACTTATCGTGGTTAAGTTAGTGAGTGTTACTACTAACTTAGTTAGCGCCGATTCTTAACAAGCTAAATCGTCGTCGTTTTTTTTACTTACGCGATGCTGCGCTGCATTTTCTCTTCAAACTCCTTTCTTTGCCTGTTGCTGAATTAAAATTAATATTTCAACTTCAGCACGGAGCCAACATCCACGTACGAAACAACAACTCCCGCGCTGCAGGATGACCAAATAGTTCGGCGCCAAAATGACACCTCAGCCAAAGATTGTCAAATAAGAAGAGGAGTCACTTCCGAGGTAAAAAACGGTCCGTTTCCAACACTCACATTTAGCCACAAAGACATATATGTAGGTTTTAATGGACGAGATTTGCAAGCTAAACTGATGCCTGGCTACATAATAAAACTCAAATAAAAAAGATAAGTGGTAGAAAAAGTGAACGTGTCCTGGAAAAACGTTTCAAATTACTTACTTACTTTACTATATTGACAAACACTTTCAGTAAATTGTGTTTTCTTAAGAATTACCACATAAACTTAAAGACAATATAAGCAATCACCAAAATGAAAGAGCTAAAACAATACTAACGATGTACAGTATCATTCAGTGTAATAAAATATATGTAACCCTCATCTCGGTTGATTGCACACTCAAAAAGATCAGAGTAGCACCTCTTGTTTTCTAAACATCTCAGTTCTGACTCTCTCCCGGGAAAAAGCCGGGGCTGTGTAAAGTTTGTGGCAGGTCAGTGCTGCTACTGCCCCCTGCCGTGTCGGGGTGGGACCTGCAGACCCCGGCAGCTGGTACTGATGCTGCAAAGGAAAACATGAAGGCACCAGTCATGAAAATTTCACAGTGTCTGTTTGAATGCTTCATTTATGCAGCTCTTATTATTTTTTATGAAGCCTAAAGCAAGGGGGCGAAATGCAAGACAAACAGCTGAATAATATACGTTGAGTGCGCTGCTTTATTTACTCAAACACAAGTGCCATGTTGTTAACTGTTTACAAGTGAAATTCTCCTACTGTGGCAGGAGGTGCTGACAGAATGAAAGCAGGGTTGCTCAATATTTCTATTTCAAAAACGTACTACAGTCCAACTTAATAAATACAAAGTCTGTGTGTTTCAAATCACAGGCGGTGAATAATAAACTACTACAAAAATACAGAAAAAGTGTGTATTTGAGAGATTTGAAAAGGAAAAGCAGTCCATCTGTTGTAGTTTGTTCCTCTTCTTCACTCTCTCCCACCCATCTGTGCATCACTCCCCACTCTCCTCGCCTCTACTTGAATTTCAGTCTGCTTCACTCCAGTAAACAGGCTGCGACTGATGTGGTTCAGATCCCAGCCTGCAGGGCTCTTGAGCGGCAGGCCGTTTGTGCTGACGCGGAGAGCCAACGCAAGAGGAGGCGGGAGGCCCGATTCCCTCAGCTCCCTGAGGTTGGCCTCCGGACACGCAGGAGCGGAGAGGAGGGGGACGTGGCCGCGGAGAGCCTGAGGCGTCGAGATGGGTTTAGGGAGGCAGCACGGGAGCAAGAAGGGGTGAGGCACGGGCTGCAGTGCTGTCAGAAAACATCAATCACAAAGTACAAAGGAGTTGTAAATGAGTTCTACTGATACGTGTGTGGAAATGATAAAAGGAGCTCGGATACTAATTCATTTATCAACATCCACACATTGATGTAACCTGAGCACAGAATGAGCCTTAAATCAAGTTAAAGTCTCTCACAGCAAAATGAAAATGGTCTTTTTGACCTTGTTAGCAGATGCTGCAAAATATAACTTAAAGGTATTTGACATTTTTATGGCAAACGTAATCCAAATTTTAAAAAGAAATCTCAAGCATAAAAGTTCATTCTTGGTCTTAAAAACAAAAAAAAAACTTAACTCAAGGTCCACTTACTAGTTTTTTTGTGCTTTAAACTGACCTGTTTTTATGTTAACTGGACATGAATGGCTGTTGAAAAGGATGTGTCAGTCACAAGTAAGTGGACGTTGAGTTATGTTTGGTGAAAATAAATCTCATTTATATTAAAATTCTATTAACATAACTGTAGAT
This sequence comes from Ctenopoma multispine, assembly GCA_034779795.1. Classification (NCBI taxonomy): domain Eukaryota; kingdom Metazoa; phylum Chordata; class Actinopteri; order Anabantiformes; family Anabantidae; genus Ctenopoma; species Ctenopoma multispine. Next base: position 17,947,785 of record JAUYWH010000009.1, on the reverse strand, counting down.
TTATGTGGTTTCAACAAATAACTCAAAACATCCTGAATAACAAACCTGTGGCATTAACATTTTCAAGGTGCATAGTAGTAGTAGTAAATTTTTTGGTGTTATCTCTCATTTTCAAACCACAGTTATATTAAAGCTGCTTTGAATATGTCCGTTTTGTCTTCGAGGTCCAGATTGAACTCCATCCCGCTCATTGTCTGCTGTTGCTCACACTCTGATTCACCTTAAAATACATTCAATCGTAAAATCAAGAAGCAATCGCGAAGCAATTCCTGTGTAACTCAAACTAAAAGAAACATTATGAGTTTAAAAAATCTGCAGCATACAAGCTTTATGAGGGATGGGATGTCAAACCGAGTGAATGTGAGGGGGAGGGAAAAGTGACCCAGTATTTTAACAGCAAAGGTAGATGAAAGGTATAAATAAATTAAACTAGTATTGTCTGTCAAACCCTGAAATAGCTTTTTCCTGTCATCAACCAGGCTGCAGCAGCGGGTCACATGTTCCACCATCAGCAGATGTCATCCGGACGACGCTCTGTAAATTCTCATTCAGGGATTTAGTGGAATCAGCTAACAGTTAATGTAAATATCTACGTTTTTATATGTTTGAGTGTTTTTAAAGTCAGAACTTAAACACATCAGTTGTTCTGACGTGAAGTAATTTCACTCAAAATGACGAGTTGAATGAAGGAATTTCTGAGAGTTCACACGACTCATTACAAAACAAATAAACTAACGTGTTAGGAGACTTTCCAGCAGTTAATACTCAGCATGCAGCCTTGTTATCTGCAGGACTGTGGTACATTTCAACTTCAACAGTTAACTCAATTCAAATTTTTAATGAGCGCTTGTGTTTCGCAAGAACTAACAAGAATTTTTGAAAAACAACACTGACAAACTAAATCAAATAAATCAAACAAAACTGAGGTTTACACAAGAGCGAATTCTAATGAAGCTGACATAGATTTGTAAGCTCAAACTGCTTCCTAATTTGTTCAATATACAATCTAAGACTGTAGTTATACAACATGTAATATTTAATCCAGGTAACATTTAGTTGTGTTAGAGAAACAACTAGCATTTGTTGACCTGATGTAAAACTTTAAGGCACTTTTTAAGTTAAGTTACATTTTACACTGTGTTTTAAGAAATGACATTAATTAACAGCATTTCCTCGCACTGCTAGAACACGTAGGTCGCTGTACATGTGCATGATTTGTTGTGTGGAGTTTGCATGTGTGATTTTTATATTTTCCTTCTTGTACCTTTAATGGTTCTATGGTGTGTTACCATCATGTACTGAATAAAGTGGTGGGTAACATATTGTTTTGTGTGTTCTGTTAGACATTTGTTGAATCACTGATTTGATGTGGTAGATAATTATTATGTTTACTTTAAATTCACGTTTAATCCATTTTCCCTGTTGTCAGACAAACCAAAAAAAACTGAAGAATAGCCTGGAACCCTGCAGCCTTTGCTCATCTCTCCTAACAGACAAATCATTAAGTCGATTAGTATTCCTGGAGCCAGAGTTTATAATACAGCTAATGAAGGACAATCATTTAAAACACAGTCGATCTAATCTAATATTGTCTTCATAAGTGATTTAAGAAGTTTTCAGATCATTTACTTAAACAAAAGAAGTCAGACCACAGTGTGGAAGTCTGCATTCAAAATGTTACTTAAGTAATCTCAGAAGCCAGCAGAAGTAAAGGACTCTTTGTGCAGAATGGTTCATTGCACTTTTGTGAACATGATATTATTCAATTACATTTTTTGATAGATTGTTGTTGCAGTGTTCATCACTTTAATGTTGGTGTATCTTATTTTAACTGTTAAACTCGTGTTTTCTGAATCTAATATTATTATAAATACTTTGCATGCTGGCAGGTAGCTCGTAATTTTATAACATGGGTCAACAGAGTCTTATGATAATACTGTATTTTGCATTATTAATCTATTTCTAAAAAATTAACTAGTGGAAATAAAAGAAATGTAGAAAACATAAAAGCAATATTGACGCAGTATGAAGTATGAAGACGCAGACGATGGAAACGCTGCGATACGTGTTTGAACCCTGCAGATGTACCTGCTGCACAGAGGCATCACTGATGGATGTGTTCTTACCTGCTCCTCCACACACAGGTGGGCCGCTGTCAGCGGGGAGGAGGGGGAAGGGACGAGGGCTGCTCTGAACCAGCTGGAGGGTGGACGGATGGAGGATGAGATGGAAGGGTGGTTGAAATGGGAACATGGATCTTTCAAAACAGTAGAGTCTGACACTGTGTGCACATAATATTAAGAACACCAGGTGATGTTTTTGATCTATTATTGATTGGGCTGATTAAATATACAGTAGATCAACGTTCAGTGAAGTTGAGAAGAGGCAGAAACGAAAAACACTTTGGATGGTTAAGATATTAATAACAGCAGGAAGGTGTTCCTCATATTTTGTACACTGATAGTCTCATTTAAAATTGGAATATGATGAAAATGTAATTATAATAAATTATATGGTTAGTTTTATTCCAAACTCATATTTCCATTTGCTAAAGCAAATTGTTATATTTTTCACCAATGATGCCTGTTCTCACAGATAATTACTATAGATATAACTCACAATAAGATAATTAAACAAACTACGGTCCTGTCTAATGGGTAGTAGATGACCGAAGCCATTTGTCTGCCTGTGAATGTGATAAAATTTTAAATACGCCGTGTCCCCCGTGCATTAGAGGACCAGCGGGCTGGTCAATTTTGTAACACATGGTAATGTTTCAGTAATTATTTCTATTCAAGTCATTCAAATATATTTTAAATGGAGGTTGATTAATAATTTTTTCTCAAGATGTTGTGGAATAAAACTTTTCTTAAAGGGCTATACCCCAGGTACAGGGGTACAGTTACTAGATCACTGAACAGACATTAAAGAAAAAAAAATCTATATATATATAGATTTTCTTTTTATAATGTGACATAAAAAGCAATGTAACCAAACAGTGGAGTCCGTTAATATGAGATGTAAAGACACGGTGATGACCTGGTGGCCGAGTGGTGGTGGGTATCCTGGGTAGTTGACCAGAATGAGTTTGCTGAAGTTGAACTTGTAGGTGAATCTTTTCCCTTTGGTCTTGTGCAGGATGCGTTTGTTGTAGTAGTATCTGGAATTGAAAAGGTTTTTTTTGTGGTATATATACTGTACACTCATGTTCCTGCAGGGCACTTTAAATAAAAGGCGCCGGCATGTGTTGGTGTAAAAGGCAAACGGCATGTGCTGCATCTGTGGGCATTTTCACATTTTAAAATTTAATTTCACAACATATGTTGGCGAGTAGCGCGTTTTATTTACAGCATCTGCCTGAGGGAGAAGCTGCACAGAGAGGCAGATTATGCAGTTATAAGGCTGTAATCCTCAGTTGTGCGTGTGTGTGTGTAAATACGGCACATATGTGCACGTCAGTGTGAATTTTGGATTACCTGAGCGCCCGGCTCAGCTTGTCATAATTCATGTGTGGTTTGCCCTTCCGCTCTCCCCATAGACGGGCCAACCTCTCGGGGTCCTGGATGACAAACTCGCCCCACTCCCTTCCCCAGCTGATGGCACTGCCCTCTCCTCTCCCCAGCAGCTCTAGCAAGAAGTGCCACAGCTGGACTTGTCTGGAACCCGGAGACCAGGCCGGCTTGTAGGCCCAGTCAGGGAACAACACTGCTGGAGAAGCAAAAGGAATCATTCTGATGTGACTAAGGAGTCAGGGGCACTTCTTGATGTCTGTAAATGACAGGTGAAGTGGTGCAGTACAGATGAGTCATTATTATACATTATGTTATTATGCATTGTTTCAGGAAGCCACAAATCAAATACTAACAAGTACAAGGTCAATTGGAGCATTTAGTTTGGACTTTTATGCTAAGCTAAGCTAACCAGCTGCATATTTATTGTCCAGATATGAGTCTGGTATCAGTCTGTTCGAGTATGAAAAATGACACTGATGCTTTAAAGACATTAACATTTGAGTGCATCACAGTTGCATCATGCAAAATCTTAAATATAGCTGTTTGAATTTTGACTAAATATGCAGGCACCCATGCTGTGGTACTTTTAGTTTCAGTTACAAGCTACAAACAACCTAACATGTATTACACAGTGTTTCCGTCAGTGGTGAGAATGATGCATATCTTACTGTGCTGGAACCTTCATAAACAATTATGTGTATGTTCAGAAGTGTGTCAGACGTATCTATGTATCTGTTGGGCTTATTGAAAAACCATAGGATGCACACCATGTTAATTGAATGTAATTACACGTTTCTCCCAGTAAAACGTCCAATTTGTAACCAGACACAACATTTTCTACATTTTATGAAGTGTAAAACACCCCTGTTGCTTCCTAAATTGACCTCATCAAACAAACCTGGGATTTTACTAATATCTTATTAAAACATTCTTCAGAAACTCAGCGGGTGTCATGAGCAACGCAGCAACGATTAGCTCTGTGCTGAGTTAGCAAAGTAATCTATGGTCATACAAACAAATGTGACACATTAAGCCCATGTAGCCTGAGATGCAAAGATTCAAATTAATTAAAGTAAAATGTTGTATACACAGTGGATACCACTCCCTTTAAGTTAATGCAAGTAAAGAAACATTATTATCAAAACAGGATGTGATAGATTATTGGTTATTGATTAGTCCAGATGTTTGTTTTGTTTATCATTATTTGTATTTATTGTTCATGCTGCTGTAACACAAGCAGACACACACTGCAAAGACGGATATATACAACAATATATATATATATTTATACAACGATAACTTCAAACTCTCCCACGCACGTGCAAATCACTGAGATGAAACACACAGTCTTACTTCTACTCCAGTAAGGTGACGAAAGGTGTCCGAGTGAAGGGCTACAGCTGCACTGCATCTGACAACACACCAGAGAGTACACACACACACACACACACACACACACACACACACACACACATTTGGTTTCTTCATCGCTGTGGTCATCATCATCGTAGTGAGGTCAGAGAAAGGGGGAAAGAATTATCTAAAAGAAATATGAATTAACGGTCATGTGGTGGTAAATCAGCCGTCACAACAGAGCACCTCAAGGAAGCGATTCGACTCTGCTCTGAGTTTCATCTTTATTCGTTTAACCAGAAATCTAAAACCAGAACAAAGGCAAACTCCAGACTGTATGATTGTCAGGTTTCTGGATCTCTGTCACCTCATAATGGGCTTGCAATTACATTTACTCATGCAACAGCTGATCAGAGCAAGTCAGTCTTTTGCTGTAAAGTAAATGTGTGAACGTATCATTTTCCCTGCAGTTAATGTTCAGTATTTTGTCTTTTTCTTTTATCCTTTTTCTGTAATTTCATCCACTAAATACACGCACACACACACACATTATCCACCCACAGATACATTGACCTTCCCAAGCAATTTGCAGCAGCAGAGACACCCACCATCTTCCCTGGAAGGCTGAAAACTCATCTCTTCAAGAAGTGCTCCACATAACTGTTTCCCTCACTGAATGATGTCTCCTCTCCTATAAGCCCTCTTCCACGAGCTGTAATATCCTCTTATCTTGGAGCAACAACAACAAAAAAGTCTCCCCCTTTAGCTCTTATTTTATTCCCTTCTCCTGTCTAGCTCTGCGCTCACATGATCGTTCTCGGGTCACAGGGACATTATCAGGAAAGTAGAAGAGCTTAGCCAAATACATTTTACTTTTAGAGCAGCATTTAGACAAAAAACAAGTTCCTAAAGACATAAACAGAAAATAAATGTGACATAAAACATGAGAAAACAGTCACAACAAATCATGCTCTACTAAGAATGTGCAGTGTTTCCCTGCAGTTTAATACAAACTATGAATTCCTTTTTTACTTTCACTTGGTTGTTTTGTCCGTTAACTGCAAATTAAAGCCTTTTCTACTGGTTGAGAGCATCAGCTAATTGCCTAAACATGCAAATCTAAGTGGGCCATCAATCTAATGATAGCCAGAATTACACCAAGTGCTACAATCTAAAATAATAGGCTGAAATCATGATGCCAGTCAGGCCCAAATGGTTAACAGGCTATTTTTAGAAGAAAAAAAAAGACTTTCATGTCTAATTTAAATCACAAAAATCCTCCCTTACAATCATTTTATTTAGAAAGAGTGAGCTAAATAAATCCACCTGTGTATATATGTAATAATATTTCAGTTAGTCATGTTACCTTGACTGGTGCAGGAGTGGAAAAGGTTTCGTTAGATGAATCAGTTTGTCTGCTGGCTCAGTCTGAGAGGACTGAAGGATGGATGGTCCGAATCTTAAACCCTCTATCTCGTGTCACCCCCAACCACAGACACACACACACACACACACACTCCCCCCTCTCTCTCTCTTCTTAAACATCCCGTCCTCTCTCTCCCCCGTCCTGAGTTAGAGAGACTCTAAAGTCAAAACTAAAAGATCCGTTGCTGATTGATCAGATCCGTCATCTTAGTCGATCAACAGAACCTAAACAACAACAACAACTCTGATTTATGTTCAGCTTACAGTGCGGCTGCGACTCACAATTGTTTTCACTGTCAGTTAATCTCACAATTATTTTCTCAATTAAAGTTGCACATTATAATTTCCTGTTGTACTGAAACTCCCATCAAAGATATTCATTTTACAAAAATAAACAACAAAGAACCACATGAGCCATAAACTCTGATCATTTTTAGCATTTTTGCTTGAAAAATGAGTGAAACAATTCAACTGTTGCTGATTTATTTTGTCCATTTACTAATTAATTAAGCAGTTATTTCTACTTTATTTCTTGCTTTTCCATCAAAAAACATAAACAGATCTGAAATTATAACTCCTCAAAATGTGAGTCTGCTGCTTTTCATGGTTTTACATCATGGTAAATTGAATATCGAGTTTTTTTATTCTGGCTGGACTCATGTTGGACTTTAGGAAATTTCCACATTTTCTTTTCGATATTTTACTAATGAAACAATTAACTAGATAAAGAAATAGCTGAGAGATTTGATTTAGACCTTATTTGAGGAAGCTCACTGGCAGATCTGTGCAAGCAGAGATGGCTGCAGATCAACTGCTGCTATTACCCACAGTGGAAAAGGGCAGCAGTAAAATAAGCTTAGATAACTATCATTACCAGTGAGAGTGTAAAGGGTTAGAGAAGAAAAACCCTGGGAGGATTCTAGGTAAAGATAGTTTTCCTCCACATCAGGGCTGGAGCACATTCGAATGAGCCAAGGAGGAAGATATGATTGAGTGACTGAAGGTGACTGGAGGTTTTCTGCTCACTGAATCAAATAGGTGATGAACTCAATACCAGAGCCACACTTTGCTCCACTGTAGCCGCTTTTCACTTGACAGGAGTGACTTTGGCCAAGGTTAACAGGCTGTTCAATACTCTGCAGCACGGGCTCAGGAGGCTGTTAGAGGTGGAGGCAGCCAAGACATGTTTTGCTTAAGCCGACGTCCTGCTGGCAGCACCTCAAGTACTCCAGTCTCAAGTACCTGCCTCGCTCAAGGAAAGCTGGGGGTAAATTCCTATAAGACTAGAATTAACATCCCCATTATAAAAACATCAAAACAGGGACAAGTATGTATATCAAGAGAAATTTAAAAGAGGAAAGCAGACACTAGTGTGAACCAAAACTCTGTTTATAGCAGGTAGTGAACATCGATAAAAATATCTGGTCATATTCATTATTGTATTTAGGTAAAGCTGTACTGCTGCTTGTGTCTATGTTTAGTGAATAATAAGTAATACTTTGGCACACTGGAACATATGCGCATTCACTTTCTTGCAGAGAGTTAAAATAGATGAGAAGGTGTAAAAATATGTGTTCCAGTAAGTGCATTCGTGAATTCTAACTGTTCCTTTATCAACTGAGATTTGTGACATTAAGGGTTTTGTAGAAAACATGCTTCTATTCCATGTAGCACAATATAAAAAGTACCTTCTCGTTATCCGAGTCATAAACTAGAAACAGTAATCACCTCTGATAAGAAAACAAGTGAGAACTGCAGCGATAAATTGAATCCATTAGTATGTTTTACAAAGTTATTTCAGTGAGAAGTGGGTTACAAGTTAATTCTATCCTTAACTCAAACAAAGTGCTGTGTTTGTAGGTGGATTAGCAGTGATTTACTTCTCGCTGCAGCAGAAAAGAAGACAGAAAGCAAAGCTGCAGCAGCAATCCATTTAGGCTTATGATATACGCGCATCACTATACGTTATACACACACACACACACACACACACACACACACACGCACACACACACACACGCACACACACACACACACACACACTTATCGTCCCTCAGATGCGATAGCTGACACCGGAGGCTTTTAATTCCAGTGTAAATACAAATACTCTCCCAGACAGCTATCAATTATGCATGGCCCTAATTGAGTTGAATGTTGTGCTTTTAGCAGTTCGGGGACCCTGGGTCACACGCAAAAAGCTTCAAACCAAACACACACACACACACACACACACACACACACACACACACACGTGCATTTGTGATGACTCTCACTAATATGCAACCCGTAGCTTTGAATCTTAACCTTTACCAGTAACTTGTTTGCATGTTTTAACCCATTTGCGTGGCGCTAAGAGCATTTCTACTGATTACTGACGGTTTCTGACGGTGCTGCAGGCCCACATGCTTTACATTCATCAGCTGGCTTGCTCCTGAACGATGTTTGGGTTTAACTCATCAAAATAAACGTGCCCTGTGATTCATTTTTGTTAGTTACAGTTTTATTGTGAGATAACATACAGATCATTAGGTTTATTAAAAACACATCACCAAAGCTTGTGCTTGCAACTAGGATTATTGCACCACAGTTTCCTCTGCCAAACAGTCAAGTTGCACTTTACATGCATGTATGTTCAGTTCGTCCATTAGTCTAAGGGGATTTCTGAGATATTGCAATAAAAAACCCTTTGAGGTCACAGTTACCCTCCACCACCAAAATCTAATCAGTTCATTCTTGAGTGTAAGTGGACACTTGTACCAAGTAAAGAAATAATTTCAAGGGCTATTCTGAGATACTGCACTCATGAAGAATGAGACGGACTGGAAGATGGGGAGGGGGGACAACCTGAAAAACGCATGCCTCTGCTCTGGCTGTCGTCAGCGTGGAGGCATAAAAGCAACTTGCTAACCCCACATCCTTAACTCCAGCCATTACTCCCTTACTACCCTTAAGGCACGACAGAGAACTGCTCGTCAGGTGCTCAGACAGCTTCAGAAAACCTCTCCACCCCACATCTTTCTGCTGTTTGACTGCACGGGGTGGGGGCCGTTTCTCACTCATTTATTAAACCTTCAATCAAATGTAGAAAAAAAGTGTCGCAGCAGTAAAAATCCAATCAAAAACATCGAAACGGAATAAATCAGGAGTAAATAAAAGGCAGTTAGAAAGGTGAAATACAGTAGACATTACAACAAAGTGCGTGATATCAATATGCCTTTAAGCTCTGCAGTCATTATATGCCAATGGACAATTCATTTCCTCCTGTAAGTTATTATCATTGTAAAAATTCAATTAAACCACTCGAGACTCTCTTGCTCACTTGTTCTGGAGCTTTTGATGAAACCAAGAAGTTATCATCTGTTTTTGCTTTTGCCCTCCAGAGTGTGCGAGCGTGCGGGGCCGTGGCCCTTTCTGCTGCTTCGACTTCAACTGGAACACCTCACACTGGTCCTCTCAAAGATAGCAGCACAAGAAGACACGCACAATGAAAAACACTGCCGCTGCTCACGTACTTACACAGACGTATCCTTGAACACACACATTCGCAACAAAGGAAGACGCCTCACAGCCAGTATAAAAGCTGACAGTTTGGAAATTGAGCCTTTGGACTGACTGAGTTGTGAAGGCAGCCTCCAGAACCAGATGACAGAAAGAGAGATTTAAACAAACGGATTGAATATTGAAGCGAGCAGCATCGTCGGGGGAATGTTACTGTAAAGATGTAATATAAACACAGAAGTATAAGAAAAGAAGCCTCTTCTCTGCCTTATTTACTCTCGAGTGTTTCTGTGTCAAATATCAGCCCAGTCTATCACCAACAGAAGCTGTGCAGGAGTGAAAAAAAGAACAAATATAATAAGACTTCACATTCCCTCAGGTGCAATTTAGGTATCAGCACACAAAACGGGCTCTGAGATATGAATTTTCTTTCCACCAAGATTGTCACCCTCTTTTTTTTTTTTTTATTCGTCCTCTCCTTCAGTGAGCAGCATTATCTCCTCTGTGACGAACGGTGTGTGTGTGTGTGTGTGTGTGTGTGGTTATGTGCGAGGATGAGGAGGATGAGAAGACTGCGGGGAGGTGGGGCGGTTAAGTCTGGATTTGATCCCCCACTAAAAGGACTGTTTGTTTTACAGCTGACGACCCCAGAGCTTAATCTGGTGCTTAGCTGCCTGCTCAGTCTCCCTGCATCCTCTCATCCTCTCTGTCTCTCCCTCTTTTTTTTTTTACCCCTTCATCTCTCACTTTCTCACTCAATCGTATCACCCTCTCGCAGCAACTTAACCCCCTCCAGCCCCCCAGCACCTCTCCATCATCCTCCGTCTCTCTCCACCCTCCATCCCTTGTCAACTGCTTCTTTCTCTTCTCTTTCTTTGCGGCGCCAGCAGCAGTTGTGCACAGTTTGCGTTCAGCTGGATCCATCAGGTTGTGTGTTATGCATAAAATTAGGCGGTGTTACATCATACAGTACCGTGGGTGCATGCGTGAGTACATGTGTGTGGGAGGATGGTGTGTGTGTGTGTGTTTAAGACAGGAGGACAATAGTGAGAGTGTATTTTAAACAGGATGATGGTATTGCAGCAGATGAGGGTCATGCTCTGGGTCTTAAGGGTCAAATCCTGTTAGAAGTAAGAAGGATCAAGGCTTTAGCAAGGCGCTGCCTTTTTTACTGCTGCAATATTCACTGACACTGTGCAAGCAGAGCTCTGAGAGGGTGTGCGAGAGGCATTTGGAGGGAGTGTGTGAGTTTGTGGAAAAGCTTGAAACTGCTTCATTTGATTTGGTTGAGCTCAGGTATTCCTAAGAAATAAAACAAAGACGATAAAATGACAGATGCAGTTGAGATATAAGAAGAATAACAATGACAAAATTGTTGTTGGACAGCTGCCAGATGAAATATCTGTCCTGATCACACGTCATCTAATCAGATGAAAAGGAAACACTTACTAAGTAAAGTGCAAATAAATGTAGACCTAAGATTTGAATAGTATAATCTGTTGATATGAATTGGAATAATACCATGATTTTGTTTCATTAAAATGCAATCATAACACAGACACATTTGTTCAAATCACACAACCGGGAGCAATTTGGACTTCAGCGTGTCTGGCTGAAGGATACTTCAACATATGGCCACAATTAAGGGACAACCTACTCCATCACACGAGCTACAGATACTCCACTGAGCGATGATACGGTCCTAACTCATCATCATTTCACTGTGAACTGTGCTAATCCCACTCACATTTTTTTGCACCTGTATTGACGATCGAGCGTTTGTAGAATTTTCTTTTTTGGACAGACTTTTCAATGTTGTGGAAACGGTGACTGACGGAGATTAAAAAATGAAAATGATATCACTAAGGTGATTAAGAGAACAGCGTTGGTAAATAGAACATGTGATGGATTTGATTATGCGCGTTATGTTTGTGTGTCCATGCGAGATGTTTCAGGAAATGAACGCATCTAATAGTGAAATCTTGGACAAACAGTGTTAATTTATATCATTTAAGTCATGTAGACAAGCTTTGATTTAGCCTAACATTGCATTATGTCCATCAGCAGCTTCTCTTAATACTTCGGCCTCATATTCACACGTCTTTGGATGATGCAAATGCAATTAGCAGTCAGGCTATTTACTGTTATGCTGAAAATGTGAAATATAAGAGCATTTTTTTCCTGTCTGGATTAGCCAAATGTCAACAAAAGGTCCTGGACTCTGGCTGTATACGCAACAAGCACTGTCAGCAATAATAAAAATATCATATTATATCACTGTGTAGACTGTAATGTAGCCTGCATGACGAGATACACTACATGGGATCTTGTCTCTATTATTTGCCTTATTATAGCTTGGCACCATCACTGAAGTGCGTCATAAGGCAAAACTACAGTATTTCGATGACAGAGATATTTAAACCAGTGTAAAATGAAAAGTCAATCAAATCAACCTGAAGCCCCGTTGAAGTTAGTGTGTGTTGTGTTACAGAATGAAAGCAGGCTTATGTCCTCTCACTTAAATCTAGAAGGTTATAGGACCAATTGTCTTCCTCTGCTATTTTCCCTGCTTTTTTCCCCCTCCACTCTCTGGTGTCTCAGCCTCCCTGGTTTGTGCTCCTCTCCAGGGAGCTGTGGTTTCTGAAAGGTTTCTCAATGTCCTTAATCCCTCCATCTCTTTGTGTCCAGGCAAAAAATATATCCGCATGAAACTCAAGAGGCTGACAGGGTCCAAGCTGTGTGTGAGAAAAAAAAGAAGAAGAGAGGACCTGCTTTCCAGAGTTTTACGAGAATTTAAAAAAGAGAGCACTTCTTTAGGAAAAATGGAGATAAGAACTAATTTGGGTTCATTTTAAAGCACAGCACAAAGTTTTAAATTATGGCTTCTACAAATAGAAGCCTACAGGTTCAAAGAGAAATGGTTTCATTTCACATAGCTGTTTTAAAAAGTAGGAATTATGCCTGTGAAGAGAATGGATGATGATTTTAATCATAGGTTTCAGGTATAGACATGGGTTGTGACCAAACTACGTTCTCCATGGGTAGTTGAGCACATGAAAAAACTGAGCGAAAGTTAAAGTAATTTGGTAAAAATATAAATTAAAATTTAATCATAATAAATTAATTTAGCAGTTTTGTCTGAGATGGTAAACGAGCCAGACCACAGAAGAGCAAGCTTTAGATTAACTGGTGGAAAGTGTTAATTATAAAAGCCAAAATATCTGCATTACAGCTGATGAATTTTGTAACACTTTAGAAAATGGTAGCTAGTTAGGACACAGACAGCTGAAAGTACTGTACCTAAATGTTGGAAAGACCATTTATAAATACTGAAATAGTGTAGTTAAATGTTAGATTTTTACAAATCAGACAGTTGATCTGGTTAAAATAAATGTATAAACAGTTTAAAAGGCTAAACGGCTGAAATAGCAAATGAAAATGGTCAAAAGGGCCAATAGTTGAAATGCGGTAACAAAATAAGCAACAGATGGTTGAAAGACTCACAGCTGGACATGTACGTGTAATAAAACTGTCTAAACAGATGTACAAAAGGAATGGTTAAATGATTAAAGGTCCAGCTTCTGCCACACAAAGTCAACAAGAAGCAGTCGTACCGACTTGACTACACCGACATTTCATCATTTATCCATTTCTAAATGCCTTCAGAACAACACAGTGAAAACATGAAAAGTACCGTTGGTGAAAGAGTGCTCAAGCTTATTTGACGGGGCTACATAATAGAATATAGAAATTGTTAAACCACTGGTGTACACATCCAACCCGTTTTGAACAGGTGTTGGACAAAAGCAGCATATAAATTAAGAAAGAACAGAGCTGCTCCACGCAAACTTTTCCTGGTGCACCAGCCTGACCTTCAAGAAACGTTGCATCACATAATAAAGGTACTGTAACATTAATATTTGAGATTACTTCTTTATGCGTAAAGGGGGAACTTTCCCACAGCTAAACAGAAAAAAAAGAATCAAAGTCACTTCACTAGTTTTGCACATTTTTCGTACATCATGTCTTTATTTATGTGTAAACAAACTCTGAAAAGAGCATCAGCCAGATAATTGATTATTGTCATTAACATGATTGATTTCTTTTGCAGTCATGGATAAAACATGATCACCAGACTGAAAAAAGGCCCTTTTTAAACAAGTCTTTTCATCTTAAATGCCCTATAATCTTGTTTTTTGGTTGTTTTTTGCTCCAACAGTCATAAAATTTGATGCCTGTTTTCAGTAAGCCTTTCAATAAGTTGTACCAGGCATTTCAAGAATGGAAAAAAAAACGCCTTTGGACCAGTCTTTGAGTCCCTTAATAACAGAACTTTTCCACAATAAACAAGATTTTAGGACGTCATAAATGACTTATTTGCTAAAGTGGGTCTTTTTTGCAGCATATACAGTTTAATAAATTACATGACACTTCCACATGAACTGTGTGCAACCTCAGTTCAGTCTAGCAGGGTAACATCTCATTCTCGCTCTGTGTATGCAGTGACTTTCACTACTGTGTAAGGTGTTGGGTGTGTGTTTTGAGATAAAAATGTCATTGCTTGGGAATGTGATTCAGTTTAGTGTTGGTGTGACTATGTTGACAAGTTTAAAAATTTGGTCACGGCTGGGTGTCCAGAGGCGTTTTGGGTTAGTAGTTCATCAAATTATTAAATATGTAACAGGTGAGGAGATGCAAAAATAACCTTCTTAAAAACAACAAATAAAACGTCCTCAGTGATCGCAGCAGTAGTGTTAAGCTCAGAGTGCAACATAATTTGCTTAGTCACTTCCAATGTACATAAACAACAAATATATTTACAATCAAACAAAAACACATAATTCATAATCCAACAAAAAATTACCACATTCAGAACTACGAACAGACGAGTCATTATGGGAGTTACACTGAGTGAGAATGTAAAGTGTAGTGTGCGTTTGTGTTCTGACTGATATCAGGTTTAGTGTAGCAGGCAGAGTTTTCCTCTTTTCTTAACTGGCCTTAAGGTAAAAGCTCTACATCAAACCAACCAATAAGAAAGCTCAAAACCAGCTCCCATCTTCAACGACAAAAACCAGACAGATTTTCACCATTCATGGTCCCAAATGCAACTCTCTCAGAGTTTAGCTTAGCTTTCAGGACACCTGCAGTATCTTACTTGACCTCCAATACATTTTATTGGCTGCATGTTAGGGTGGCTGGCAGAGGCTATAAATATGTTTTAAGTTTTTTTTATTTTCCTTCAACTATCCAACATCCTAACACTGGAATTCTGCTCTCATGTTTCCTGAAGACAAATGTCTGTATGGATAAAAACTAACAACAGAAAGCAAATCTAAAGCACTTATGCTCACAGGGCAGAGAAGGCTGACTACACAATGATTAATAGTAAATAGAATTTGAAAATTTGGAAGTGTGGAACACCCATATAAAACCAGAACCACATATCCAACTTTAATGCAAAGTGGTATGCATGTCACTTTTTCCTGGAGAAATTCTGTTTGCTGGTCTGTCTTTGAAGAGCGAGGCTGGGATGCCTTTGACAAACTGGTTTCTGAGCTGTTGCAACTCTAAAGAGTATCCTCCTTTTGTTGTGTGCTGGTATGCATTCATGTGCCTGTGTATGTATCTATGTGTATGTGTGTGTTGAATCCTTTTATCGCACCTCCTTTTAAGGCTTCCAAGCTGCTTTGGATCAAAGTCAGTCCCAGGGGATAATTCAGCATAAACACTGAGTTCAGACACATCACGGCCAACCTTCACATACTTCTGAATTCAATTTTTCAGACACATGTCAACACCTACTTGATCTTTTGATTCACAAATGGAAGCTGATATCCCTCCAGCCACTCGTCTTCTACTGGCACCAATTTGTTAGCATGATCTGACTTCATCACCACTTTCACAAAATAATTAGTTTCTCTGTTTTAAAAAATGTTAAATGCTGCAATAAGAAACCCAATGTCAAATTAGGACTGGAAAGGGAGAATCCTCCCCCCAAAAAACATTAAGACTCAACTTGAAGCCCTCATCTTAGAAGTTGCGAGTGCAACAGATGTGCCAGACTCAAGCCAAAATGTGTAAACAGCGCAGGGGTAAAGAGAAGAAGAAGAACACGTGTTAAAATGTTAAAATGAACCCCACACTGGCCACGAGATTAGGATAGTTAAACAGTACATTAGGCTATACGCATCATCATAATTACTGATAGATATGTAGCAGTCGCAGCCACCACCATCCAGTTTTAGAAACACATCTGACTAAAAAGGAGGGAAACAGGATGAGGAGAATGTTTTCTTTCTCGTTTGAAATAAATATTCTGTTTTTTGTGTGTGTTTTTTTTAAAGCCATCTTTCCTCCTGTCTGGCAGATTGGGAAGAGGGTGCAGCAGAGGTGGAGGGGGCTCTATGTAAAATTCTGGAGCGGCTGGCTGACCCTCATGCAGGCCCAGTAGAAGGCTCGAGCCAGAGTGACGAGAACCAGGAGCAGCAGCACGGCCCACGAGGCGTAGATCCCCGGGTAAGTCTGAGCCTTCACCCACGTTCCAGCCTGGATATATACAAGCAGGTTTAAGAAATTAATGTGGCTCATAAAGACACATTTACACATTTCTGAGTTTAATGTTATAATATTTAATCTAACAAATACATTTTACTCAATTGATGTAATTGCTCTGTAAAAACTCCACAGACAACTTCTTAAGACATGCTGATGTTATCTGTTTTGTCCAAGAAACTATTCATAACCCAGAGACATTCAACATACCATAATGTAAGAGAGGGCAGCAGCAGAGTCTAATATTTGAGCAGCTTATTGTTTTTAAAATGTTTGTTTGAAAATTGTATTCACAGCAAGTGATTAATCCACCTGCAGCATACTGTAACAACGACGCTGAGTCTTAGGCATCTTTCATGGAGGAGCTCACATTCAGTACTTAACAGTGACTGAGGGGAAAGAGAGAAAATAGCTTTTCCATCAAGTATTAAGTGTGCAGCTGCTCCGAAGAAAATTATTTAATGAAGATGGCAAAAGTGACTTTCAGAGAACCCACAGGGATTTTCTGAGAATATGGAAATATGAATTCCCGTTTCAAAGTCACAACATGGGAGTAAACCTAATATGAATATAAAGTCAAAAACATTCATGGCGTCCAACATTTCTCAGCACTAACCATGAAGTCCTGTAAGTACTATTCTTACATGTTTTGAGAAACCCACAGTTCAGACGATTATTACTAATTAGGATGAAGCACTGACTGCACATCCAGACAAGGTTTTGTGTATGTTTTAAATGGGGTTCAGTGTGGTTTGCCACTGTCACGCAGTTGCTTCTTATCAGCATTACTTTAATTTAAAAAGTGACGTGTCCAAGCATGATGTCATCAGAAAAGTTCAAGCAGTCTAAAACAATATTCTTTAAAAAGGTGTATACTTAAGTCTTGCATGAATTCCTCTCTCTCCTCCTGTAAATGATCTGTAAAGTTTTAATGATGCAGATGCTCTCAGACAGATGTCACATCTCAGCTCATGTTGCCAAATTGGGGACACAGCTGCAGAAAGTTACACCTGTAATTGTGGCGACCCCCCCCTCCAGCTACCCTGATTTCTTAACTACCTTCACTTAAATGCACTGCTGTCTCATTTCTAATGATGCTCTGTGTGGAAGCTGACGTTTGATGTGTCACTTGTCATTTAAGTTGCACATCTCCAACAGTTAAACTGTCAAAACACCAGCTTGTGGACTATTCTTATTATTAAAATCACCTTTTTATTAACGCAACAACCTAATTCCTCTGTTGTGACATTTATGCCACCAGACTAACATTATGTAATGCTGTCAATACAGCATATTTAATATCTGCACTTTGCTTAGTGTTCACTGTCTGTCTTGGATCTGTACGACGCTCATCTTGCTCCCTCTGCTGTTTAGAAACCAAAATGCACTGACTATGAAGTTGTACTTGTTCAGGTTTATTTTTAGATTTATGCTCACCTCATATATCACTGTGTGTGTGTGTGTGAGAGAGAGAGAGAGAGAGAGTCTATACACCTGTGATTAACTGTAATTCTGAGAAAACTCTACTCTTGCATCGTGCGCATTGAATGTTGGAGGCCCATCAGACTGGGAGGAAAGGAACACAGAAGAAAACAGAAAGTCATAACTGGGCAGATATATTCTGTTCTCCCAACAGTGGGTGTTGAAACCTGTGTTACATCCTTAACACTGCTTACAGGTTGTGTTTGTGCTAAATCTCACTGACAAATAGAGGCCTGTCACAGGGTGCCTGCAGAGCTACTGTGAGGTGCACACCCTCCATGTTAAACAAGTGACAACTAAACGAGAGATTGTAATCGCACTGCTCCCTCCTACTACTTCTGTTTTATCTGCAATTGTAAGGTTTTCACATTATAAAACAGAAAGGGAGGACAGCTTTACAAAAGATAACAACGACGATTTCTGTCATTTCAGTTCAGTCCACTATTGATAGTTTCTTTTTAATACTGACTGACAGTCAGCATGATATCTGGTCGAATCCACTCACCATTAGCCCGGCGGTGGAAATGCTGAATAGCAAGCAGAGTAGAAAACACCACAAGCTTCGTCTCCGTGGATACCTCTGACCAATGGAGGAGCTTCAAGTCCAACAGAAGAGAAGGGTGCAAACATTAACTTTATTGGGAAATAAAATAACATAATAGCAAATAACTAGATGGTAAACTTAGTAAAGATTAATAATGGATCAGTTCTATTCATGTGTCCCAGTAAGTTCTGAAGGCCAGTACGCGAGCATGCAGGTTACCAGAACTGATTTGTAATCTGATTTTTAATGATTTATACCTGTCATACCTGTTAAAATGTCCTAATAAATAATGCAGACAGAGTTTAGGGAAGGCTTCTCGTTACCAAAAGAAGTGACTCTGCTTCAAAGTGCAGAGCTGAACATGAAAGAGGAACACATGAACGATGATGATGATACACCTGCGGAAATCCAAATTTAAGCAGCACCTCTCCAGGTTCACTCCACGTTCAGGGGCTATTTTGGATTTGACAAACGTAAGTCTCATGACTAAAGCAGTTTATTAAAACTGCCCAGGCACACCTGTGTTCTGCAGGAAGATAACCAACAAACTGACACATCTCTTTTCAGCACCTTGTGAAACAAAATGCTGAGAAAGAAAAAAACGAGGCGACCTGCTGCTTTGCAGACTTGATAGATCAAAAATGCCAGTAGGATGTTTTCTAATTATTCAGTACTATCAGATGAAAAACCTTTTTAAGTTTTAGTTCACTATTCTGAATGTGTTCCTGAATGTAAGCAACCCAAAATATCAAATATAATAAATTTGCTATACTTCAAATAATAGTATTTCAAAGACCATGTCTGTTTATATGTGCTAATTCTCATCCTGTGAACTTTGCTCACGTTGTTAAGATGCTTATGTATTTACTGATACAGGAATGTTGTTTGTAGCTAAGTCAAAGAAAAGGCACAGAAGAAAAGTTATACGATATATAACACACTGACGCTGGCCGAAAAAACAAAACCACTGCAGCAGTTGAGGACATAAACAGGACTTAGGTTTGATATACAGTGTGTATCCTGTCCTTGAGAAAGACCCTAAAGGCACCACCTGCTCGCTCCTTTGTTAGGTTGCTGAATAAAAGCTTTAGTTAAATGCCTTCAGGTATAAATATAAAATGTCAAAGTACAGTGACACTGACGTGGAGTAATGGATGAATTGCTTATAGCTACTTACACTTTCCTGCAGTGTGGGCATCTGGCCAGCGTCCGGTCTGTGAACTCTGTCCACTGCAATGACAAAGAGAAAGATGTGACGCTTTTCAGCCAAAAACAAAGAGACACATCTGTCACATTACAGGTAGGTTGATAACACTTCAAGCACCAGTATTATACCCACTGTAATTCTAACTGACATCTGAAAAGGTAATAGTAATAAACAGTCTTTGATATCACCCACAATGAATAAACAGACTTAACTTTATTTAGTTAGTTATGTAAAAAAATGTATTTTGAATATATTTGACCTTACCAAAAGGTTTTTTTATATTCATGGCCTGATCAGAGGAGTTGGACTGAGTGATGGGTCATGTACAATAAGGGTCAACTGCCTTTTAACTGATGTTGACATCATACCAGAATACTGTAGTAAAAATAAAACAAAACAAAAAAAAGAGTCTGGATTATTTAATATGAGTCTAAAAATGCATCACACTTCGAATGTGAGACGATGTCTTCAAATTACCATTTTTCTTCATAAATTACCTGAATGATCATTCAATTGTAAAAACTGTACATTTTCTGAGCATTCAGTAAAAATGATTCATCTCCATCAAACTCAGTGCAGATCTGCACTGATGGGGCTGGTACTTTGACTGTATGTCACGTGCAGGCAAAACACAACTAGTTCAAATATCCCTGGTGCCACATGGATTGATGACACATTTTAAGAAATGTTACAACGATTCCAGTTCTTGCCAACAGGCGCCTCATGCCACACAAAAAATACGAGAAAAATAGTCTGCTCTCAGGGTATAGACATGTATTCCCCCTATTCCAACATGTGATACATTTGTCAAGCCTGCAGAGCAGAATACACTACGTGTGCTGCACATTCTTCTTGTTCTGAAAGAAACACACGGCACGGGAAGCACAGAGAACATTATCACCAGATCTGAAACAAAGGGATCACTGCAACCCCATCCAGGGCACAGATTTGTTTTTCCATTCAGCCACCCTGTCTTTAAACAGGTTAGAAGGGTCCGACTGAATGCTAAACACTCTGTACCATCCATCTCACCTCTGTATACAGCTCTATTCTTCTTTTTCTGACTGCACCTTTCACAACATATCCAAACCTTCTTTACCTGTCCCACACATTCTTTTAAAGAACTACGTTAAAATCATAGTTCATCTTTAGCACAAATTGCCAGAATATATCAGGCAGAGAGCTAATGGGGTTATTGATAACAATAACTCAACATTTATTTGGCCTTGTGCGTGGATGTTTCGGCTTTTCAATAATTCACTGTTCTGGCTGCATTAGAGTACATTCCACAACTAGTGTCTTGTGAAAATGTCACAGGATACTTCAGCTACAGATGATAAAAGCTTCACTCCAAAGCCAAATAGAATATTTATTATTCAGGTAGTTTGCAGAGAAATAGATCGCCTCTTCAGAAACACTGGCACTGGATCCTGGCTCCCTATAATGAATGTGATTTTATTCAGTAAGTCCTTTTCAGGTTTATGTCATTCACAGGAGAGGCAGGGGCCAGTGCCAGAGTCTTAGTAAACAGTGGCTGCACTGATGTTGCAATTCTTACAGACTGCCACAGAGTTTGCTCGGGGTAATCAATAAATGACTTTTCAAATATACCGACCTGAATGTCAAGGTATTTTAAAGCAGTAATTGCCAGGCAACAGGTGGATGCTACAGGATGTTATTGGCTATGGTTAAGATATAATCTGACATAAAGATTTACAGGTGCTGTTAGGCAGACTACTGCTAACTCTCAACAGTCTTCTAGTTGTACTGTAGTTTAATATTTGATGGACAGACATGAGTGTGGCAATGATTCTCTTCTAATTCTTAGCACATGAGCAGATTCTCTAAAACATTACTCTACTATTTTAAGTTTAAACCGTTTGAATTAGTCTTTTTCGGAGAGAGTGTGTGGTACCAGGAAAGTGTTGCTGCAGTGTCCACAGGAGACTCGGGCCCCGGCTGGCTGGGGATCAGGACTGGCTGGACCAGGATGAACTGGACCCAGATTAATTATCCTCTTACTGTGAAGAGAGAGACAGACATAGACTGAGCATTCACAGCACATGTGGCTCGAGATTTTATTCAGTGTTGGTGCAAACTAAGAAACACTCCCTGATGAGAAGTTGTCACATTCTGCTGGTGTTGAAAGGCTTGTTGATAGTTCTACTTTTTGGAATCATCTGCAACCATCCTCTCATTACCACTAACACTGCTTTTCTACAGCCAATCTCCTTAGACAACTACAGCAGCTCAGAATAACTCATCAGACAGCAGCACAGAAATGGTTTAGTCAGCACGTCTGGTTTGAATGCAAAACAGCGACACTGGAAGTAAACTCTCTAGAGCAATTTAATACAGGGGAAATGACAACGAGGAATATGTTCATACTTTTGGCATCACTTTAACTAAACAGTTAACCTTTGGTCCACTGCAATAAAACCAAAAATAGGAACAGTGAAATCCCACTGAACATTTTCAGAATCTCCTCCACCTTTAAACATGTGATAGGAATGTCACACGTACAGAAATTAAATTGGAAAACAAGAGTCTTCTTTTTTTTATCATGCACAAAATTTAAAACAAACAAACAAACATGTAAGACTAAAGGGTAAATAATGTAATATTTTTGTTAAAGACATCAGGACTTTCATAATATTATTTTATTGCCTTCAATCAAAATTGTAACTCTAATTAGCCTTGAGCCTATTTATGCTTATGATCTGTACTAAAATTAACAAGTGAACTATGTTTATTTTAGATATGAATTTTATTATATATTAAGGAGAATTTTTGATGTACAGGTTCAAATTATACATATTTACATAGCAGCAGAAAATTACCAAAAAACAAAAGGGAAAGGATGGTTAAAAATGTTGCTCCTGCACATTTTATGCCTTGGGCATAAACAAGAAATCTTATCTTTCTAAGCAATTACACTAGGCTACAGCAGCTTTCTGCATGATGTTTAGATGAGCTGCCAAAGTCATGCATTTCCACTGACTGACATCAGCCTTGTGTTTTTTTGTTTCTGATTAAAATCCCCACACATCGGTATCTCTTTGACCTGTGTGTGAATTTTTCTTAAGACGTTCTGGCAGAAAGCAAAAGAGACTTTTCTTTCCCAAATTGTATTATTTACATTTCAGCAACTCTGTGATATTAGTAAAGTTTGTTTTTGATTTTTATTACCTCAGTGGAACTTTTCCAGTTTACCTTCAACATTTTGTATTCTAAAAATATTCTTCTGTGGTGATATCCCTAATATTATATTATTTTACAATATATAGAATTATTAGAATAGAATGCATCTGTTGGTAGCTACTCTACATGAGTTTAGATTGAAAACCAAAAGTAAATCATAATCTTATAAAATATAAACCAAAAATAACACACCATACATACAGTAAATTACCCATACAGATGCACCTCTCATACTACTTATGCAGAAGCGAAACCCATGATGTGGCTGTTCTAATGAGGCTGTTATTTCCTCATCCGGCTCGCTGAGCACTGCATGTAAACTATGCTGGGAGCACAGCTTTAATTGTGGGACTGCTGCTCCCACTGCACCTTGTTTCCTCTGCTTCACTTCTCTTTCGCACAGACACAGAGTGTTCCAACAGCCTCAGACACAGACACACAGGAGAAATTTCTCACCAATATGGCCGGGGACAGGCGATCCTCTGGGAAGTGACTTTGCAGATGAGCAGACAGTTGCAGGGGCAGCGAACATACTTCTTTCCTGCCGGGGCATTCTTAATGGGCTGCAGAGGGAGACAGAAACACACAGGAAGAAGAGATAAGCAGACAGTAGAACAACTATTAGAACAGGAGTAGATAACAAGCCAGCTTTTCTTGATGGATGAGAATTAACCAGTACTATGTGAGGGAGTGAGGTTTTCTGAGAGGTACTGGAAGGGGCTGTACTGTACATACCTAGTACCAACAGCATCTTTACCTGTGAGTTAATATTGGAAGTGACAAGTCTGTACAATCAGAAATCATCTATTGATATTAGAAAGGACAGTAAAGGTTTTCTAGAGGTTTGCACGTTTATCAACCTGTTCAAACCTTTATATCAATACAGAATCAAATACATTAAAAAGGGTAAGCACGGACTTGTAATTAATAAGAAACTGTCCCAGAGAGTTCCATACTTGCTTTACAGACGTGTATTCAAAATTTCAGTTACTTTATAGCCCAAAACAACCTGGCTTGCCTTATGTCAAATTATCCTATTATATTCTTACTAAGAGGAGAGTTATACTTCTTACAGCTTACTTTGTATAATCTCAGTGGGTCACATAATACCGCAGGCCAAAATCAGCTGTTGAGGCCCTTGTTTAAGCTTGTAGAGAGAATAGAAACTGTAATCTGTGTTTTACCACTATATGAATCACACTGTTCCTCTGGGGTTAAGTAACATCCTGCTGTCAGACTGCTGTCTGTCCTGCTGAAGGGTCTCTTTACTGCATCATTAAACTCTGACTAACCACATCAAATTCAGCCCCGTGTGTTTCCTGCTCCATTATCAGTTTCTTAGTGCTGTTGGAGCAAAGCTTACATCAGCCCTGTAAGGATGAAAGGAATAATATTCTTCTACTGTCTTTTCTGCCCCCCCCCCCAAAAAAAAAGAATCACAGTAGTTCTCAACAATTGTTAAATCCCAAAACTAATTAATATTGATTTGAAACATTTTATGAAAAAACAGAGCATTTGACAACATAAATATACCATGTTTTTTGAGATGTATTTCTTGCTTCTACTATTTCAGCTTGTCCTGTGTTGCTGCTACTGAGTGAGTCATGGAGAACAAACATGCTCCACCTCTTTGTAATCATTTACTGTGATAAATGTGCCAATGTTTAGACATTGTTTAAATAATGTTCACTTGCCTATTACCTGTAATAACTGAAATCCAAGCCTTACTTTTAAATTAAAACGTGACAATATTGTTATGCCAGTGTCTATTTATCCACTAACGATTAATTTATCTGTTGAATATAAAAAAAAAGAGGAAAGCCCAATTAAAATCAATAAAGACCCTGCTGTCCTACAGATATTTCCTCCTGTCCACATTCCTGCACAGATCTTTGGATTTGAGCCATACTCGATGACTTCCATATCTAATGACATCATTTCAGCACCTCATCTACGTGTTTATAAGGTTGTGATCAACACTCCATACATGCAAACCCTAGACATATTCGGGAAATCTACATATGTTGCATCCGTCTGTAATTTCCTCATATTGCCTATCGGTCACATCATGGACACATTTCGGATCTCTTCCTCCATCTGCACACGATATGCATAGCTAGTGATGCACACTTGTGGAGCTCTCTCAACCTGTGAATTTGGCAGTGATGGCTGTTGAAATTACATGCTGTGTTCACATCAGTAGAAGTGTCACATTGTCCTAATCATCACAGGCTTTTCTGTGGCCAGTGAGATGATTAAAACTTGGTAATTAAATTTACCCTGTCATGTGTTCAACTTTTCGTAGTTAAAGAGAGAAAAACTTCAGCTGTACATCTGTTTGTTTGTTCTCCTAGAACATCACAGTACAGCTGGAAGTAGGACAACATCACTGTTACTTGCGATGTCTGTCTAATTACAACAAACATATTGCTATCCTATCAAGCCCAACCCTCTCCCCACTCCCAGGAAACAATTCTCTTATAACAAACTCACTTGTTTGACCCGTCATCCTAAAGCATCCATAAAAGATTATGGTGCAGATAAATCAAAATCCAATTTATTCAGGCCACTGGCATTAACAAAATGATGGATCTGCAAACAGTTTAAAAAAATGTGTGTGTAGCCCCATATAAGACTGTGATGACTAGACTTCATAACATGAAAGGTACCATGAAGACCAAATACATAATGGGAAAATAGTAACAATTATAGAGCTTTAAATTTTTACAAATATTCCTATCATACTCTATATTGTATGATCTGTTCCACGCTGTCTGACTCAAATATTTATGTTCAGGGTAGATATCTTCAGGGTTACAGGGCATGTCTGAAAACAGCTCAGGTTTTCAATAAACCAAATTACAATGGTTTGGAGTGTAAATAACTGAAGAGCTTTCTGTTTTATGTCATGCATGACCTCAAATTCAACTTAATGGGCAATGTTAAGAGAAAACTCAGAGACTGCACTACATTAAATAATACACTATTACTGGAACTGATTTCTACTAAAGAATATGTTCAGGGAGATTATAGACTATTATAGAGCTCTAGATTATCCAGAGTAATGACGATAATGACTATGGAAAGAAATGCTGTTTTTTAATTTTTTTTATTATTATTATTTTATTGCTTTGACCCCAAAAAGTAAAATTAACACTGTATTGAGGTGGAGGCAGAAATTCTAAAGACCTGCACAAACCTGCTGTGGGTTATATAAAAGCAACAGAGGTTTGTGAGACTTTTTAAGTGTGTGAAACAACTCTTTAATAGAAAATCCTAGTTTATGCATGTGTTGTGTACAGACTCCTATGGAAACCCACCGTAGCTTCATTGCAGACCCCACATTTCACCACATGTTGGTGGATCTTGCCCTCCACAGAGATGAGGCTCTGACACACCCTGCAGGTGATAACTGGGGCACTGCCGCTTTCTGGGGAAGTGAGAGGAGAGTAGGGCGGAGGGTCCTCGCCTAAGAGCACCGAGGGTTGAGTTGGGCTGGGGAATGGAGAGAGGTCTTAAGAGGGAGAGAGACCAAGAAAGGGGAAAAAATGATGAATGCAAAAGTAGTACAAGCAGTGACAAAGAACTGTTATGGGAACATAATCACAAAAGTTGGACTGAAAGGGGTCTCAATTCCCATGACAAGTAACCTCTTACATTATAATTAACAAGATAATAAGATTGGGTCTCGAGTTCAGCTGAAAGGAGCTTTAGCAGAAAAACACTCCTGGAATGCAGAACGGGGTCAGTTTCAACAACTACGAGCCTAAGTGCTTGTCTGAGAAAGAAAAGCACAAATTTGATTTGCTAAAATGGGACAAATCTCTATGTGGAAATCTAGACAGATGCAATACAGCAGCGTTACTACACGCTCTAAACACGTCTCGGTGAACACAAAACGAACCACAATTAAGAACAATATCTCATGCTTTTCTCATTAAGGTGTTGAGACAGTCCCTCCCTTCTTGAGCTGCAATTGGACGCAGCTTTTCTTTTGCAGCATCCTCACGACCCTGCGCAATGGCTTTGTTATATGCCAATCAAGTCAGGTGTTCCCCTTCGGATGCTAGCTAGCTAAACATTACATATACCGTTATCTAGCTTGCGAGTACAATGGGAACCACTCAATTATCAAAATATGCTAGACTTTGTGTTAGAAAACGTAAATAACATATAGTTTAATGAGAACATAACTGAGCTGCAAACCTGAAGCTTTGCAAATGGTTTGCCGGTGCTAACTTGAGCTAGCTGTCAACGGTTGCTAGGTTAG
Source organism: Ctenopoma multispine (assembly GCA_034779795.1). Lineage (NCBI taxonomy): Eukaryota > Metazoa > Chordata > Actinopteri > Anabantiformes > Anabantidae > Ctenopoma > Ctenopoma multispine. The sequence goes on along the minus strand of JAUYWH010000009.1, from coordinate 17,920,738 downwards.
CTAGCTAGTTAGCAATACGCTAAATGCTTTCAACCTCTGCTTCACGTCAATTTGGTAACGAAGCAAATATTATCTCCAGAAAATGCTCCAAAACAAATACTTTAGAAACGTATCCCCGCTCAAACACAAGCACAACAAGCCAATTCTTTGTCAGTGTGACAACTGAGCTAGCAGGCTAACGGGAATGCCCAGTCAGTGGCGGCTACTGTAAGCTAGGCTAATCCGAGCTGGAGTCGGGTGGAGGAGAGAGCACCATGGATACTCACTCTGTGGTTTGTTGGGCACACCGTAGGACGCTGCACCGGGAGACACCCCGCCGTTACCGCTGCCAAGAGCACCATCTCCCAGGTCTGACAATAAAGGGGACCTCTCGCCGTCCGCCATACCGAGAGCAAGGCGTGGGGGGGAGAGAGTGGGAGCGTAAGTGCAGACCGATACCGTTGTATTGTTGTGTCGGAAATGCAGGCGTCACATGACCACACTACCGCTGCTGCGGTAACGGTGATGGGGGGTGTGGCACTGCACACCCAGGGACGCTCCGGAGATGCCAATGCAAATTACGTAGGGATTCTGTTGTATGTTGTTGTTTTTTATCAACAACAAATAGTTGATATAAGGTAATGGTAATGTGAATGTTTTACTTACTTTGCCATTAGTAAAACACCTAACTACAAAGTATTCTATTACAATAGGATACATAATTAGCCTACAATTAGGAGCAACTGAAGGGTGGAGTAGTAAGATCAAAATAGCCCTACTCTTCCACCCCAAGTTAGATTTTTTGTATCCAATGTTTAGTGTTTAGACATTTTGCTTCACATTTAACATATTGTGGTTTAATATAGTCTTTTCTCCACTTTTGTACTGAGCAGATCATCAGCAGAATTTATCTAAAGTAGTTGCTGATTAATGGCATTAGCACACGGCTGAGTTGGAGATGCTAATTATTCCACTGAAGGAAAACTGTACGAAAAACGCATATTAACTGGTGTTAGCAGATCATTTTTGCCCATAGCCACCTTGCAGGTACATGGTTTGAGCTTAACATAGGATAAAGTAGGGTAAAGGTTATGGGGATTATCAATAACTGTGCTTTAGTCACTGTATCGTATAAGTGACAAAGGAAAAACATTTATTAGAAAACCACATCTTAATACTCACAGAATTAGTAGTGACATGTAATAATAGCAAGAATTAAGCATTCACAAAATGGTAATCTGGGGAAATATATAGGCTTGATAGTGAAATTTTAAGTTATTCCATAAACGAGGCAGTGTTTCATCTTCAGTGTTCTGTAGCATCTTCTGTAACACTTATTGCATGTTGATAAAATCCAGGGGGCGTTTCTGTAGTAGAGTCACCTCCAGTTCGGCTCTCTCACTGAAGAACTGAGCCCTGCCCTCCTGGCTGTGGATGGGATGTGGGAGATGGAGACCAAGTTTACTGAAGGGGAGGGGAAGAGACAAGTTCAAGAGACAGAGAGTGCACAGGGGAGAGAGTACGTGCGTAGTAATCTCTGTGAGAGAGGAAGATGTTAACAGCTGTGTGAAAGAGCACTCAAAGCTCAGATCATGACGTGAACCTCTGATTAAAAGGAAATGTCTGGAAATTGGAGCTTTTGGTCTGAACTGCTGCTGCTGCTGCTCCTCGTTCTTGAGGGGATTAAAAATGAAAGAGAATATTTTCAAAGCATGTCTTACTATTTTGGCGTACGCAGATCAAGGAACTTTTCTTTTACATCTAGGACGACATCTGTTGCTTTAGTGTCTGGTAGTTTGATTTTCACCTAAGAGTAAGAAAATGTCAGCATCGTTAATATTTTACACTGCTTACATACAAAATCCATCACTTCCACTTCTACTACTTGCTATCCAAGCAGTGTCATAGATAGATGTACACACGACCTCTTTATTATGTGGTGGAGAAAAATTGTGAGGAAACTTTACCAGTATGGCTTCGCAACACATGGAAGACGGGTCCTTTCTACTCAATCCCAAGAAAAGGTCTTCTGTCCCCACACTCTGCTTCAGGATTATTTCATACCTGCACACAGAGATTACACACAGACATATGCAGGCATATGCAAAAAAGTAATTGTGATAAATACTTATCTGTAGGCAGTCGCATGCTCCAAGTGCTTCCATTACAATCAGTTTATAGTACAAAGGAACTTATGGCCAATAACTTGGTTAACTGGTTTTAAAGCATGATCTAAGCAGAAGATGCTCAGTTAGGGCATGAGAGAAAATATAAATCAGTACAACATTTTTGTGTGTGACTTTCTGCATTGTATTTACTCAGGCTGTGGTCGCGGGTCAACGAGATCATCATACTGGGAGCCCTCAGTAACCTCTTCCTCACTCCAGATGTCTTGGCTGTTTGTCTTCACATATGCAGTTGACACTAAATAAAACAGAATACACACAACCACTTGTTCAGCTTGTAGCTGTAGTGAAGTCTGAGTTTGTTTTTGTTTTTTGAAGTCGTGTTGGAGAAAGCATTACCTTCTTTATCTTTTTTAGGTGAGGAGCCAATGTGTCCAGGACCCATCTGTGCACTAGCTGACACATTCTGTTGAGATTTTAGGATATTATCGTAAACCAATAGCACGTTAAGCTAGTTTACTCAAATAGACAACAATGGAATCCAGCCTATAGTCATAATATACTGTATATAAAGATGTTTTGTATCTTCATTCACTAAAATACACTTTTGTACTTATACTTAGGTAAACGTTTGAATGAGCAAACAATATCTTACTTTGCTACCGCTGTCTTCTTCATCATCATCATCATCCTGCTGAGTTAACAAGGCAGAAAGAGCCTGTAGATTCTGAACGGATGATACTCCAAGACACTCCATTGAGAAAAGCTCAGTAATCAGAAAAAATTATTTATACTGAAAAACTATCCAAAACAAACCAGCGTTAAATACAGCTGTTGCTAACTGTAGCTGTTGCTAGCTGTAGCTGTTGCTAGCTGTAGCTGTTGCTAGCTGTAGCTGTTGCTAGCTGTAGCTTTGGACTCTCCTGTTGACGCTTTTCGTTTCCCTGGTGACGAGCAGACTTTCAGGCTGCCATGGGAGCCAGTGACGTCACGCACTATCAATTTGGCAATTTACAATATAAATAAATCTATGAAAGTTAAAATGTAAATTATTATATAACAACTCAATTGGTCTGTTAGCGTTGGATGGTGTATTCAAATAGCTAAAAGTAAAAAAAAAACAAAAAACAGAACTAAACTATAAACGGATTGAAATTCTAGTTTATATGTAGTTGTATTTACTGGAATGCTTCATAAACGTCACTTATTTATAATAAACTTGTAACATTGCTTGCCATTGCGCTTTTAAACTTCGTTAAAGCGTTTGTCTAACATCGACAGAGAGGCGGCGTGATAAGCGCTTCGACTGTGTCCCTCCTCGGACACCGTACTGAATGCATGGCCCTCACGGATCGTGTTGAAGGTGACAGGTAGCACAATGCCGGGGGTTTTGCGTCTGTTACCAATCACCGTCTTTGCTGCTAACACTGATGGGGAGAAAGAGTCGACCACGCCGGTAAACCGGGATGAACTATCTCTATACACCGTGCCTCCGCAGCAGAAGTGTCGGTGTGCGGAGCCTGACGCGGGTGAGCTGGAGCAGAGTGTCGCCACCCTCAGGAAGTTAGTAGAGCCATACACAGCTTGGTGTCAGGGCGCTTACGACAGAGTTAAACCCAAAGTTCAGAGTGTTGTCGACTTGGGGAATGACACCTACGCCTCCTTCCAGAACCCGCCGAAGGACTTCTATCCCCGGTTAGGAGTAATCGGCTTCACGGGCGTCCTGGGACTGTTTCTTGCGAGAGGCTCCAGGATTAAAAAGCTCCTTTACCCGGCGGGCCTGATGACCTTGAGTGCCTCCCTCTACTACCCGGAGCAGGCTGCCACCATCGCAAAGTCAACCGGGGATTGTGTGTACGACTGTGCGGTGCAGAGTTACGCCGCCATGGAGAAGATCGTGACACAGAAATGAAAGCCTGATCATCCCAGTGGGACTCTGCAATAAGAACCCATACTGCAGCTTTTCCCTCCAGATACTGTAGATAGACATGTGCGACATGGACCTGCTCAAATGTGTGACTTTCTCTGCCCACTTTCTGCACTAAGCTTTACATATAACTCAGGCTGGGCATGGCCTGTCACAAGGGGTTTGCAGTTTGAATCATTTACTTCTGCCTCCGATTTGAATGCATATCATGTAGATTATTAATAAAAATAACTTGTCTTACATACAACTCTTAAGACATTTATTTCTAACGACTGTTAGGCGTTATCAGGTTCCTTGAACACTAAAAAGTCATCCCAGGTATAAATTAAAGATTGATAAATATCAGGATTGGAAACAATTCAGTTTCCTCACTCAACATTTTTGGACAGTTGGGTCAGACTAAACATTTGAAGAATTTATTTTCTAAGCAAGCTATTTTATTCACCAAACAGATATTAACAGTATATCTACGGGCAGTCCTAAAATAGTAGTAAATATTGTGTTAATCCTTAAAAAGGGAGCACAACAAGTTAACAGTGGTAAAAGCAAACTGTTTCGTATGAGAGATGGGAAGATGAATAAAAAAAAAGAAAGAAAAAAGATTACATTAGCAATGTAACACTTCCTGAACATGTTCATTTAGCCATTTTTAATTACAATATCACAGGGTGTGGAAGTGGAATGAAACTGTGTTTGACTGTTTAACATCTTTATTCATTTCAGCCAAAAAAAAAAAAAAAAAAGTACAAAAATTAAATATGAATCACTTTAAACAAATCCCCTCAGAGCAGCACCAGTTTTTCATTTAGAGCAATCTGTGCTTGGGTGAGGTTAGACAGGTAGGTCACCATCAACAGGTCCTGCAAAAAACGACAAAAAAAACAAAACAAAGATTATATTTTCTCATTAGAGTCTTATTTACTTTGACATTCAATAGTCCTGTAGTAAAATATTCTTAATTTTCTGCACAGACAGAACTAAATGTGCATGAATGAGACAAGGAGAGACAAGAGAGCTAACAATAGAAAGCAAAGTCTGATTAGAGGCTTCCTGTAGTCAATGAGTTTGCTGGTGTGGTGAAAAAAAAAGCAAAAGAAGATTAGAAGACTCTTTCAGGTAACAAAAAGCACTTACATTGATGTTGGAATTGAGCATGTTCTCAAAGTCCTCAGCTGAGATGGTGGGTACCTTATTGACCAGGTCCATCAGAAAACGGCCCACGCTGTTATCTGCTGTCACCTTGCCAGACTGAGACAGATCGAACAGCATTACAACCGTTATCAGTGCTAAACACTTCTCCGCAGAGATAATTGATTCGAAGGAGCTAAACAGCAGAAATACGGCCAAGAGAAGAAAAAAACTGTGGGAAATGTTTCATCATTGGGCTTATATGTGGACACCACCTCTCACACCTCCATAGGGGTTTGTGATATGTACTGTATACAATAATATCTTAATTATTGTTTTAACAAAGTGCGAGCTGACAATATTGAATATATCAGTAACACTAAAAACTGACAAAAACACCATTTAACAGTCCACATATTCACCACATCATGTAAGGTGGGGGTGGGGGATGTTTTGCTTCCAACATGCAAGCAGGCCAGAGTGGACTTCTGTCGTGTCTCTTAATTAGTCTACTAATTCATTTTCATTCATACTAGTTGTGCCAACGCGGTAGACCAGTTGGCATATTAGACCAGTTGGCATATTTGGCACAGCATTTGTCTTCTGATATGACGTGTTCCGATGTTTACTGTGGTGAGTGAGTAGGATGTCAGGCTTGTAAGCTGAAATATAATTTATGCATATTCCAATTTTGAACAGTGCAATCACATGGAATATTACCAATATCTTACATTAAAAAAAAGAAAGAAAAAGAATATCCAAATATCAAGATTTAAAATCAACTAGCCCCACATTAGACTTCTGCATATGTGCACTGAGAGTGCATACAGTGTGCTGGTCAAGCTAGCATAGCTGAAGTTAAAAATGAAAGAACAAACAGAAACTACAGAACCCACCAACCTTTAATGTTATATTTAAATTGCCAGACGCATATCATCCACACTCACTTGGAACACAACCAACTTTACGTACATAATTTTATGATTCTGGCACATAAACTATTATTTTAACAATATAGTCCACAAATCATTATCGACAAAATGACCTAAAATATGCAAGATATAACTTTGTCACTTTTGCACTAACACACACTCCTGTTACAACAGCTTTAATACTCACCAGCACATCCTCAATGTATGCAAGCACGGTGGCCAGCATGTCCTGGACCCTGGCTGCAGCTCCAGCCACTTGGGACAGATCAGAGGTGAGTCCCTTGGTGCGACTGGGAGTTAAACGTGTCCGCTGTAGAAGGTCCACTGTAAAACAGAGATTGAGTGTTAGACTGTGGTATTGCTGAGAAAAAAATTAATAACAAGAACAGAGGTTGTAAAAACAGTATTAATTCAAATTTTATTTGTCACATACACAGTCATACACAGTACGACATGCAGTGAAATGCTTAAGCGACCGGTCAAGACCTTAAAATTGTAAAAGAAATATTAGCGTTAACTTATTGACATGCACGTTAGAAAGTCTAGTTAAGACACTTTGTTTTCAAACTGTGACCCTCATTTATTTGCATTCTTACCGCCTATCCTCTCTGTGTCATAGTAGACATACTTGACAGTCAGTGGGGTGAACATCACACCAACTGTCTTTCCTGGCACACCCATCTGCGCACTGTGTGGGAGAGATACACAAGCATACTGAAACACATTCTCAGTCTGTAGATGATCACACAAACAGTCAGTGACAGGAAGCCCAGCCAACCTGACATAGGCGCGGATGTTCATCTTGCCACTCTGCAGTGCTGTGTCCGCAGTCAGGTGAATGGGATTGGAGGCCTCACGGCTGTAGTACTCGTGGATGAGCACTGAGTGTTCTGTTATGTCAAAACCCGTGGCATACCTGTGAAGAAACACATGGCTGTGGTGAGGAAAGTGACCCTCCCCAAAATTACAGTACTAAAATCCCATATTAGATCTACTGACGTACCAGCCAATGATGACCTCAGTGGGTGAAACCCTCTTGTGGAGTTCATACATGTTCTTGGCAAACTCCATGTCCACAGCCACCTGTTGTCAAAGACAGCATGACAGGATTCCAACATTAATGGCACATATGATTACACTCTATATTATATATAGAGGCGGGTTATATATATATGATCTCACTTTATATTGCATGAACCTAACTGATGAATAAAATTATTTAAGGGTTATTTTTCACTTTCAGTGTGCAGAACACTTGCACTTGCTATGCCAATACAAAGAATCAACATAGTAACTACTACACAAATGTGCAATAATGTGACTATTCAGAGTAAGAGATGAATCTGAAGCTTTTAGTTATGTAGCTTTCTATTTAATAAAATGTTATTTTAGTTAGTTATTATCCAGACCTACCACTTGTGGACGTATGTAATTGATGAGACAGAGCTGTTAATAGAATTGCAAATCTCCCTTGAACATTCACACACTAACCCAGTGACTAAACACAACTGTTCCAGGTAATCAGCAGTGAGTGGAGCAGGCAAAGCAGAAGAATAAGCAGTGGGCCGACAACTCCGACACGAACACAAATAACCCCAAGCATACTGAGAATAAGTTAGTTTAACACCATACCTCATCTTCAGACTCATTGTGAGGTACAGAGAAGCAGTTGGTCACCTCGATAGAGTGCTTGTCAATAGTACCTGAGAAGGACATGGTACAAATGAGAAATTATTTAGCTAGCCGCTTTCTTAGCTAGCTAGCGTTATCAAGAATGTAACTAAAAGACCAAATAATACCGAACCATTAGCATCAGCTAACTTCAATGACAATGTTCAAATCTAACAAGTGCGTGACATGACAATAGTTTATCAGAACAAGACAGAAGACTCAATTAGCTTCATTTATATATGCACTACTTTCATCTATGTGATCATTTAAACGGAGGGCCAGCTGTTACAAATGATGCTGCTAGCTGTTTGGCTAAAGTTAGCAACTGCGCTGAACCAATGCAGCCAGCATGCGTTAGCGAGCAAGCTAACGTGAGCTAACTATCCAACACCTGTCCTTACAGAAGGCGGTGGGCACAACGGACGAGGAGAAACTGAAAATCCAGACTCTGCTTACCCAACAGGGTCCCAATCACACGACTCGCTCCCTCATTTCTTCGCTCATAAGAGTCGCAGATAGAAGCGAGAACGACGGGATGAATTTTCACCACTGGCCCGAACACCGACATCTTGGAAAAGGAGGACTAGTACCGGCCGCAGTGAGAAGATATACTGCCACCTACAGGCAGGAGGGCGAACTATGGCTAACAGTATTATTCTAATTACACCATTGATGATAAAACCAAGAGTTGTTTCATTAATAAATACAGTATTATGAACTATTTTCATCAGCTGGAGGCAGGGTGCCAATTTTCTTATGGCAGAACCTAAAAATACTGAATAATGACGTACCTTTAAGATAATATTTTAGCCTCATTCTTTTTTTCAGCAAACATTAAAAATGTGATATTCATGTTATTACATTGTAATTGCATCGCAAAAGGCCTGAGGTCCTGATCTTTGAACTGTGGCATGATACTGTTGGGGGGTCGGGGTCTGGACGCGAGCTGAGAGGAGGGAGATTAACTGTCTATTTTGTCGTGCAAATAAAGAGTCCGAGCCAGGCAGGGTCTGAGAGGGGCTGGGCTGATGACAGCATCCTCCGCCGCTCAGCGGCTCCACACCTGACCGACTCCATCAGACGCACAGATGATGGAGGTCTCCGAGCAGCCGGGTTATCCTGTTGCCTCCATTTCGCACGCCCACTGCGTGACACATGCTCTACAGGCGCCGTGATCATTAGACTTATATCATTTTTAACAGGCTTTTTTTTTTCTTATTCTTTGACATACAGTGGATGCAGTGTTCGCTCTTTTCCTGATTTTGTGTGTCCTGAGCGCTCGGATCGAGGTGTTCTTTGTTTTCCCGGAAAGGCGAACAGGAGTGGACTAACGCTGCGTCGCTGATAAACACCAGAAATGGGTTTCATAGAACCAGGACTGAAAATCCCGGTTCGTTCTTGGACCAGATTTGCATTTTTCTCATGATAAAACAGTCCAGCCCGGGTCTAACGCACCTAGAAGTTGCTACGCTGAGCGGGTAAGATTTAGCTTATTCTCCTCCTTCTGACAGCCTTTTGGTTTGTGGAGCCTGTTGGCTCGTTTACAGACACGCTTTAATAGAAGCTATTTTTTGATCCATCCATCACACGTAGTGCGTCATCTTGATTGTCACCATCAGTCTCCTCTTGCGTCCGTCCGCCTATTGCATCCAAGGCTATAGAGGACTAGGACTCCATTTTACAGTGCAAATATTTCAGACACACTCCACGTCTCACTGTAGACATACATAGGTCTAGTTAACTCTTTAAGTTTCTTATTCTGTACGTGTAAGAAATGTCAGCAGGCCTAAAGTAAATCCTACCAGTGCACCTACACAACCCACTCACACATACCCCAAGGCATTTTATGAAACAGTCAAAGTGGCTCTGATGTGCATTATGACACACTGTGCTCCAGGATTAGACATTATAAAAAAAAAAAAACAGCAACACAGAATAGACTGATCAAGATTCATCTCAAACAGTGTGATGTACTTTTTTGATTCCTGATTTAGCGTTTAAAAGGGGGGGGGGGGGGGGTATCAGGCGTGGACTGAAAGTCTAATCTACATGGCAAACAACACTGAACATGTGTAGAAATATGTAAAAAGGACAAAGGTATCTTCAGAGATGGACCGGAGGTGTCTCTTTAATTTTTTTAATTTGTCAGTCAATTACTACCAATTACTTGTGTTCTTCTCTATTCCAGGTTTCAGTCAAGCAAACAAATGGTCCAATCAATAGCCACTGGACAGAGTCTGCCATAGGGAGGATATCAATAACACACTAATACACTTGATACACACACAGACCATGGCGCTGGAGAACTCAGTCTTCCCCTCCCGCCCAGACTCCCTCTCACTCCCTGTGGAGGGGAAGGCGGAAGGGGGAGAAGTGGAGGTGGCCACCGAGGCCACCACCTCCACGGGAGTCTTCAACCTGTCCGAAGAGCTGGGCCACGTAGTCACCACGGAGTCAGCGCCGTCTCCTCAGGCCTCGACCAGGGTCAAAAGGTCGTTCCAGGCCAAGCTGGCTGAGCGGGAGGCCACAGCCAATCAGCCCAGGAAGAAGACCCAGGGACCGGAGAAGGAGCGGGGACGGTTCGGGTGGGGTGAGTGACAGACAGAATAGAAAGTGAACTTCTTACATGATTAAATAAACAGGTGCTTCCTGTTCACTTGATTCAAGTCTGGTCTAAACTGAGTGAAGAATCACTGTACATCATTACTGAGTCCTTTGGTATCTATTTAACTTCTCCAGAGATTAGCAGCTGTTGACGCTGACGCCTATGTTGAGTCTGTATTCTTAATGTATTGACGGAGGTTATGCACATCTTTCTCCTTCCAGTAGTTGTGAATCTCCTCTAATTTGCTGCTGTGCCGCCGTGCTTCACCCCTCAGCGCTTTCAGCAGTCTTGCACACAGTTTTTCATTAGGCCTCTCTCTGTTTGCTCCAGTCTCTCTCTCTCTTTCTTCATTGCTGTACATCTTTCTGAAAGGAAAAAGTAATAACTCTAAAACCTAAACACAGTTAATTAAAGAAGTAGAAACGCTACTTTCAACAAAGAAACAAAATCAGTTGTACAGTAACTAAAGTCCAGTGTTGTGGCTTTGATTCTCTGAGTGTTTGATGATGATGTTTTGTTCTACTTCATTTGCTCTCGTCTCCTCACCTGTCTGTTTTCATTTCTGTTATCCCTTCGTCACCAGCCAGACTTTCCTCTGAGCCACACTGCATCTCTCTCTGAGCTCTCTTCTGTCCCCTGGCACCTTCCTCCATTAATCCTCCAATCTCACTACATGCCTCCATTCAACTCCCATCATCTGACGGCCGTCTGAGTTGGGGCTTCAAACAGGAAAACCTTTCAGAATTTCAGAAAAGCAGCCTTGTATTGGTTTTTGAAGGTTTTTTTCAAGGGTTTTGCAAGAGCTCTATGGAAACTAGGGTTAAAAAGCTTGCACATGTATGAAAAATGGCCTTCAGCCATGTTTCATATAAGGGAAATAAACAAAACTAACTGTAAGAGGTCACATTTTTTACCTATAATACCAGTAAGATGTATTACAATCACCTCAATTTTTCCAGTTTTTATTGGAATATACAAAGTTTTATGTACTGCAATGTAAACTTTTTATATAAAATGCTTCAATTTGAACCACACAGGAAAAATGGAGGTGTTCTAAAATTGTGACCGCTGGTGTTAAACTTGTGTAGCAAAATTGTGCTGCCTCTCCTCTGCCTTTCGCCTTGTACCCCACCACCCCTTGTCTTCACCAGCCCGTGCTCGGCGTAAGAGACAGCGCTATGTGGAGAAGAACGGTCGCTGCAATGTGCAGCATGGAAACATGCGAGAGACTTACCGTTACCTGACTGATATCTTCACCACGTTGGTGGATCTCAACTGGCGCTGCTCGCTCTTCGTCTTCGTCATGGCCTACGCTGTCACATGGCTCTTCTTTGGGGCCATTTGGTACCTCATAGCCTACTGTAGGTAAGGCACCATAGCAAAGGATAAATGTTTATTCTGCATATTCTAATTCCCAATTCCAGTGACAATGGAGATGTTAAAATTCACTTTCAGATATTTTTGGTAAAATTTCTATGTTCAAAAATGGGTTCAAGCATAAATTAGCTATGTGGCTCCTCTTTTATACCTCCTCCTTTTACTTAAAGGAATATTTTGACATTTATGGAACCATGCTTTTTCACTTTCATGCTTTAAGTCAGACAAGAAGATCTTGTGTGTTCAATATGAAAACAACCAGGAAATTGCAAGGTTAGCTTTGTTTTACCCGTACAATATTAAGTATAACATTTAAGCAATAATGTGTTATTTAGTAGGCCTAAAAGGGGTTGATAGGCTGTAACATAATATTACCAGGCAGAGAGTAGAGTAATATCTTCTGATTTCACTCTTGGCAAGAAAACAAATACTCATATTTCTGAAAATGTCATTTCCTTTAATTCAATTATTATACAATGACACTAAAGTTTTTAGCAGCACACATATAGAGGATGAGTGGCCAGCACAGCAATGCATTTCTGCAACAAAGGCAAATTTTTAGCCAAAAAAGCAGATGATGAGCAGCATTAATATTACAGTGTATTTAATCAGGATGAGTTACCTCTTTACTAGATGTGCCTGCTGGATCCCCACTCTAATTTAGCAAATGTATTCCTCTCGTTAAGTCGTGACCTTTTTTTTAAAATTAATAACAGGCCACCCTAAGCGGTGCCAGAGAGCTGTCCGTGTTGCTGCAATTCCTTGGTCACCAAAACAGGTCAATAAAAGTCATAGATCATATAAATTATTTAACACCACTTCCATTAATTAGCTCTCCGTCTCTGGCTGGAGCTGTGTTAATCAGGGACATTAGCCGGTGTAGTGCAGAGTTTTTGTGGCACAGTTTGTGGTGATATACAGTGCGATTGGCAGAGTGGGTTTTTGTTGCAACAAGAAAACGTGGCAGCTTGAATGTTATTCACTATGGTTAAACACGATGAATAGGATCACTTCTCATTCATTATAGAAATTAGCTGAAAGGAGATGTTAAATATAAAGGGAGAGATGAGTTGGCTTGTAAACATACTGTATATTTTAGCACCTCCCCTCTAAAAATATAAATCTTCTCGCTCTCTATTTTCCCCCTCTTTACACCCACTTTGTCACCCTCCCCCCCGTCACTTTCTCACACGTTCATCTCATTTTCTCCCCAAGGGGTGATTTGGACCATCTGGAAGATGAGACGTGGACACCGTGCGTCAACAATGTCAACGGCTTCATCTCGGCCTTCCTCTTCTCCATTGAGACAGAGACCACCATTGGCTACGGTCACCGCGTCATCACGGACCAGTGTCCAGTGGGAACTATGCTGCTGCTACTCCAAGCTATACTGGGCTCAATGGTCAATGCCTTCATGGTGAGCACTGGCACTGGTACATATGTTAGAGATGTGGAAATCATATATAGAAATCACTGGTAGTAAGTAGTAGTAAAACAGGTGTTATTGAGTAAAAAAAAAGTCAATCTAAAACAAACCAAACCCTGTGCATGTACAGTAAACTCTGTCTGAAGTTGTCTGGAAGTTGAGTCGTGGAAACTGGACTTCTTCCTTGTAAGGCCTGAAAATGCTGATTTAGCTGGATGTTTCGCTCTTTTGATGACAATGAATCCACACACTGACATAGATCAGGCAGAATCATGTTTATGCATGTGTGCATTTTGGAAACAAGGCATATTAGCTAATGATGGAAATGTGGGCTGTTTTCACTATGCACATGAAAACAGTCTGAGGTTAAATCAAGTGTCATTACTCGTTTTAGACTGAAAACTAGAAATGGCAAGCTCTACTAAAAAAATGTAAGGAGCTTTTCCATATCCAGCTTTGCCAGTGTGTGTGTTCCAGCTGTGACTGTCTACCTGAGCACTATTTGGTAGTTGACATGTCAATTATGAATACTGAATAACAAAAGCTATCATTCATTTTTCAGTAATACTTTTCCAGTTTGCACAAATATTTCAGACTGCACGTCTTTGATTTTTGACTTTCACATCACTTCACCTCATCATTTCCTGTTTCTCATGTCTTTCCAGGTCGGCTGCATGTTTGTGAAGATCTCACAGCCCAACAAACGAGCTGAAACTCTGGTGTTCTCCAAAAACGCCGTCATCTCTCTGAGAGACGACAAGCTCTGTCTGATGTTCAGAGTTGGGGACCTGCGTAGCTCCCACATTGTAGGGGCCAACATGAGGGCCAAACTCATTAAGTCTAAACAGACTCAGGAAGGTGAGACTACTGGAACATGCGGTTTAAGGACACGGATCTCACTAATTAGAACAAGTCTTATTTATTTAATAGGGTTTTAATACATGCTCACTTTTATTATTAGTATTAGTATTAGCGGTGGTGACCTATAGGTTACAGAAGTGAACTTGTGATCAGTCCCCAGATCAGTCAGATTAAACTCTTGAGTGCAACAAGTGAAAAGTGCTTCCCCATCCTTCATCAACAACACTGTGTGCCCCCGAGCAAGGCGCCTGACCTATGCTGTGGCCAACAGACAAGGCTGTTGTTGCAGAGAGTTTTGAAATGCCATCCTCACCTCCCATTCTGTCGTCTCCTGCAGGTGAGTTTATCCCTCTGGACCAGACAGACATCAGTGTGGGCTTTGAGACGGGAGATGATCGCCTCTTCCTGGTCTCGCCGTTGGTCATCTCCCATGAGATTGATGCACGCTCAGCTTTCTGGGACATGTCACAGGCACAGCTGGAGAAGGAGGACTTTGAGATCGTGGTCATCCTGGAGGGAATGGTGGAAGCCACTGGTGAGGAATGAATTAAATGTAGAGAGAGAGAACAATGAAACTATTAATCTGTCCCAAGAAAATCACTTTCTCTTGTGCTTCAAACTAACATTTGCCAGGTATATTCCAAGAATGATATAATGAATAGTAATAAGAATCTTTAGAGGTGATAAAGTAGGCTTGCTGCACAAGAACAACAAAATAGTCGCAAAATGCAAACCACAGGAGCAGGAATACATTTTCACTGGTGATTTAAAATTTAAAATGTAGGTGAAAAACTTCATCCTATGAATTGTGCAGTGAATTAATAAATGCAATACAATGGGCATTATTTCATTACCCAGGATAACAAGATTACCTATGAAATATTACCTTGTAATTTAATATGAGTGAAAAGGTCTAATGACCTCTGTGCTGTGAATGTTTGGCTAAAACAACACGTAAGTGAATCTTGCAGATGTATATAACTGATCTGAAAGTACAGTAATGCCATCACAGTTTTACAGAAAACACATCCTCTAAAACTGTCCATTAGAAAATGAAATTCCTCTTCCACAATATGTGAGTTTAGACCAGCAATTTCTAGTTTGAGAGCTTTCCATCTCTTCTGAGGCGCTGAGTGTGCTTTTGGAGCTGTATGAATTTTGCAGTCATAGGTAATATATATATGTGTGTGTGTGTGTGTGTGTAAGAATAGCAGTGAGTGTGTTATAACAGGGAACAGAAACTGGAGGGGTGTATGTTTTAATGGTGTTACGCTGTGTGTTTTCATCACTTGACTGTTGACTCATGGAGCAGTCATTTACATTTCTGTACTGGGAGATTAAAAACAATTAAAAGCTGTGACAGAATATGCAATCAAGTCTATTAGAGTCAAGTGTAACACCTGCAGCATGTTGTATCAGTGTGTTTCTAGTTGTTGACTGCATTAAGTAGAAAACCACACAGGTATAAACAGCGTCTGGTAGGAACAAGTAGCCGGGTTGTTAGCAGCCTGTAAGGATTTGGATGACCCTCGTTTGCCTCTTTTTCTTTTCTCTCTTCTCATATTGCTTCACGTCAAAATTCATTCTGAGAGGATAAACTCAGCACTTCCTCACTGTTTGACAGGAATTCACTTTTCAGAGCAACTCATGATGCGTCTCCATGAGGTAAAGGTGGACTCTCTGCCTACTCCAAATATTGATTCCCTCAGTAAGAGTGTTATAGCGCGCTACACAGACGTAGCTGGCAGTCATAACTCTGCTGCAGACAGTTTTCACATAACAGCAGCCTGCCAGTTAGATGTTCTGTGACCAAACGGGTTAATTAATTACAGCAAGTCTGCATCAGAGTTTTAGGTGTTTTGACCTTTTTCTTAGCAGAGACAATGCTAGTTATTTCATTTTATGTATCCCAGCAGGCTGAATAAATGTTGTCTTGACATGAGTTAATGTGCTCACCGGTTTGCTTGTGTGTGTGTGTGTGCAGGGATGACGTGCCAGGCGAGGAGCTCCTATCTAGGGGAAGAGGTGTTGTGGGGTCACAGGTTCAGCCCGATGATGTGTCTGGCAGAGGGTTTCTTTGACATTGACTACGGAGCCTTTCACCACACGTTTGAGGTACGGTCTCTGGATGCTGGTGCGATAAGATCTGACTAATACGGTGGTGTTTGATTTGTGTAGGATATAAAAGTGTAGTAACCAACTCCATATCTGAGAGAAATATATGATAATGTGAGCTGTTCTTTATTTGCATCAGCTGAAGTGTACATAACTGAGCGAGAACGAACTCTAGCTTTTGCTTAGTGTTGGCAATTTTACATTTTATGGCCACTTTGCTTGGGTTCACATAACAGCAGTTATGCTACAATGGCGTTTGTGAGTAGAAAATAAATGTATCAGCAGTCATCAATGCAATGTAAGTACAAAATGTCTGACCAAGGAAAACTGGAACAACTCTTGCTCTGTTATCCCTATTCCGGTCTCCACCTACATGTGTAACCAGCAGCCGAATTCTCACATTCTCTTGGGGTTGTTGAAAGGCATGCTGGGAAATGTAGGAACTCTGACTAAAGTTTTTTGTGTGTATTTTTGTAGAGACAGAGAAAGTACATTTGATGGACCAATGCCGCATGCCAACAATTCTCTAAGCCTAAGTTTGATTGCACAGCTCATCCCTAGATGATATCATAAAAAATCCAATATTGAGTTTTTAATAGTATTTATCATAAAAGAGTTTATAATAAATATTTCTCCTTATAAATAAATAGTGTAGCATTTATGATGCTGCTAAATACAGTGAAAAGGACATTTCTGAGAAGAAGTTGTATTAATGTTGGACAAAGCCTGAACATTTCTGCAGAAATGTTATTTATGACACACATGTCAAACAATGCTGGATTAGACTTCACATTCATGTTATCATCAGCATCAAGTTAAACAGTGCTTCAAATACTGTGGATTACCAGTTTCTTAGCAGAGGATTGTTTCACGGCAGCACACACACAGCTTTGAGAGCAGCTTACCTGTTACCCATTTACAGCCTTTTCAAGAAGATATATATATATATCTACCATAAAGTGCCTATTTTTGTCTGTGTTTAGAAGTAAATCATACAAAAACACTGTACACCACATGGAAATGTGTGTTTGCGTTACCATGACAACATGGACATGCTTATCTACCTTAAAGTTTTTCGTTTTATAAACAATCAAAGAGGGATAATGTTAAAAAAGGCAGAATTAATTAAAAATGTTCTTATCCCCAAAAGGTTAAGCACACACTTGCACTTTTACTTCAGTACTGAGTTAATGTACTTTTTGCCACCTCTAAAAAATAAGCCTGGAAGGGATTTTGTGTCATCATGGTCATGCTAATGTATATTCATCAAGTGACTGTCGGAACTGGCTGTTCAGTGATTTGACCAGTTCTTGAATTCCTCAGGTGGACACACCCTCCTGCTCAGCACGAGAGCTCTCATTGGCTGCAGCCAGACTTGATGCTCACCTCTACTGGTCAATCTCCAGCAGGCTGGATGAAGAGCCCACCCTGACTAACGAGGCGTCCAAGCAGCCGGACAGCGGCTCGGCCAACAGCAAAGGAGGGGAGGCGACGTTCATCGTCGGAGAGATGACAGACATACAGGAGCAACCAGGATTGGGCGAGCTGAACGGCAGCGTCACCACCGACCAATCCGAATCAGAGGCCTAGAACAGAGAATGTTTACAAAGAGCTTCAGTATCACCAACACCACAGTCAGTTTTTTTGCAGATCCTTCCTTTTAAGGTGAATAAAGTAGTTTCATTAGGCACAGTCCTACAGTATATGCCATATCTCGTGTTGCCATAGGAAGGAGTTTAGTTCTTGATACTTTTGTCTTTTATTTCTATGTTGATCTTTGTGTTACAAGTGTACTGTATATGTGCTATCTCTTTTCAGATTGTTGTGTTAGCGCCAATCACCCTTGCCTATATTTATATTTTAATGACAATACTATGCTTTAGGTGAGGTCAATAATAGCATATCCTGTGGACCACGGCAGAATGTTGAACAGATACAGGTCATTTATCTTGCTGGACAAAAACCTGTGGGCTGTGTGATTGTTTATGCAAAAGTAAAGTGTGTGGATTGTTCACATTTCGGGTAGATACAGATAGGACGCTTTATTCTCACCTGCGCATGAAAATCACTAGATGATATTGAGCTGTAGACTGGGATTTTAATGATCTAAAAGTCCTTTAGATACAAAGATTGTTGTAAAAATTGATGCAATGCAATCAGTACTCTGCTTGAGTTAGAATTTGGCTGCCAACTGTAATTTGGTGCCATAACTATATATAACAATTTCACAGTTTCTCTAATTAAAACGTGCTGACATTCTTCACTCAACACTACAGTATCTAAAACCGTCCACATACAAACAGGTCAACACTCAAGTGTCCGTGGCTTCGTTTCACATACAACGTGTAGCACAAGGATTATCTATCTTTTGTCCCCAGCCCAGTAGAAACTAAAAGCACAACATTACCCTGCTCAGATCAGCCCACTGCTTCTGCTGCTGTGTATTTATGTGGCCATTTCTACTGGATGTTTTTAATATTTAATATAACACGTCAATTAGAATTAATAAACTATAGTATATTCAGAGCAACTGTTTCGGATTGTGTGATGTTCTGGGGAGGGATATACATAATATATGCTACATACTGCACATACGTAAGTTTTGAATAACTGTCTAACTTAGCTCATAAATATCTCACAGATCGAATACTAAAATAAAATAAAAAATTGACCAGTTTAAAATCAGTGGTAAACTGTACTTATGCATAGTTTTGAGGTACCACCACTGTATGAAATATAAAACTTGTGCTTGTATAAACCTAAACTACTGGTAATTTGTTCCACCTAGCACATCTGATCTGTGTTGTGTAAAGTCTCAGACTCCTCTGACCCCTGTGTGAGTGTGCCGTCAATGTGAATTTGTAGTGACACCAAGAGAGAACCAACTAATCACTGGGATCCTCATCATACTTTCTAGTAATACTGTAGTTCTACTAGTTTTTCCTTTATCAAGGAATCTCTAAAACAACAGCACTGGACCACAGACAACACAACTTATGTCTGACAAAGCATGATGTGATGTTGTACAGTGCAGAAATACATTACCTGGCATTACCATCTAGATTTCACTGAACAAATGGAGCCGTCAATTGGATAATCACTGCAGGGATCCATATGTTTCAGCTGACAACACAGTGAGGTCAATTGACCAGCTGAATGTACAGAACGACCAGGTTTCTCCATCAATGTTTTTTTTTTTCCTTTCCTGATGGCACAGTCATTTCCCAAAATGACAACGCCAAGATTCATCTACCTCAAACTGTGAAAGAGCCCTGTAGGGAGCATGAGGCATCATTTTCACACATGGATTGGCCACCACAGTGTCCAGACTTCAACCCCAGTGAGAATCTTTGTGATGTGCTGGAGAAGAATGGAGAAGCAATGGTCCAATCCTCTCATCCACACAAGATCTTGGAGATAAACAAATACAAATCTGGATGTGTGTGACATATTTGGCCAGACAATGTATAATAAATGATATGTAGTAGAGGAATAAATGTTCAGATCTTTCACTTTAAATGCCACAAGCCATATGTCATAATGAAGTGGTGCTTTCAGATGTTCATGTGACCTACACACATTCACCAGTCAGGCAACAGACCAGAGATGTGTCTTTGTAAAAGTTTCTTTTAACCAACCAGAGAAGGCCAACATCTGCGGAAGCTCATAGCTGTCAACCAACACGCTTTAGGTCTACTGGTCCCTCTGTGGAGAGTTGAGAGAGAGAGAATCGTTTACAATTGAAGTCCGAAGCTGAAAAGTAACATGTTCTAAATAATGGAGTGAAAACTACAATATTTGCCTCAGAAATGTCGTAAGACAGCAGTATAAACCAGGATATCTACTGATATTTAACACATGTAAAAGTCAAGATACTCTAATAAAGGGCAGAGGCATGGTGTGGCAGTCTCTCACATTAGTTTTTTACTTTAAAACCATCTTCAGGCCAAATAAAGGTGACATAGAAACAACAGCTAATAAATACCAGGCATGCAGCAGATCACAAACTGATGATGTCATATGTCTTCACAGCAGAAAATAATAAAACAGCCTACAATGTAAAATCTGAAACCGTACCTGAGAATTGTTCTTACTCCAGTCTAAATGTGCCACGTTACTTTCCACCAGTGGCTAAATGTAAGTTCTATCTATCATGAAAAAAAGGATTTTTACGTTACGATACGTTACGTTAATGAAAGGAGTCTTTTTAAAAAGACAGAAGACAACTAACAAGGCCCATGTGTATCAGTAGAATTTCAAGGCTGCATCTTGACACAGGGGACATCAGCATATTGTGTTACTAGGCAGAATCCCCGTTCAAAAAAAAGAAAGAAATGTTTTCTCTATTTTTGCTGCTAGGTGGCGATAAAATAAATCCCACATTTCCCCTTCCAGCCAGCCACACGGCCCATCGCTGTGTAATGAGATGGGGTCCCCTTCTCAGCTGTCTCCTAGGCAACCAGAGCTGGGGACAGGGAGAGGGCAGAGTGTGGATGTTTATGTGTGTGTGTGTGTGTGTGTGTTAATATGTGTTTGAAATAGACGTACACGACACAAGAGTTAATTTGATGAGGATGAGGATAAGGATGAGGATGATGTGGATGAGCGTGCACAGACGTGACCTTCAGGTGGAACAGAAATGCCCTTGACATTGAAAAGTAGGTCATGAAGGACACTAACATTTTTGATGTTTTCTATTGTCGAAACAATAATAAGATAAAACTACAGGTTTTTGGATTCAAATGAGTCATAAGAGATCTTATAACCTGGAGCAGACAGGTTTGGTTCGGAACGGAAAAGGAAAGTGCAAGAGCAATCATTTCCAGTGATTTTGACTTTGCCCCACAGTTGAACCCCATGTGCCATTTCCAACTTATAATTATGATTTTAATGAGAGGCTGTTTTGCATGATCCCTGCTGAGCTGAAATCAATGTTTCTTGATGGAAAGAAGTCATGACAGTCTGGTTTCAGTTCAGAAAGGATTCAGAAATATTCTACATAACTTTAGAAAAAGGCAAACAGAAGGGGTTTTAGCATATTTTAGCTAACCTATAAAAACCTATGGGTCAAAACCTCGGTTTCCCCTGATGAGTGTGGTTGTGTTGTACTGTGACAATTAAACAACATTTGAATGCTACAGTCCTCCTTGAACTACAATAACACATAATTAGCATAACGTTTGGCCTACCTGACCAAACCAAACCTGAACCTGAAGATGATGTCTAAATTTCTACCTAAATCTTCAGGGGCACTGGTTGGGTTTGGTTTGGGTATCCACCCTCTAACAGATACCCAACATGAGTTAAAAGAAAGTGGCCGGAAATAGATCTTGATATGTAAAAATGTTGACACAATTCATATCCTATTTGTAAAGTGTTAGTGTTGTAATTAAAGCTTGTTGCACTGTGGCCACAAAAAACACCAGACTTCTAGATTTCAGGTTTTGTTGGCCTATGCAGGGATATTTGTTCATGTTGTCCTGTTAAATTTACGAACAGAACAGCCCAATGTGTAAATATTAAAAAAATGAAAACTGGACATTACTTGTATTGTTGATTCTGCAAGAAAACTTAGACAACCAAAGCTAAAGCTAAAGCTAGACTAATACAGATGTTGCACAAAAAACTACTTTACTGCTGTTTTTAATTGACCATATTTATGACCAGTTCCTTACAGTATTAACCACAGGGCTCCATTCACCAGGCAGCCACCAACCTTCATCAAGCTTCAAACAACTTCCCGCTGCACTGCTGATGTGAAAAACATGCAGCAACACCTCTTGTATGTGTAATGAGTCCAATCTAAAGTGAGATATTCGCCACCAGCTCCCATAATAAGCACAATTAAAGCTCGAAATTCAGTCAATACATAGAAATGTGTAATGTTGAGAGGGGTCTAAAGCAGTGTACACTGTCTGTTCACTGCCTGATACTAAAGATAGGCTGCTTTTATCTATGACATACTGTTTCCTTGAGCACTCATTCAATTGTTTTAAAAGCAGTAAATTAGAACCAAAGCCTCCACCTAGTACAAGTCAGCCTGTCATGTGAGGTAGAGCAGAGCTGATATAGGTGTTAGACCACCAGCTGTAATACAGAAGGCAATGAGAAAAGCTAAGTAATTATCTGTCTGCCAAATTGCATTGTCCTTAATCACACTGCTGCAGGAGTCAGATATAAAACATTTCACACCCACACGCAGTCAAATTAGGATCTTAAAGTGGTCTAAAGCTGCAACAACATCACGTTTGATTCAAGTTTAACTAAAGATCAAGACCAAGACATGGATTCAGGACAGAGTTCTCTGCAAAATAATCTGCAGTCCATTTAGTTGTGGACCGCTTAATCTTTCAATCCATAAAGTGCTCAGAATCATCATCTGTGACTGCATGACAACTGAACAAATGCCTGTGAATGTCGTATTATATGAGCTCCAGATAAACTATTAAATAGACCTTGAGCTGGGATTTTTGTTTGTTTTTGTTAAGTGCTGATTGAATAAAGCATACAGAGACTCAGCGTGCAGTAGTTTAGAAAGGCAAAGATGACAAAATGTGTCTTAACTGTGACCAGAAATGTTGCAGGAGTTAATACTCTACATATCCAGATAATCAAAAATGACTTGCCGATGCATTTATGCACAGTTAAGGTCTGTTGCACTACTAAAATTGCACAGGAAGTCTTTTAACTTGGTTATTCCAAACATCCAAATCAGCAAGTTACAACGTAAAATGCTGAATGTGCACAGCAAAAAATAAGAATGTACCCAAGTAATATAAGGCACATATGGTGCACGTTAGTATGCGTTACCATAGAGATGGGTATCACTGGCTTTGACAGGAAGCAGGAGAAGAGCTGACGCAGTGGTCTGTGTCTTCAGCTGGTATTCCTGAATGGCAGCGTTGAAAGTAGTTAATATAAGTTAAACAAGAACATGAACAGAGTACCAGCCTCGTCAAAGACTCATATGCACATGCTACTGTCTACTCTATGAGATACAGTAGTCTTCTAATCCACCATCAGAAAGTGATAGAAAAAGAGCTTGGCTAAAAGACACAACATGACCACAGAGGTGCAAAGACATCCTAAAGAGACAGAAAACAATCAAAAAGACACCGACAATGACTACTAACATTTGACAAATGACCAAAACTAGACGTAAAACATCCCCATAGGAACAAAACATGAGCAAACGTCACAAAACATCTTTATGAGCAGTTTCTGATTAATGTCACGCACAGTGACAAGTCACCTATAAAGTTTAAAAAAAATACATACCCGTGCCATAGCAGGCTCTACTATGGCACGGGTATGGTTTGAATATTCAGGTGTGTATCGAGCATGTGAAAAAGATGCAGAGTGAAAATCAGCAGCGCTCAGGTTAGCTTTACCGCCAGGTGCATCATTTATCAAGAGTCTGACAACAGGGTGTCCTAGAATAACGCCGGTATTAGGTCAAGGCATTTTACATATTAGGGATCACTTGATCTGCACTACAACACAGTGCCACATCCAGATGTAAACCCTTTTGTAAAAGGTAAAATGCTTGGAGGGACGTGTGAAGTCACGCTACAACACTCCCTCATCAGTGAGTGGATCTCTGGGGCGATCATGTTGTCCGTCATATCTCCAAACAAGGGATCCCTTAGAGTGCAACATGTCACAGTTGGCACAAGAAGGCCTGAGCACAGCACATTTAATTATCCAAGCTGTCTTAGCATTGGATGGGAGGGGGGACACACACAGTGACGAGTCATCAACATCACCAAGGGCGTGGTACTGCTCACTGCCACAGTGCACATCTAAAACTTAATAGGATGGGAAAGGGACAAATGGGTGTTTATATAGATATTTGTCACAGAAGGATGGACTTTGTGGGGGAAAGTGGCCGAGTAATGCAGCAACTCAAAGTCCAGCTGCTGACCTTCTTGTAGAAATACATAAGGTGTCTTGCTGTCAGGGTTGTGGCAGATACAGACACCTCACTGCTCCACCTGTCTCTAGTTATCATTCAAGTCAATATGCCAGAGTAAATGAAAAAAAATGACTGTTGCTATGAAAAAAAGCAAAGTTAGGAGAAACAGTTTTTGGAAGAAACCATTCTGACATCCCTCTCTGTAGCTGCATGCGTGTGAGGAGCCCACCCCACCTCAGCTGTAGTGAGGAGAGCCCAGTCCAGGCAGCCAGCAACCAGCGCGTCTCTGCCTACCAATAGGCATGCTCGGCTCAGGCTCTGTGCAGTGCTCTCAGTCTCAGCAGCCGAAGCTGGGCGCAGGGGAACTGCGACGGCCGCGCCAAGCATCTTCCCAGGTATGCGTCTCTCTGTCGCTACGCCCTTATTCGTTTCTGCAATGCTATGGCATCCCTGCTGCATGCTGTTTCCCGCTGTCTTATTCCTAGGGAGGGGTTGCTGTCTCTCTGTGTGTTTTTTTTCTGTAGCTCACGTAGCCTCTACGGTAACGCAGGGCAGCAAGTCTTGGTAAACACTCACAGTCAGCGAAGACGCATCTGCAAAACCTGCTCGTTAACCGCGCGTCAACTTGCACACACCTCGAAATGTTCGCCCTTCGACAGCACAGCGCCGCGTCGCCTCTGCCGCTGCTGGCGAGGCGGGGATGTGCGCTCGCCGCTGTGCTGCGCGCATTTCTCGGGGCACATTTGCAGCGGGGTAATGATTTGGACAGGCGGCTTTCGTCTAACCGTGACCGCTGACTACATTTGCAACTTACAGTGCGTGCAGGTAGATGCTCCCCCTCCCCGCTAGGCGCTGGACTTGCGGCACTGGGCGAAGCAGGTATTGGGAGCTGATCTGAAAAATAATTTCATAGCAGTCAATTTTATGTAAGCTGTGCCATATAACACTGCAGCAGGCTACAACAGGGCTATAACAGGTCGCAGTGTATCAATACATGGACTGATCAACATTGATGTATTATTGATAGCTACGTTTTGTGATACAAGGGATTTTTTTCAAATCATTATTCTTTCGTAGAGTGAGTTATCATCCAGGGAAATGATGGTGAGGCAGATGTTTATTAGAGACTCCGAAACGCAAAGTGCTCTTAATTAAAAACGTGCTGAACTTGTGATTTAAATGGGTTTGCATACGCAGCTTTCTGTGATCTGTGGCGCTCTGTTTTCCCTGTCACTAGGTAAGATGTAGGTACACTCCCTTAGCAGTTAGGGTGGTGCTGCCTGCTAGTGCTGATGTGTTACAGTGGCCACTACCTGTGCATGCAGTCTGCTAGGCCTGGCTGTGCATTAGGGGCCTCCCACCCTCGGCTCCTGGGAGGGTGCTTGGGTGCGTGGACAGCAACGAAACAACATTTTAACATTTTTGAAAGTTAATTTAGAGTCTTCCAAGTTAAAGTTGCACTTTTAGGGCTGCACGAGAAAGTTATCAATGACCATTCCTCACACACCGATGAACAGTTTCCAAAATCTAAAACTGGACTTTGGTTGTCTCGAAAAATGTTTTTCTATAGCAACTGGACTTGTTTTAGTCCAAGGAACGTTTAGTTCAAGGAACTAAAACAAGTCCAGTTGCTATTGAAAAACATTTTTCGAGATAAACTTGACCTGGATCACTGAGAACCTTCACAGATATTTGGACTTTGGTTGGTTTATAGCAGTAATTATCAGCTAATGAATGACCTCAACAGCAACTTTTGCAACAGATGACCTTATAGTTAGCCCCCGCTGCGCACAAAAGGATCATATATGATAAACACGCTATCAATATCAATATGAGCATGTGAACATACTGTATACCGCATGTGTATTGTAATTATCAGTGGCAGTTTTGTTGTTGCTATGCAAAAAAAGGGGCCACGTGCAATACGTATATCCACTGCAATCATTTGAAGCTGTGACCTTGTCAACCAGGGCCACTCAGCATCTGGTTTTCTCTGACAAAACTCTTTGTCAGAGTTACTTTTCAATACTAGTCCATCTTCACTGGTCATGACAGTGTCTGGATTTGACTAATTCAAGAAGCCCTTCAGTTGATTTTTTGCTGCACTTATCACACTATCTATCCGCTCCACTTGAAGAGCCAAGAATAGTTGGAGGACTTATACATCAGAAGCTGTGATTTCAGCATGTTGGTGTTTTTAAATGTTATTTTAGGCTCTGCAAAGGCTTGTCTAGTTACAGTGACATTCATAAAATGGCTAATCCATTTTCACATGTGTTGTCCTTGAAAATATGTTCACACAGTTTGGTCTTAAAGGGAAGATTTTCGGCTGAGCCCCGTGCATCTGGAAAGTATTTATTATCCTCAGGCTATAGGCTGAGCTGAAGTCTTACAGTGAATCCTGTAAATGTAATAACCGTAATACTCACCCAGGCCAGAGGCAACTCCTAACAGCAAGATGGAACTAAGTTAGGGAGTGACAAATGTTAAGGTCACCTTAAGGTCAAGAGAGGATGAGCAAATTATTTAAAGATACGTAACCTTAACATAACAGATATTTGACATTAGTGATGTAAATGTGGCAAAAAGAGAAAGAAAAGATATTTACAGGCAGATTTTGGTGGTTGCGATAAAGTTCTCACAGTCATTTTTCTGCTCATAAGATATGAATAGTTTGTTTTTGGGTCAAACAAAACAGTGTGAAGATGTCACTTTGCATTTAATAATCTATTTTATCCAACTGATAATATAACCAGCAGACTAATCAATAATGGCATCAAAGTCCAGCTATTGCTCACCTCTGTCAGTATTAAAGTGAATTTAATTTAATAACTTCTGTTAATATTCTTAGTGTTATAGTCATTTTGATGCAATAACTTCAATATTTGATGAATTCAGCTAAATAATTGAAACTTATTTAGCTTATTGAAACTAACCTTAACTTCTGGAAAATCTTTTGAAAGGAAAAATTAGCCATACAAAACGGTGTTATGCTATCATACAGTACTGTATTAATCATTCATTGCATAGCAAAAACAACAAATTCCTTTTTTTACAGGTAAGCCACACCTATTTGATTTATTACTATTTACTTATGTGATCGAAACCAGAATGTCCTCCGGCTTGATGGTTAAACTAAACAATTTGATGACATCTCCTTGAGGAAACTGTAATGGATCTTTTTACACTTTTCTGAAATTACTCACACCCAACATTAATTAATCAAAATAACTAGTAGCTCCAGTGCTAAAACAATCTAATTTATGGTTTACTAAAGACTATAATTTGATCACTTTGTTGAAGTGATGTAAATCCTGTCCACACTGCGAGTAAGTGCCTGGAAAGTTTTGGTTCGGTTTAAAAAGCTTTTGTCATAAAATAAATAAGGAAATAATGCTAAATTATGAACCCACACTGTATCTGCAGAGGTAATGGTCATACTTAAACTGTTTACACCTAAATTTCATGTTTTGATTCACTTTAATTACATGTAATAAATGTATCATATCATTTTGATGCCATTAAAACACGTGAAATGCTGCAACTTTTTAGCTTTCACCGTGCATGCTGACAAAGTATTTTACAGTGATTATTCTATGGATAAATGAATGCATGAATATTCCATGCAGGTTTGCATCTGTATTACTTTGTCAGGATGGTGAATATACTGTATGATTCAGAACTAGCTGTATTGGCAGAAATTACTAGAATATCTGATGCAGATTGAGGTCTTTAAACTTTCAATCTTTACTTAATGTAGAAGAATTTCTTTGTCGGTGCTGTTAACATATGCACAGTTATTCTTGTCTATTACAGCATTTAATGTCCACATTCATAGATTAGTGCAGCTCTAAGTGCTTGAAGAACAATAACAGTGATTGTACTGACTCATGACAAATGTTTCCTCTAGAACCTGCTTGTGTTGAGGTTAAATCACATTTTTCTTCTGTTTGTTCTAAACAAAAGGGCAGGAAAACTACTATGTAGGCAAAGGGGTAAGGCACACCTCTTGATTTAGCACTTCTTATGTTAATATATAGCGTATATAGAGAGCAAGAGTCTTAGATATACTATGTAGTTTTAGACACTTTTGAAAGATCAACAATAGTTTTCTAGTTTCTAAATTTTGAAGAGACTGGTGCAGTGTTCAGACAATTAAGCTGTATTACCGAGTATTGTAAATTCTGCAGTGTGCACCTTTAAAACTTTATGTGTGCATTAAGGAGTTGCCAATACAGCTGCTTGTTATATCCAGTTCAAATGGTAATGCAAACATCTGTGTTCTGGCATCAGTGTGTTGGAAATGACACATCCTTGATTTAGGTGCATGCAGAAATGTTCTGTTCACATTACCTCTTCCCTCTCCTCTCCTCAGTGATGGCCTCTGCTAAGAATCCATGCTCCAGCTTCCACCAGCAGCACTGCGCATAAGGAAACACACCCACCTTTGCCCTCCTGCGCAGAAGTGAGAGAGACACCACCATGTACAGTGTGGAGGACCTTCTCATTTCGCATGGATATAAATTGCCCAAGAGCGGCCCTCCATCTGCCACGCCTTATGACAAGCGCCCTGCTGATTGCCAGCGTGAACTTGTGGAAAACAGGACTGGTCGGGGGACACTAAACGGGTATGAGGCAGACCGGGGGGCATCTATCACAGGAATCTATGGCAGTAGGCAGGCACTGGTGAAGGGTTACCCTGGTACAGACATCGAGAGTGTGGAAAGGAACCAAAGGAGAAAGGAAGCCGGCATTGGTATCCTAGGTGATTCTCAGCCCTTGGGTGATTCTCTTGCCACAGATAGTGGGTGAGTGTTTTTTTTCCCTCTGTTTTGCGATCCCCCACACCCTTTACCTTCCCTTTTTTCCCCTCCACCCTCTCCTCTCACTGGGGCCCTTTGGTATTGCGTGCAAAACTGAGTCTGCAGTGCGCAGGGCTTTTTTTTCCTCCTCTTCCCTATCCCCTCCTTCTGGCTGCAGAATACTAGCTGCAGCAGCACCACTGGCATATCTTATGCTAGGATTTGTGGAATTATGAAAGGTGCCTTTGCACTCGTTTGAGTTGTTTCCATGCCTGCACAGAGAGGTGGCTTGTGTCTCTGTGAAGCCCACCCATGCACCATCTCCACAGCCTCCACCAGGCAGGCAGATGTAAACAGCAGCAATTGTCAGTGAGCAAACGGAGAAAGACTGAACATGCCTCAAGACAGGCGCGTAATCACTCCACTGTAAACACTGGCACACTGAATCACGCCCAGCACGTGCTTTGTGATGTAAGCATGTTGCTGGGCAAGTGTGCACAGTGCGGCTCCCCTCAGCCATACAGTGGCATATGCTGCTGAGGATGATCCATTGACTTTGCAGCTTAAATGAATGAGTACAGTGATTTAGTGCAGTGCAGATATGAGATGGAGCTCTTAAAGGGGGCAATTACAATTCATTCACTTTTTAGATTTCTATTTTATTATTTATTAGACTTAATATTTTATTTAACTTATATTGTACTATATATTATAATATACTACATTTTATGTTTTAATGAAACTGTTAGCTGACAATCATGGCTTCTATGTTTGTATCATAAATTTGAATAAACAGTACTGAGTAAATACAATTATTGATGCGATGATGGGAACATTTTAAATTTTGGAAACATTTAAATATATGAATATTTCAAACACACATTCCCTTGCTTCATAATAACTAACCATTGTCACGGTGGATCAAAGCATGCTTGGACGTGACTGATGACCTGCAGATATCGACAGAGAATTTAATAAAATTAACACGACTACTTTTTTTTAAAATTACAGTGCATTTTAACATAATGGACTTTTATAATACAAAGACGCAAAGCTCTGATTTTTAGACTTAATCTGTTATGATTTAGTGTGCTATTTCTAAGATAATTGTTTTGGCAGTGCAGCATTCATTACAGCTATACCCTGCACCTAAGAGGTAAATATGGAACCATAACTAAAATTATCTGCAGGCAGCACTGCTTTATCACACTACAGTGGAACCATTTTTTTATCTGCCAACAGTCACTTGTCACACAGGTGCCATTTTATGTTAGTTTCATGAGGCATTATATTTTTTATTATAGGAATGCTGGTGATGTTATATAAACCAATAGTCTGTCAGGAAGCTTTAAAAGTTTGTTTATACATAGGCCATACTGTATTTCCTAATAGGGTGCAGTTTGATCTTGGTAATTGAGTAGTCTGATCAATTAAACAGAGGGAAAGAGGTATTTTTGATATTATGTCAGATCAGTTAATGGGATGTTCTTTCTTAGACTTTTTCTTTAAGAGGCACAGTTGCTGTCTAAATGACCAAGTCCAAAGATAAGGTTAGCACAATTTAATAATTAAATCATATTGCAGTAGCATCACAATTTCATGGTGTCTTCAAGGGACTTGGGAGCTGCTGACTCAAGCACTTCTTCCCCATATGTCCTGGCTCTTCTTGATTAAGTTGCATTGGAAAGCCAAAACTACCAAAGCCAAAACACATGCATGAGACTAGCATGGACAGGACACAGTTTTTTTCATCAAATATCAAATCTGAGATAATACTTATTTGGAATCTTTTTGTTGTTTTGCTTTTGAGTCTGGTTGTTGCATATTAATAAATTGGTCTAGGAAATAGTACAAATAGTACAACAGTGCTCTTTGGAATTCCTTTTAAGCTATAAATTATTTTGAAATCATCACATAAGGAATATTGACTTTCAGACACTTTACTGTATTTGTCTGTGTCTAAATACATTTCACTCATCTTACAATCCCTGTAATTACAATCTCTATAACGACAACCTAGATTCAAAGTTCACTTCACGCTCATTTTCTAACACGTCCTAACACTTAATTTTTTTGTCTTTATAGATTCTACGATGTTCCTAGTTTAACTTATTCAGAGCCACTGAGCCATGATGAAAGGGATATTTCCTACTGGCGGAGGCGAGGTCAGGACTTCAGCATCCTCCTGGACTATGCTGATGGCAGAGAGCTGAGGGCCTCTGCTGGTGCATGGAGGCCACAGGCCCTGATCACAGCAGAGGAACACAGAGCCGAGAGGCAAGCACAGCAGCTATGGGAGGAGATTTCCTGGCTAAGGGACCCAGATGCAGCCCCTGGTCAGCTGAGGGTGACTGGGGAGAGAAAGTGCCAGAGCCTTGGTACAGAGGAGTGGAGGCCTGCTGTGGGCCTGGGAAGGCAGCTGTCGGACGGTGATGGGGACAGGTGGGCTCAGGATCACTATCACCTGAGGACACCTGAGGGTTTTTTTCATCCTAGAACTAAAGCAAAGTCTCAGTCTCTCCCCAGAGTTCTGTCACCTGATGGAATTGACAGAAGAGGCCTTATCTCATCCAGGCCTAGCCTACCTGACAGACAACAGAGGCTGAACAGCACTGTCTTCTCTGGGCCCTATAGTAGGTATATCTATGGTGGTGTTTTTGGCAGGGACCGATGGGGTAGGAATGCCGGGCCAAGCAGCCATGTTGCACTTTTACCAAAGCCCAGGTTCAGCAGGCCTTTAAAGCCTCCATCATACGAGATTCACCAGCAGACTAGGGGTAGCGCAGAAATGCTTGCTATAGACCAGGGTGCCAAACAAAAAGACAGGTCTATCTATTATCCAAGGGGTGGGGATCTGAGACAAGAATATTACGCACAACATTCTGCCATCTCTGGAATGGAACCCCCTGGCTACATCCCACCCCCGTCTTATAAAAGAGCCCCACCACCAAGAGCAGTGTCAATCAGCCGCATTGAAATGGCAAACGTAAGATGGAGGGCAGAAGCACTGCAAATGCACAGCTCAGACCCTGGAAGATGGCTTTCCAGGCATTCAGGTGGTTCATGGCTGGAACATTATAGGGATCGTAGTGCATCCTACCGAAAACAGGTACACTCTGGACATGATGAGCAAGCAAGTCATGTTCGTCAATTGCCCACTGAAGACCCAAGAGTGAAGGAAATCTCAGGAGGGCTTGGTGGAGGTTCTCTCACTGACTCAGACAAGATCCGTAACATCAACAAAGACACTCCATCCGCTAAGATTTTAGGACAATCTACACATGATAGTGCCTTTCCTCCCCAACAGGGGCCAGCTCTCAATACTGACAGTCGCAAAACAGCTCTCAATGACAATGATAGCAGTAATCGATGGTGCAACAGGGGACTTAAAAAAAGTGACAGTATAGGTCCGGAACAAAACCGTAGTCAGTTTTTTCCTTCATCTATTCTGGGTAAACCGCCACCTCCCCCGTGCAAGCCAGCTGATCATGGTGTTTCTGAAACTGTGACAGAGGTAAAAAAGGTGGAACTACTGTCTGAACCACCAGAAAAAGAGAAAGAGAAAGAAAAAGAAAAAGAGAAATCAAAGAATCTAAAAAAGAGACTTAGTGAGACAATATTTTGTTTGGTGTCTGTCCCTGTTACTCCACAGCTCAGTGGGACAATCCGTGATCAAAATAACAACAATGAGAAGTCACCAGACCCAGCGGGCAGTCCAAGTGATAACAAAACTGGCCATCTAACAAACCAAAGTCTCCAAAGCACATCTTCAGCTGAAGCTGAGCTGCAAGCACTAACTGGTAGCATAGCAAGCAGCAAAACAAGCAGCAGAGCTAGCAGCAAAATGTTTAAAAAAGTACCCTGTAGACCCCCTAAGATAAATCATTACAAGGAGCTTAAACTGTCGGGATCCTGGCCTGCAAACCAGTATCGAGATCAGGAGACACAAACTAGCCCAGAGGCCCGAAAACCTGCCCCTGAAAACAAGGAAGCACAACAAGATCCTCTCTCTCCTGGCACTGGCGTCCCTCCTGACAGCAGTGTAGTAGGCACTGCCTTCAGTTTTCCGATAAAGGGAGTGAAGAGCCTGAAACTGTCAAGCAACAGCGCCTTCTCTCTGACCTCCACCTTCTCCAACCAGCTGAACAAGAGCACAGCTCAGCAGCCAGCAGTACCACCCTCAGGAAATGTGGAGGAGACCAAACCAGCAGCAAACAGTGGGCAGGAGTTTGAACAGTTCTTGCTGAAACCGGTCAGCCAGCGACCATGGGATGCTGTCAAAGAGCTGGAGAGCATCAAAAAAGAAGTCCAGGATCAACAGCAGCAACAGAGCAGCAAACAGCCCAGTGTTGACAAGTGCATCGAGGACCTCAATGAGGCCTACAAAGACATTCTTGAGCTAGGCACTGCCAGCAACAAAGTTCCAAATGGTTCTGTACAAATCCCGGAGCGTATAAAAATCAGATTGGCATCTGAACCTCTAAACAAACCTAGCAGCCTCAGGCGCAGTGCAGTAAGCTGGTCTGTTGACCCAGAATACAGGGAAGTTAAGAGTGCTTTCTCCAGGCCTGCTACAAAGTCAGTAACCTTCAGCAAGCAGCTTAGGGAGGAGCTTCCTGTCCCACCTCGGGAGACAGGATTCAGAGAATACAGGGTTGTTGCGCATCTTTCGCGCAGACGGAGCAATGATGGCAGGACAGTGAAACTAGACCTGCCAGATGAACCTATTGAGACACCACTTTGTGACTTCAGTTCTACAACACACACCACAGCTGCAGAGATGCCGTGGGCAGATAGACAGCCTATGCAGGATGCCTCCACGCTCACTAGTCCTCCTGATTATGAGGACATATGCCAGGCTTTGCGTCAATCTAGAGACCCAGCAGATGTCAATAAACCATCTACAGGCAATTCCAAACCTAATGACTCAGAGACTCCTCAAGATCTCAGTGCTGAATCAGAGGAGGAGTGCCCTATTTGTAAAAGAGAGCTTGAGAATCAGATGAGACAGGGTCCGTTGCCTCCGCTTCATGAGGAGAACAGTTCAGACAGCTCAGCCAATCAAAATGGCAGTCCAGAACAATGTGCTGCATTGGAAAGTCCAGCAGAAGTTACAAAAACAGAGGATCCAGATGACTCAAGTTTGAATCAGTCAGGGTCTGACCTGTGTGCTGAAACAAAGGAAAATGTGGGTGTGGGTGAAAAGACAGATGATGCTGAAGCAGAATACTTGGACAATATGTGTACAGTAAATCCTGCTGACAGCACACAAGCGAATGGCATTACAGAGGAGAGTGCATCCACAACTCATGTGCCTGCAGACCCCCAAGTCAAAGAGGAACAGAGTGTTAGTGAAAAAGTAACTAAGGAAGTAGAATTAGGAGAGCAAGAAATCATTACAGGAGAAAAATCCGAAGGCAGTGGAGATATACCGACAGCTGAAGCGAAAAGTGAGTGTCAGGGACAAGACAGTTCAATGTCTCATGATGACAAGCAAGAGCAAGACAAGAAGCCATTAGCTGTCCCAGAGCATCGACTTGGTGTACGGACTCATCTAGGGCGAGACCACCCAGGGTTACCCGAATTTCCGCCAGATAGACTGCCACTTTCAGTTCCCCCAAACCTGGACCGCAGGCTGTCTCTTAGCTTGGAGGGGGAGAGGAGGAGCAGGGGCCCCTCCCACAGAATTGAAGCATTGCAGACCAAGCTGGCTATTTCTCCAGGTCGGGTCGCAGTTGAGCGCATGGCCCGGATGAGAGAAGTGGACATTATGTATCGTATGAGGCGCCTCAGCATTAGAAGTACAGACTCTGGGGAGGCAGAGGGGGAGGGCAAAGATGAACAAGAGGAGGAGCCCCAACCTTCTCCTCAGAAAGACAAGGACAACAATGAAGAGGTCACCGATTCACAGCAGGTCTCTGAGGAGACGGTGTTGCAAGATGAGGAGGAGTCATCTCTCTCAGGTAAGATAAGAAAAATAGAGCAAATGAAACTTAGGGCTTCTCCTCATACTTAGAGGGCTGCATTTACAGCTTTACAAATTCACCAGCATTTTGTAATGATCCAGGATGTCTATGTGATTTGTCGTTGTTGGTCCACACACATTCAAAAGATTACTAGATCTAAAGGATAAATACTAAAACAGTGAGTTAAAATATTTGCATGCCTCAGTTTGTCTGTTTATCTGGACTGCAGACTAAACCAAGAATCCATGTGGAAATTCCATTTAAATGCAGACAGAATCAGAACTGAAGGAACTGTCGATGGACCTTGCTGTTAAAGACATCACCACAAGGTGGTGTCAGTGTCTGAAGAAGTCTTCTGTCATCATCCTTATGTGTTAAACATAAAAGTGCCATCTGCGTACACCACTGTTCTGTCACTGTTGATGACGCCCAGCATTGAATTTTACCGATGCTGGTTCAACACAACATTAAAATCACCAGGTGGTATTAATGTTGTGGCTGAACAGTGACATTATAGGGATTAAAAATAAACTTTTGCTGACTCTATTTTCTTTTTTATGCCTCAGAACCCCATGATCCCAGCCGAACGGAGACAGTGTAGAAAGACTACGTCCATCATCTCTATCTGAGGTTTTTAGCTCTAACACTGTGACCTGGCTGCCTACTAGAATGCCTTCATCTCATCTTGACACTGAAATGGCCTTCTTGTCCGACAAGAGCATTGTGTACACCCTCACCCTCGGCGCTGCGTTGACTGCTAAGAGTGCTGTTCCACTGCCAAAGGGAGGTGTCCCTTTAACTTGAGGGGCATCTTCCACCCCGAATCCCTCCCCAACCTTCCCAAACTGGCTTCCCACTACCCCATCTATCCTCCATGCCCAAGCCCATCCTCTTATAGCGTTTCTACTAGTTAGTCTTCTTGTAGCAGCTTGTCCTTTCTATTCTATCCTCCCTATGCTTTTCTCATTGGCAGACATTATGCAATTCTGTCATGCTTACTAGAATTTCCATAGTGAGTACAGTCAAGACATTTTTTGCATACTGAACAAATCCGTTTTTACGGGCAAGCTATTAAGGATATGAATGTAAGTGTTTATGTTTAACCTAACGTAGACATAGAAGGGTTTTTGTCACAAACCTGTTCTGTTGCATTTAAACTACACCAAAATAAACTGCGTATGTGATTGTCATGGTGAGGCGACAGCTGTTTTGGAACTGGACACCACTGTCTCTGGCTCAAGAACTGTTTTGATTTTCAGATGAGATAAATCAGCCTTTCTTTTGTAATATTTTAATGGCATCGTGCCCTCTCTCATTGCTTTTGTACACACTGCAAGCTTAACCCATAGTGCTCTTCAATGAAGAGTGACTCTATACCACATGACATGATAGATCAGTGACCTATTATACATATAAAATACATTGGTTCTACTCAAGAGGGAGAGTTGCCTTCTTTAACCAGATGTGTTTCCTGGTTGGATCAGGTGAAGTATCTGGTTAGTCCCCTGGCCAATCTGATGTATAGCTCCCATTTCCAGGTAATTTCAGGAAGCAATAAAGGTACGGACTGAACTGAAGTGGTGGTCAGCAACTTTGATAAGTATTAAAGATGGACGTAGGGATATAGAACAAACAAAAAAAGATACGTAGAGCAATATTGTTGTACAAACAGCTCAGTGGTGTAGTGGAGCTACCTGTAGGAACCATTGTCAGGAGTTTTAATGTGGACGTGTCATTCAAATCATATTACAGGGATATGGAATCGTGTCAGGGTATATGGGCGCTTTACTTCATGATATATATATCTATGTTCATACACCTGTAACGCAAAAGAGACATTTCACTGAATATTTATTTTTGTTATCATCGAATTGTTGATCAGTTTGCATAATGTACAAAATAAAGTATATTTTAAATATTTTAAGAGATATTTTGTATTTAACCATGAAATTTTATTTCTCAACGCCTATATCAAGCTGAAAGTATCGTATGTCTGTATAGTATCATACTGAGAGTAAACATAATTTTCTAGTGCTTTAAAATCTAACGGAGTGATAGTTTCGGAAGGGATGACCCTGTGGTGTGCCTTGATCACACGATTCGGTTTCAGTGAGCGATAGGGTTCATCATTGCGAGTGCTGGTGTGATGGAAAATTTTGATTGTGCCATGATTTCCTATTAGATAGTGCTTTTCACTACGCTAACAGAGTCAGTGTTGGACGCTCCTCGTGATATCCGATACAAACAACCATCTCAGCTGTGTTTTCCATGTTGGTGATCAGACATTATGTGTGTCTTACTTTTGTCTTTGTATGTCTTCCAGTACAAATGATGTATTGTTCTGTTGTTGGTTCCCTGAAAACATGTTCACAGTTTCATTTCTGGGGGGGGGGGGGGGGGGGGGGGGGGGG
>JAUYWH010000009.1:17854996-17883487 GCA_034779795.1 Ctenopoma multispine | reverse complement strand
AAATTTTTTTTTTTTTATTTTTTTTTTTTTTTTTTTTCCATTAAAAATTTTTTTTTTTTCTTTTGTTGGTTCCCTTAAAAAATGTTAAAATTTTCATTTCTCCCCCCCCCCCCCCCCCCAACTAGCTCCCTCATTTCTTTCTTTATTACTTTCATTGTGCACCTTGTTCATTTCACTAACAGCCACTGCACTTAAGGATACAATGCAGTATGCTATTAGTGGCTAAAAACCACATATGTGCAAAAATCTGTTTCTTTAATACAGGGTTTTAAATAAATTAAAAATCATGACTCCAAATCTAAATAATGAGAACAATTATTCTTGTGGATAAAAACAAGTTTGCAGTTATGTGGGTTTTCCACAACAGCAACATTGCATTGGTTTAATGTAACAGCTCTGTAGGAAACCATCACTGTTTAATCATTCATCAAGTTACATGTAATTGTTATGTAGCATTTTGCAGTTGTAGCATTTTATCAACTCAGAACTTTGTCTTAGAATTTCAAACATTACTTCACTTGTAAATTTGGAATAATCATGTCGCCTTATTATATGTGCATTACATTATACTCCAGGCAATGCCAAATATCAACGTACTAAGCACTGTTTCACACCTTAGGTTCTTCTGACAACTTACTGTTCTGCCATCCCTCTGGCTGGAGAGGTACAGTAGCATTGTGGATAGTTTCTGCTCTTCATGCTGTTTATCTGTAGGAACATTGAATCAAAACTGTGAATTTCAAATGTTAGAAAAAAGAAACATAGGCATAAAATGTACAGGATGAGATTCAGTGTTTCCAAAAAAAAAGAAAAAAAAAAGCCCATAGTCAGCATCACAGGGAGGACAAGCTGGCAGTCCCATTACTATTAACACATCTCATCAATTAATTTTGAAGACTGAAAGGCCTTGCCTCGGTCTCGTGTGTAAACTGCCCCTAACAACATTTAAATAGCTATTTCAGTACATACGCCCCCCCTTCAATAATTGGCATGTCGGGTACACTTGAACATAGTGTCATGTGACTTTTTGTACTGCAGGTTATGTGCAACATGAAGTAATTATGCACACTTGTAATATTTTCTATTTTCATATGAGATTTAAGTGCTTTTTGTACTCACTGACATCTTTTTTTCTTCCTTGCATGGAATGCAAGAGAGAGGAGGAAAAAAAATGTTTTTCATAAAGTATATTTGCATTTGGTACTCCAATAGTAAAACCAGTGGGCAAAACATTATGTTTCATAATTTCATTTTTAAAACTATGCCAAGTATTTAAAAGCTATTTTTAGAGTAAATCAAAAGAGAACTCATTCATTTTTTTCCTTTTCCTTTGACACATGCCTTTATCTTTGTATCTATAAATATGAGCATAATCCATAGTCATATGATTGTGCTACTGTTGTATGATACTGCAGTCTAATTCATAAATAAACTCTTTGCATGAAAGCTGTGTTTGTGATCAGTTATTTGAGGGACAAGCATTGTTTCATGTAATATGATAGTTTCTAAATCTACGACCTGCTCTTTGGAGAATGTATAGTACGTATATTTCTTAAAATGTATGTGGTGGCCAAAATAACATAAATACCAGTGAACAGCAACAACCTGTAACAGCTATTTTGAGAAGACATTTACTTCAATTTTAAAGTTATAATAAGGCAAAGGAAAGAAGTTGGTTTATGTGCATGTGTGTTTTAACGGATGTACACTTGTATATTTTTCAGCTCAATTACGCTGCCAGACTGTCACACTGAGCTCCGCTTGCTGGATCAAAGCGTTGGCAAAGACAAAACTTGAGCTGAACCTCAAACTCTGACGCTTGGAGGGCATCCAAGCTGAGGCGCTGTGCTCAAATTCCTCTACATGCCTTTTTTTTTTCTTCTAAAAAGAGAGTGAGAAAGGCTGATTAGTGCTTCCTCTTATGTGATTCTTTATCAATATAAATAGTCTCTCTTTTGACTGTCCGCCCATTGCTTTGCGCTAACGCACTTTGGCAGGTGTTTAAGACAGCAGGGGTGCAGAGGAGGGCTTCTGTAGACGAAAAAACCTCACACGGTGTACATTAAGCATCTGTCAGTGGTAGCTAGGCTCTTTAAGAGACGATGTTTAGTGAGCTTAGTCCAAGTTTCTGCTGGAATTTATGACCTTTCAGACCTTGCTGAATTTCAAAGAATGGGAAAAAGGACATAGACATAATAACTTTCACCGCTGCAGGTTAATTGGTCATGACACATTGTTATGAATGTAGCAGTAAGCTTTATATACATTTCACTGCAAATAGACCTTTGCAGAGTTTCCTGAATTAAACTCCACAGGTCGACATAGATGTGTTTTTAAGCAAGTTATCTCAAGACAGTTTTACAGTGATGTACTATAATGGACCATTTATTGAGTAATCTCACAAGCAGTTTGACCACCAATAAATCAGAGTAAGTGTCTATAAATTCCCAAAGACTTAAATAAATATTTTGAACCCCTTGCATGAAAAAGTGGAAACTCTACACTTCAGTGACATCTTGACTGCTTTATTTTTTTAATCCACTGTGGTAGTGAACAGATGCAAAATTACAAAATATGTGGCACTGTTCAAATAATTGTTGGCCAGACAAAATGTGTCTACGTACGATAATAAACTCTGAATTAGCATTTGAAGAAAAGAAACTGCAACTGACCCCTCTGACACGAGAACAGCCATTTATTATGCTATTAATTAACTGTCTTTATTTTCCCTGTCATGTTTGTCTATATGTTTGAAATGTTGTAGAAACAGTGTACTACTAGTTGTTGAATAGTAGTACATGCATAAAACTGTCCCATCTTGTGTACAGGTGTTGCCAGAGAATCGTGTCTCTGCAGCCATTGTGCATCAGATTTACTACAGCATTTAGGGTCATTGTTCGGCTGCATCGGTCGACTTCTACTGAGCTTCAGCTTTCACACAGCCACGCTGACATTCTCCTGTAGAATACCTTGATAAAATTGGGAATTCATTTTCTCCCCTCCATGATGGCAAGCTGTCTGAAAGAGGTGCTCTCTCAACCATACTTCAGTGTTGGGATGATTTTTTCATGCTGGTACATGCTGGAGAGTTCCCATGAAGTTCACTGATGCAACAGAAAGTCAGGCAGCAGTGATTGTTCAAAAGATAGAATAAAAATATCTCCAGTAATCCAGTAATCACATGCAGTGGATGTTCCCACAAAAAAAGGCTCCATCTCAGCTGGGGCTGCACAAATTATACAATGAAGATAGATATATTTCACCAATGGCATTAAAAAGACCTTTTTAGTCTCCATGTCACCTGCACTAACATCTACCAAGTAATATCTCCAGTGTTAAGAGACTGACTGCCCATTGAAATATTTCATGTTATCCAACTCATTATTCTCAATACAGCTTATTATAGTTAAACCAAATAGTCTCATTGTATAAGGAGATATAATGTCTGTGTCTCCTAAATATACCTCAGCCCTCTCTTCAATGTGCATATCTGGTGTTCTTGAAACAACAAAGCATGCCACTGTTCTTCAGACTTCGCTGCCATCCATGTCCAGCTGTCCCTCCATCACAGCTGCAACACTCTCAGAGCCAGACCACAGCAAGCAAACTGTATCTGTCATTATTCTGCACCTGTCAAATGTTCACTTCTGTTGCTTGGGGAGTTAAGTAACTGTATTAATGCCACAGTGACAGTTGTCCTCCTTCACCTCTGCTACTCACGCTGCATTCAGACTTCTTTCCGGACCGTACACCGCCCCGACAGTGGCAAAGAAAGGAAAAGTTATGCATGAGCATGGCCAATGAAACTATAAGAACTTACTTTATACTATACTACTGTATATTCATTTAGTGTGTATGTGTTATATTAGATTAGACTTTCGAGCAAATGGAATTCATTAGTTTTTCATCTCATGTATAGATAGATCTATTGTACAGATACGTTTTGTTAATATTTCTTACATACTTAGTTTAGTATATAGTTTATATATTTTGTTCTATTTTATTTTGTTCTATTTAACTTGCTAATGTTTCTTTTACAATTTTAAGGTCTTTAAGGTTTTGACCGGTCGCTTAAGCATTTCACTGCATATCGTACTGTGTATGACTGTGTATGTGACAAATAAAATTTTGAATTTGAATTTGAATTAGTAAAATGCATTCAGAAAATTAAGAAGAACATTTATACATTTAATATAATGAAACAAAAAGTAGTAATAGAGGAAGACATCAGGTACAGGATATCTGTAATTTTTATTGCTAGTGAAGTTAAATTAATTAATTTACATTAAGCACAATTGTTGTTTCTAGTCAAGTCCACAAGATGGAGACAAAAAACAATTAAACAAATAGAAATTGATTTTCCAAAAAGGCCTCTGTCCCATCTCTTTCAAAAGTGGACCTGAGGATTTATTGATACACAGTTGATATGGTTTTACGCTGACTAAAAGAACAAACTCACTTATTAGTAAATCCTTTACTACAAACTTTTGTTACGTCCTGTACATTTTTAGAAACAACAGCGTTATTAGTTTTTCATTGAGCTTGGATTTATTGTCGAAGGCAGTGTCAAATATTTTGTTTGCATTCCTTCACCATATTTGGAGACAGGAAACAACAGTTGTGTAACTTTTCCCTAAATGTTTACACTGCACCACACGTGTGTTTGTGTAGGTGAGCAACATGGCACAAGCAGCGAAGAGCACAACGCGTCTCACAGCTGCCCCGCAGTGAGCACTTTGGCATGAGCTGTGCTCATAATGCAGTAAATCTTGAGGGGCACTTGACACTGAGGCTCTACTCTTTGCCTTTAATTTTAGATTCAGTGATAGAGCTGTAAGTTGTGACCTCTAAAACCATTCAACACAAATTAATGTCTATACAAAGATGGTCCACAGATTTAAACGTGCCTTTAGCTGGATAGTTGTTTAGCTGAAATTAATGCAAAGGTAACTATAATATATATAACATTGTGTTTTGATAAATTATGCTTCCTTACTAAAAGAAAATTAATTAACTTCAGTCCTGCTCTGTGCTGTTAGGCCCCAGCACAGGGGCCCCTGCAGAGCGTGGATCACACTGTGCTTCTGGATCCCCCCTGCGCCCGGAGCCCGA
This sequence comes from Ctenopoma multispine, assembly GCA_034779795.1. NCBI lineage: Eukaryota > Metazoa > Chordata > Actinopteri > Anabantiformes > Anabantidae > Ctenopoma > Ctenopoma multispine. Next base: position 17,878,375 of record JAUYWH010000009.1, on the reverse strand, counting down.
CGCTTCTTGGCTATTTATGGCAGATGCCCGTCTATCGAGGCCGCTCTCTTCAGGCCATACATGGTTGCTGTGGGATGAGGTTACCATGCCGGTTTAGGTCCGCACTCCCCAAACCCTTTGGAAACAGTGCTGTGTCACCTCTCACCGTCAGTCTAAACTTTTTCACACCAGGGTCCCAAACCTGGCTCACAACAATGAATTTACTTTTGGAATAATTTGAAGAACCGCTCACTCCAGGAGGCTGCTCTAAGGCCGGTTGTGTATGTTTTTTAAGCCTCTCCCCTCCTTTCATCTCTCTCGTCTCTCGCCTTCACCCCTCTCCTGCAAACCCCACTCGCTCTCATTCTCTCTCCCTCCTACACTTGCTCGGCTTTTTCTGGACTGATTTATTTGGCCCCGTGCAGCAGAGCTAGTGGGAAAGTACCAGGCTATATTTGTCGGCTGCTTGGGTTGGACCTGCTTCACGGTGGAAGACTTTGGATCCTGTTTGGGTTTACCTGCTCACACCTGACTCTCCTGCATCCTCAACCTTTGCTTCAGTCTGAATAAGGAATTAGTGAGACCTTTTGTTTGCTGGTTTCATTTCCCTTAACCCTACTTTAAGGATAAATGGACTTCATCTGTGAATAGTCTCTCTCAGTCCTGTGTTCTTGGAGCTAAAACGTTGTAAGTATCTTTATCTTTTATTGTGTGCATAGTTTGATATTAGGTCAGCATGTAGACTTTTAGTGGTAAATCTGAAATGAATGATTAATGTAGATTGGGCATTTTGTCATTTAAACTATTCGATTATTACAATATTTTTGTCCCTAGGCCTTAAAGACTTATTCTTTATTCAGTAGCCCTGAAGTTGCCTCTAAACCAATGTGGTAAACTTGGCTTTGGGTGCCAAGAAAAAAGGGGAGAGATTAAAGTATAATGTAATTTTGTATGGTCAGTCAAATCTAATATTTGACAGTTTGAATATTGTGCTCTCCAAGGCATCTTTAAGATTGGGAAAGTCATTCAATGTCATTCATTATCCGCTGGGTTGGATATTGTCCCCTGCAGGACTGAACGTAGTGTCCCGGCTGAGGCTCCCTTCTGCCTCTTTGTGTTGTCTCATGTAACCTCAGGGGTATTTACATGCTGAGCTGCAGATTATGGCTGTATGGTGGCATGTGTGCACAGCTGACCTGTTGGTCGTATGTTGTGCTGGTGTGTTGTATCAGCACTGGACAGGTGTCATTTCTCCACAGTTTTGTTTTTATACTGTGTGTGTTACTCCATACTGCATTTGCTTGGTGGTCAGCACCTGTTGTAGCAATCAAATTGACCGACAGGTTTACTGGCCGTCCACATATTTGACCTTCTGCCACTGGTTCCTGTTCATTCTACATATAAGAATAAAAAATATCCCAGATAGACATGTGTGTATTATCACATAGCTGTGATCAGTTTCTAAATTGGACCGACTGAAATAACACAATCAGGCCCCAAAACGCGTCCAGTCGTTGACATTTGGTTATAATAGTCATTGCTTCTCAGACAAACCTGCTGAACTCAGTTGTCCTGCAAATCTCAGTCATACCATGTTGCATTGGTTGATTTATTGGAATATACATGAACTTTTTTGGTGGTAAAACACTAAGAGAGATCCAGAAGTCCACAGTGACAGACACGGTCTACAAATGGAGCAGACTTGGAACAATAAGGAACCTTCCCAGAAGTCTGTGATGACTCATCTAGGAAGTCACAAGAGACCCAAGGAGACTTCTCTCACCTCAGTAAATGTCAGATGTCATTACTCCACTTTCCAATAGACACTGAGTAGGAATGGCAGAAGGCGCTGGGAAAGTGACGTGGTTAAAACCACTGCTAACCCAGCAGAACATTAAGGCTCATTCTAATTCTACCACAACACATCTAGCTGATCCTCTAACCTTTTGGGAAATTGTTCCATGGACTGATGAGTCACAAGAACTGTTTGGAAGACAGGGGTTCTGGTACATCTGGGGTAAACCAAACACAGTATTGTTTTACTCTTATTAAACAAGTTGAGCTTATTGCTCTTTTCACCCTAGTTAATTCTGAAGCATACGCAACAGGAATAACTTGACTGTAGGTGATTGGAAAGGGGGGTGAAAGCTGTACTGGAGCAAGAATTTTAACAACAGCTCGATTTTTAGGAGCACTCTGCATCATCTATATCATTTCATCACTGCGCTGCTCATTGTTAAAGTAGAAACTTTTATGACTCCTTTTGCATTCGCATTCGGATCATTCGGCAGGTGTGTGACCCATTGACTGTGGTCTCATGCACTAGCTATGCTTAGAGCTCGTACTCAGCATCGTCTCTGATTGTCACTGCTGCCCACTGTTGCCATCAGTATGTCAGAAGGTCGAGCTGTATCCACAAGTCCCTGGTGGCCTGGTAACATCTGAAATGAATCAGTGGCAGCAGGCAGCATGTGTCCTACTGAAAAAGCTTAGTAAAGGTGCTGTGGAGAAATGGCTAATGCTTTTATTTGTTTGAATATATCTTTAAAATGTAATGTTTGTGTATGCTGCTTCACTTTAACGCTACTGGGAAAGAAACAAGTGTGGATTCACCATAGTTTCACATCACTGACTTACTAACGATGATTAACTAACCTTTAATGGTCAGATTTGTTTTGGCTTTAAACATTTGTTTTGGCCAGACTGCAGTGTTCTCATTAATAGTTGGATAGCTGAATGTCTCAGAGCATTACGGTACATACTGTCAGATGGGTCATAGTCAGAGCCGTGGCTCGTGTTTTACTGAGTACATTTCTCTCTTTCTTTCTCTACAGTTTTCAGTGTTCTTCCAAACTTGAGTTACTGTATCTTAAGTTACCTTATCATGTTACACACTGTGCAGACGTTATTGGATGATGTACCTTTAAGAAACAATGGCCAGATCCTCAAGTAACCATTTCTGGATTGAAATACTCATCTTCCTCACCCTTCAGCGTCTCTGCGTGTGTAGTTTCCTCCCTCTCTCTGTTTGTGTAACAGTTGCAGAACTTTTTTAAGTGTCTCTTCTCGGATCGGCCTCTGTGCTTATTGATATCCATATAAGAGCAGAGCAGGCAGATTTCTGTGCCGAGTGTCAGGCAGAGTTGAAACAAGGCAGCAGAGATCTGGATCTGAAGAGGCGGATGCCAGAGTAAATGTTTAAGGAAGAAGGAGGGATAAAGGTTCCTGCTCTGCTGCCTCAGGCTCTCACTTGACTTGCACACTTGTGTGTGTGTGAAGAACACTGGATCAACCTCTGCATACGTGTGCACGTGTTTATATTGGTGCCTCATTGTATATTAGTGCATTTGTACACAAGCTAAACTAAACAAAGGATGTTTCTCCTAATAAAGGCAGGTATGTGTGGTATTTATTGTTAAAATGGAAAACATACAAGGAGGGAGTATAAAGTAAGAATGAGCCTCAAATTCTAAATCACAATCATAATCTGTACGATTCTTTTCCACCTTAATGATATTGCCAAAATACTGCATTATTCAACACTAGATCTGCCTGATTAATATGTTAGTATTAACATAATCAGAAATACAGACGTCATAAAACAAACCCAGTTTTAAAAGTAAACTGTCAGTGATTGAGTAAGTGCAAATTTACACATCTAGCTAACTGTCATTTAAATCCAACCTGGGTACATGTGCAACTTTTAATATTGTAGTTACAAGGGTAGCTTGAAGTGCTGGTCAACAACTGATCATGATAGAAAATTCCCTTATGCAACAACCACAGTATGTGTGACTCTGGAAGAAGTTCTCAAATACATATTATCAGAAAGTTACAGGTTAATAATAAATGAATAGTTATCAACGCCGTAATAGTGTCAATTGACTGATTAGATTTTGTGAGAAGCGCTTTGACATAGAGTCACCCGGGGACTTGAGGGATTTGAGGCGTCACCTCGTGGTGTTTACATGATGTCCCGGGTGTTGGGTTTTATTGAAGTGTGTGACCGGTTTGTACAGCTTGTTTATGCCGGTATTTTTGTAGATGGTCACATGTCAAGATGAGAAAACACTTCTTCATTTAACACAGTGGAGTGGTGAGTGATAAACAGGCAGCAGCTAATGCACCTACATCATCTACAGTATGTACAGGTTAACTCTTAGTTTACCTAGAGGTTTCTGTTAGAGTAAAAAGCCCAAATTAGTGCCACTACATTCAGTTTTCTGTACAATTAAGATTTCTAATTCTTTCTTATTTCTTATAGCACTGAGGCTTACGTTACGGTGTGTGACATGTTGTTGCTGCTGATGTGGTCGAATGAGTGCTGAAGTGCTGAAATGAGGGGTAAACAGAGAGATAAGAAAGTGAAAAGGAGAGAGGCAGGAGAAGAAGCCAGTAGGGAACATGTGAAATGAAAGAGAGAGACGAGAAGAGAGAAAAGGAGATGAGGAATGAGAGGGAATGACGAGGAGGAGGAGGAAGAGGAGGGACAAGAGGTTAGAGACTGAGATGGATGGCAAGGATGACAAATCTGGGGAATGAAAAGCAGAAGGAGTGGGAAAGAAAACAAGGCAGAGCAGTGAGCAGGCGTGGGGCCGGTCCCCTGGTAAACACGGGCCGGCTGGCTGACAGAGTGACCTTTCTCTGAGGCAGCCACTCACAACAAGTGTTGCCATATTAGGGGCGTCTACAGGGAGCCAAGGAAGACTAGGGAAGGTCGGTGGGGAGGAGTCGTGTGTGAAAGGGTGAGAAAAGGCATTACACCAACGAGGTGAGTGAGCGTGTAAGCAAGCGAGAATAAGGTAGAGTCCAAAAGTGTGCAACAAAAGAAAAAGAGATTGTTTTTTAAAATCAGGTCACCTCTCCAATGTAGCTCAGAGACCTTTAGATTCAATACTGTAGCTCACAGTAATGATTCACATCCCACAGTGTTAAATGTTAAAGGGTGAGAGGAGAGAGACACTTGAATTATTCTCTACTTCTCCACATAATCACGAATTTTTTTTCGAACACTTGGATGCTCTTGATTATCATTCACCTCGATCCTGTCTTTGTGATCCTCATAGCATTTCCCAGACATGTTGGCTTTTGTTCTGGGAAGAGCCACAAGTGACGAGGTGCCAGGTCGGACGAGTAGAAGGGGCAAATCCAAAAGCAGATTCAAGAGGCACCAATGGTCATGGTGTCCCGCCGTGCAGGAGCATTGATGTGCACGCTGAAGTTGGTCAACCTGCATTCTTGATCATTCTTCAGCCACTTCTTTGTGGAGACTGGGACCCTCATCAACAATCTTATTCCCTCTTTCCCTCCAGTTTTAAACCGGACAAACCTGGACAGTTATTTGATTTTGACTTTCTGAAGCTCTGTAGTTATCAGAGACCACAGGCCAACAAATCTGAAGATTTATAAAGCTTTTTAAATCATTTTTCAGAGAAACTGGGGGGTTACTTCTTTTATTTCTATTACATAAAGTGGAAGGATTTTTGGAACTCCTCTCATGCTAATAGATATCTGGTTTCTAGAAGTGCACAGCTAAGATAAAGAGAGATTAAAAAATGACAGGTTGTTGATTTTGGCTGGTTTCAGGATTAAATTTATTATATTTATTATGATGCAATATTTCTACTGTGTCCAAAAAAGTAACGATGTCGAGGTCTGAGATTAGCACCATATTGTGTTTCTTACAGTAAGTGTGTCCCTGAATGACCCCTAAACTTTCTTTTATCTTCCTTATGCAGCAGAAACCTGAAGATCTCCCTCATTTCTTTTGCTTCTCCAGTTCCAGGGGTAATTTACCTTAAATTGATCTTAACTGTTGCTTCATATTTCTCTCTCCTCTGACCATGTATGACACTAAAACAAATATTCAGAACTATATCTCACCATCCTTCTAGTCCATCTCTGCTGTCACTGAGAGCTGTGTGGACTACTATGCTGTTGAGAGAGACTGGAATTTGACAAATGAATTGATAAACAGTTTTTTCCCCTCATTGTTCTTTTATTTATTTATTTCACCTAAAGGGTCAGAGTGCAAAAGTGTCCAGTTGTGGAGTAGTTATGGACACAGGTGACTGATTATGTGACTGTCTCGATACTGGACACTCATTATAACCCCCAGGCTTCTGTGACTTTAATACTTGTCTCATATCTTGTGTGTTTTGTTGTTTCTTAGCTGATACTCAGCCTGCACCCGGTCTCTGTGATTATATTTGCGCTATTGAGTTGAGGCCAGGTTGTGGCAGAGGCAGATTTAGAACTTGTGTGAAGCATCTTACTTGTGTCACAGCATGTGTGTCACAGAGGAGGAAGGTAACACAGGGCCAACACAGGGAGAGGCAGAAACAGAGCTAAACTAGAAGTGCATCAGCTTTTTTTATACAGTTTTAAACTTTCTAAACCTAAAGTCTAAGTATTCATTGTATCGCTGTCAGAAATACTGGTGCTGTTGCTTTAAATGTGAAAAGCAGAAACATCTTTTAGTCCAAATGCATTTTAAAGAAGAATGGAACGATCTTACAGCCAAAGTCACCTTGACTATAATGATAATCACATCAGTGCAATTTCTGGCTTTTCATTTTGGAGGGTTGATGGTGCCATCAAACTTGATGCTTGATGCGTTAAGGATACCGTCTGACTTCCAGTATCACCACACCCAGTACCACCCGCTGCAGTCCTTCTGGCACTCTCCTCCAATCCCGTTCGAGAGTTTTTATCATCATGGCTAATTTCTGCTTGTAATCTGATTAGGGCTCTGAGCTGGTTTAGCACCCTGCTGTCTCTCTCCCAGCTCCCCCCCCCCCGTGCACACACACACACGCACACACGGACACGCACACCGATGCACACACACTGTATGACAGTCAGTCTGTGTCGGCTGGAGCTTGCCGTGAAGCTGGCAGGAGCTGTCACTCTGCTGTGGCGGTGTGCCTGTAACAGCCCTCGCCTCCACCGCTGCCACTAGCTGCAAGGCTTTCTTCTGTTCTCCTCCTTAAACATGTTTCGAAACCCATGGATCTCTAGTTACCATGTGAACCATGTGCAGCCCTGTGGCCAAGGTAAGGCCTGTGAAAGGGGAAAACTTGGTCTGACTATAGCATGACTTGCTTAACCCACTCGAAAACCCTTCCATTTATGCAGTAGACTGCTTGGGGGACTTGTCTGATGCAATTTATGCCCGTAATGAGCTAAATGAGTTTGATGGGTGTCAGTAATGTAGCAGGTAGAGAGATTTAGCTGTGAAATTTTCCTGGTTGCTTCCCTCATTTCCTCTATTCATTTTAATATAGTGTGTGTTTCGATACAGCGCTTTTACTTCTTTGTCCCTTATGCCTTAGCTTTTTTTTGTGTTCTGTCCTTCTCTGTGATTTCTACCTTCTCAGTGCACCCCTCTTTGCCTGCTGAGGTGGTGGCAATCTTTTCACACAACTAGTGTGCAATCGAGGGCCCAGTTCACTCAGGAAGTCTATTTTGCATGTCTGAATATTTATAGAAAATACTTCTCCTCACCAAGTTCACTTTAGGACCATCAGCAGTCTAAGCTGCTCCCTGGCACTGGCATCACTGAGCCTTGTGCTGCTTGTGTTGCTGACAACCTGGAGGTGTTTCTAAGGAACAAGGGGCTTTCCATCGGTGGAAGCAGACTTGTGAGGTCACTGAGAGAAAAACAGATACGAGTATACACACTTTAGAATGATTCCTACAGGCTTTGAAGATCTTAAATGTTGCTTAGATGCTTAAATATTGATTTTTATTGGCTGTAGGTTTAGAAATCTCTTTTCTCTTACTGTGACTCACGTTCTGATTTCTTCGCTGTAAACGTGCCCTTGAATTTCATCAGATCACATCTGAAGTCACTGACCCCCCTTGGACTTGATATCTCAGCGAGCATTAGGACTGTGCATCACACACCGCACCTTTCCACATCCACACTTTCTGTCCTGCCAAATGTTCCCTAGCATCTTGCAACACAGCGGATCACAGAGGTTCTGTTCAGGCGTCTGGAGCTGTAACACGATCTGTCTCCTATACTGGGATACAACTTTACAACAGGCCGCTGTTACTGTGACATGAGCGTGAGAGGGTCAACTGTCAGCTGGGAACTTTCTGAGTAACCTTTTTCTGACAAGTGACTCAGAGAGGTTGGAAATTTCTTTCCAGAACCAACTGGCACATTGTGTTTACTCTGAGAGAAGAAGAACCTTATTGACCCAACAGCTGCAGCTTGTTAGCTTTGTATTGTAATACTGTAATACTTTGGGTATTTGTGAGAGGAGTGGACAAATAGGCAATGGGGGAAGAAAGGTTTAATTGACCTTAATACACCACATGAATACTGTGGTTGCAGTGTATTAAAAATCTTTAAAACTATTAGTAAGCACCTTTCATTAAAATGTACTTTGTAAGTTTCATTCTCAAACTCTTTCGAAAGAGTAAGAAACTTGTTTGTCTGTGTGGGGTGAAGCTTGTTCTAGTCTCTAACAACACTGTTTTGCAGAAACTGCTCAGCATCAATAACCCGTATTTTGCTTTTGTAATGTGAATGTGAACCACAAATCACGAGTAGCTGCCTGATAGATATTTCTCTGTAAAAACATGTTGCTTCTTTTGCTAAAGAGACAATGACGTAACACTTAACAGGTCCAGGATTAGAAATACATCCATTCTAGTCTCTAAACAGTATGTTTCTGTACAGCTAAACTGTAATCACAGATATGTTTTTGTGGGCAGTGTTCTATACATATAGTGAGGATATATTAATGGAAATGGCAAATTGTTAATAGGTTAAAAAAGAAAATTAAATTAAATGTATGCAGACAGCAGATTTTGTCCACCAGAATATCTGTTTATATCAATTTATAGGTTTCCTGCCAAAATATCCAAGCACAACATTCAGTTGTGTCAGTACAGCATTGTTAAAGTTTTTTATGTTTGGTTCACTGGTTTATGTCAGTGAAATGAATGTCAATAAAAGTCATATATGGTCCAACGTATATTTGCATGCAAGTTGTTGGTCATGCTGGATGTGTTCAAGTTGGGTTAAAGGAACCAGGTCAACTTATTTGCAGGATGTTCCTGAATTTCAGGCAACTTAGTGGCTTTAATTGAATGTAAAATGGCAGCATTTGTCCAAGCAGTGATAATGTCAGTATAAACATGTCTGATGAGAGGAAAGTAAGATTAACACTAATAACATGTAATAATAATATAAATAATGTACATTTAATTTTGTTGAAGTGTTGGAGAGTTCTTGGTGATTCAGGTTCTTGACTGCTTGTTTGTTTTTTTCTCCTTAGGATTCGAATCTAAAACTCCCGCCAAGCTTTGCAGCTCGGCCTCGTCCGAAGCCTTAAGGTATACGAAAGGAAACTGGCACAAATGGAAGATATTAACTTATAAGTAGGCTAAAGTTAAGTTAGTGGAGCAGTGGAGCATTTTCTAAGAGCATTTACATTCCTCTCATTTTACACTGTTATTGTGATGCGGATATGTAATCATATAGGTTTCCTGAACTGCTTTAGCTTATTGTGTGCAGTAAGCATTAAAAGCCAGAGATGCCTGGAACAGCTTACCCTAAGACACTTTTTGTTCACATGGCATTAGGGCCATAATACCTCCTTCAAGAGTACTTTGCACCAAGTGACATTTTGCATTTGTTTACAGTGTTTCGTGTGATTGTTCAGCACTGGAGCTCGAGCTAGGACTGATCAAATCGCTTTAGTGTTAGAGAAAATGTAACATAAATGTGAGTTTTAAAACATTAGTTATAATGTGAAATTTGAAAGATTTTAAAACACTATTTGCTGCATAATGAACAGCTCTGTTGTGTCCTATTGTCACTTCTCTTCACTTATGTAAACATATCTAAGGGTTACAAAGTAAGGAAAGGTGAGTTTATTGATCATATCCCGTGTTAACTGCTGATACTGGATTTAAACACATTACCTTGATTGTCTGTTTCCACTTGGAGGAAAGTCAGGACTTGACCTAGTTCTTAAGATGGATCGTGTATAGGAAGTGACACCAACTGAGCTTCATCTTTACCTACCATCACCTCTTTAAGAGAAGTCGTTTAAGGCTGAGCTTGCGTGAAAGCCAAGAGAGGAATGTAGGCACAGCGGGTAGCTGGTATTTTATCTAAATGAGATATAAGCTACCATGACGTTGCCATTCTACACACTTTGTTCATCTTTTATCACTGAGCAAATTAAATAAAGCCCCAAATAATGTTATTTATAGTTATATGTAAGGAATATATGGACTTAAAGCAGGTATTTCTTTTGCATACGGGATTCTGAATGTAATAAACGCAATCATTTTATTGCTGGGTTCTGACTTTCTCTTCTCACTCAGTTTTCAGAGTGACTTTTCCTCGGGTGACAAGACCACCTTGGTCAAGAGTATTTCAGACACAGATGCCAAACTTCTGGGTGTCCTTCCCAAAGGTGTGCTCTAATTTTGAGCACTTAGAATAACTCAGAATAAAGTTTTTACTTCTAATATTTGTCTGATAATTATTATGTTTATGTTTAATCAGTTTCAGAGTTGAAGAAACACTTTGAGCAAGCTGTCGCAAAAGATTTGGGAATGAACAGGTGCCTCCATGACTCACTAAATTGTGTTTGCATTTCATCACATTTAAATAGTTTAATAAAGTCCTACTCAGCTGCTAACCTTTGCTCCTCTTCCTTTTGTCTTTGACAGGAAGGAGAGGATAGCACGGCGCTTGGAGGGGATTGAAAATGAAGCTCCTCCTGCCCTGGTGCCCGGTGGTTTGGTTGCCAACAGAATGCTGGAGGAGGATCCACCGCGGTACACCCGTGCCTCAGACCCCTGTGAGCCTTGTGTGATGGGTAAGCATGGCACAATGCACTGCAAAAATGTATGATGCTTCCTCTTATTGGCCTTGAATTGACACCTGGAATGTGTCTTGCATGAATAAGAATCATTATTTTGGTCAGTAAACCATATTGTATTGTTTTTTGCCTGACAATTGAATTGCATTTTTCTTGCTCTTAAGATCCTTAAGATGAAGGCCCTTGGTTTCTCCAGGGTAGCTGCTTAGTGGCCAACAGTTGCTAAATGTGGTTAAACAGAGATGCTGTAGTGTGGCTTTAAGGAGTTTTTGTTTCGCTGGAAATAAAATACAAATCATGTTACAGTAGTTGCATGTTCATTTCCAAAGATATGAATATCTTTGATATGTTTTACTAGAATAATGTCACATTTGAGTGTGATAAAGTGCAGCTAGCATGCATGTCTTATCACATCTAAAATGGATATCTTCTGCAATCATTAGACAATCACAAAACAGTTGTAAGACTGCAAAATACTGTGTCAATGTAGAACAATATCCATTCATTAACTGGATTACAACTGACACAAGGGATCCAGATTTGTTTCGTCTTCATGAATATGGCATCATTGTTGGTATTCAAGTAAAGTTATTTATAACTAAATTAGTGTTAACGCTGTTTACCACAGTGAGGCGCTACAGTCGAGAAGATTTGGAGGGAACTCAGAAGCAGGTGTCATCTCCAGACAGATCGCCCCAGTGCAAAGGTGGTGTTGGCAGCGCCCGTACAGAGCCAGTCTTGGTGTATGTTGATCCAGTAACGTTATCCACCTCCTCGACACCCACATCTGGCCCCGCTGAGCTCTCCAGTCTAAGTTCCAAGGCTGAACGCATCGCCCGCTACAAAGCAGAGCGCCGCCGCCAGCTGTCAGAGCGTTATGGCATCCTCCTGGATCAGGAGGCAGACACTGATTACACACCACGGTATCGTTCCCGCCGAGACCCTGTCGCCTCTGACCAACAAATGACTGCCAGGCGAGACAGAGGCAGACAAGAAGCAGAAGAACAAGGACGGGAACCCAGAGTGCCATACCGCTCTGGTGTGGGCAGGGTTTACATGAGGACTCATCCAGAACCTACACCTGTTTCAACCTCTGGCCCCGCCCATATCACACAAGCTCCTCCCAGCACAACACAAGCTCCTCCCCCCACACAAGAAAGATCGAGCAGATTTTCAGAGCGGGAAAGAGTGATGAATATGGAGAATAACAGACGTGGAGGAGCTCAAGACCGTTCTACACACACACTAAGAGCCAGAACTCAGGAGCTGCCCCAACAGCAACAACAACAGCACCATCAAGACCCTGCCCACCAGGAGCCAAGCCCCGCCTCCACCAGGGACTACAGCATTGCAGCAGTGCCCAGCTCTCCTCGCACCGCCCGCCGGTCCTCCCTTCCCTCTACTCGCTATGGCATCTCACCTGGGGATTTATTCATAGAGCAGCAGGCCCAGAGCATCCTCAACAGGCAAGGGTGAGTTTGGACACACATCAACACATAACTTAATCACAAACTTTATTTCTGTAATAGTGAGTGTGTGACAAAATGCATTTCAAAGGACCAAAAACAGATGAAGAATTACTACCAGACAAACAAAGACATGCATCTCAGTGGTGTTGTGTTTAGCTATACGTACATGTTGATAATGCAGAGGATAAAACATTCTTTATATGTAGATTTAGTTATAGTAAGTTAACGTAAGTTAACGTTAGTAACGTAAGTTCAAAATCATGCCCCTAATTTTTAGTGTTATGTCTTTGTAAATTAAATTGCACAACTTCAACCAAGATTTACTATAAAAGAGGTCAGTGAGTTCCTCTTAAGTTTTGTTCTGCTACACTTGCAACATTAGATCATGTTTCCATGATATTTTTAGATTACATTTAGTTCCAAAGACTTCCGATCCCCGTTTTCCAAGAGATATTCACACCAATGCACTTTCTGTCAATCAATTCATTAGTATAAAGTCAGTGACACAAAATTATGTACAAAGATATGTATGTGGTGTCTTGAGTATCGAAGCTGAGACATTTCAGCATTACAAAATACGGTGCAGTTTGCACTGTCTACTGACTGCTGAACTAGTGGGCCTCATGCTTTCACCACTAGGTTCATGTTGGGATCTTTCTAGACTGTGGGTCTTGGTCTGTCATGTTTGTCCTGATCCAGTTTCACATAGAAATGTACTCTGGGGAGAAAGGCTGTCTGGCAAGAGACAAGATTGCAGACAATGTTTTTGGAGGGGATTTGATTTCCCTGCTCGTCCCAAGAGGCAACCTGATTTAACAGCAGTTTAGCTCCTTAGCTAAGAGCTTGTGTCACTTTCTATTATAAAGTTTAATATACTAACATAAAAAATGTGAATCTGTCCTTGTCAGGTAAGAGTAAACAATTAAGAACTGAACTTGTTGCCATTGAGGCTATAATGCTGTTTTTTGAATGATAAGGTTTAAGAGTGGTGGCAGTGGCTCAGTTGGTAGAGTGGTCGCCCACTGACTCTAGGGTTGGTGGTTTGAGGCTCGACTCCTACTGGGTGCATGTCGAAGTGTCCTTGGACAACCGAACCCTAATGCCTAAAAGACCCCAGCTACTGATGCAGCACAAATGGTAGATGGTAAATGGTCTGCACTTCTATAGCACTTTTCTACCTTATTGGTACTCAAAAGTGCTTTTACACTGCTGAACCAGTGATGCCGGTGCTGGTAAGCAACTGGGGAGGATTGGGTCAGGAAGAGAGAGAGAAAAGCACTTAGGTGTGTTAACAAGTAAAATCAGCAGAAACAAATTTGGCAACAACTGATCATCATACTTTTGTGTTAGAAATAAACATTGATCGGTACTTTCAAAAGTGGACAACACAGTGAATTTTAAACAAATCATCTCAACAATAATCAGACTGTGCTGCAGCATCTGAACATATTATTGGTTATGATTTAGCTAATTTGTGCAAATCACTTTAATTTAATGGTTCAAAAAATTATGAGAAACTTCACTGAGGGTTTGACACTGTCATTGTCCTGTAGCTTGGCTGTCCGGTCAAAGAGTGACTGGTCTCTCAACACAGACTCAGAGAGTCAGACAGACTTCAACTGGCCTTCAAGGTACTGTCCCTTTAAAAACCACTGCCATCTGTGTGAAAACATCGTCCACTGGGTATATGTGTACTTTAAATTAAGCACTGGTCACGATTCCCCTTCTACAATATTACCAGTAACTATTTGCTTGAGTCCTTGAAAAAACTAAAATAGTCAGAAATGTATTAAATAAAATTTAGTTTTCATAATATTGTTGGGGATAACAAAGAATTCAGTAGGTCCTCGGTTAATGAAGCCAGTGCTTTAACACATGTTCTTTGTGGACGTGGAGCTAATTAATTCTAATAGTTATACCCTAAAACCTCCAATAATTTATTTTGTTCCTCTATTAACCTGTGTCAGTCTCACATTTAACACATTTTTCAAGTTTGTGGATATCAGTAGGTTAAAAACTGACAAACTCTCCTTCCTAACTTAGTCTTATTCATCAAAAGATTTACAGAAAGTCCATTTCATGTGAGGTACATGACAAACAAATGAAAAATAGCAAAAACACTAACTGTCCTTTTCATTCAGTTAAAGCATGGTATTATTTATACTTTATTTTTACCAAAATCTGAGGAACAATATTTGCTATCTGGGTGGTATATCCATGAAAGACCATACACTAAGATAATAAGAGCAACAGAGATACCTAAATCACTTTACGTTAAACTTCCACTGTCACATGAGTCGGATCCTGTTCTATAAAAATACCCAGAACTCTGTAACATGTTTTTTCACTAGTACAATACCATCCCCTGCAACAGCATTCTTATTAAATTAGTGTAGTCGTGTGTGCAATGGGTTACATGAGCAGTTGAGTGGCGTTAGTGAACCAGACTTGACGAGGCGACATCAGTCAACCCACGGACTTAGCGCTCAGTGCTTGCACCCCCCTTTCTCAGATTCTTGCCTGTTAGCTCTTCTGAAAGTACATATCTTGTACCATGACAGTGACTTTGACAGTTCAAGGGGCTTTGTACAACGCATGCATAGACCACTGAGGAAACAGGCAAAAGAAAGTTGCTTACTTTTGTGTCTCATAATAACATAGTCTGATCATTTTTAGCTAGTTTAAATGTCCAATGTAGTCCACCGCAACTGATTTCCTTTGTAGCTTTTTCAGCAGCTTATACTAGCTAACATAAGTGTGTACTCATTAGTGTGTACACATGAACACTATGTAAGTCCTACATCTCAGATGAAGCATAGGCCCATTAATTATGTCTGGCTTAGTGGTCCACAATGAGATTAAGGCAGCCTTTTGCAACCAAGGGTCAGAAGTGTCTAGAAAAAAATAATTTGCTTACTTTTTTTGCACAGGGACATCAAAGAAAGAAAGAGATGTTTCAACAAAGACTCAGATTTAAACCCAGAGTATGCTGCTACTTGACCTTGTTCAAATCTGCTGTAGGATTATGGAGCTCAAGTTGGTCCCATGACAATCTCATGTCAGAAACATTTGTTTCACTATGTGAGCTTGGAGCACAAATCATTGATGACATTTGTAATTTGACAGAATTCCATTTTTGATGGTAAATAAATTGAGTATGTGCAAAAATCAATTGAATCTTGTTGAAAAGCAACACAGCAAGCGTTTGTTAAAAATTATTTATCAGCCTTTATGTCCAAAAAGCTTTATACATGTCCTGTAGATCACGACTTGTTTGAGTTGCATTTTGAGTTCGGAGAGTGACGTAAATCTTTAAATTACTTAGAATCTCAGTGTCACTTATCATTCCTTCCCCCAAGAATCCGAGTAAGGGAAAGATTATCCCGGGATGAAACTGCCCAGAGGCCGCCTGATTGTAGTCCAGACCGGCACCAGGCTAACAGACAACGTATTGCTCAGCAAACACCACAGCGTCCAGAGGTCACCCAACAAAAGACTTTTCCCCAGCCTCAACACAGTTCAAGCCACCATACTACCCACAGCCCAACAGTCTCTGTCCCTGAGTACCCTGGCCTTGCTGTGAATTCTCAGTCATATATGGACATGCCCACCCCAGTGTCCAATGCCAAACTCTCTGGACCTCCTGAGGTGCAACCACGAAGGAGAATGAGTGCTGACCAAATGTATGCTGCCCACAGAGAGGCAAGATCGGAAGCCAGACAGGCCCTAAAGGAAGAGGCACAAACAGAGGGTTTACTGAAAAGCAGGAAAGCAGTTTTGCCCTCAGAGATTCGCCGAAGAGAAAGGAGTGTGGATGATATTCATAGGGGCCGACATGAAGACATGGACTGGCAAAATTGTAGCCCAGAATGGAGAAGGAAGAGTCAAGTAGAGGAAGACTGGGATCCGAAGAGACTGAGGGAGAGGGGAAGGGAGAGAAATGTCGAGAGGATCAGAGGAAGGGGGAAAGAACCTGTCACAAGCTATGAAAGCCAAGACGAGAGGGTATTTAGATCTATGCAGCCTAATCACACTTCTGTTCAACACCAGCCCAGACAGAATCAATCATCAGAGTCTTTCTACTATGAAGAGTCCCAAATTCAGGAACAGGAGCAACAACAGCAGAGTGAGCCCAGAAAGAGACAACATGGTGCTCAAAATCAGCAACAAGATTCTAAAAGGCAGTATCTATACGACCACTCAAGACAGCCACAAGATCCACAAAGACAACAACTCTCTCAAAAACAGCAGGAATATGAGCTTCAAAGACAAGATCCTCCAAGTCATCAACAAGACTTGCAGGAAAAACAACGAGAGCCCCACCTAGAAGAGGAGTTTGAGCCTCACAGGCAGCAGCAGGATCCATTGGGGCACCAGAGGTTTGACTCAGCTGTCTATCTCCAGAAGGGCTCTTCTTTGTCTCAGGTCAAACACAGAAGCATGGAGATGAGCGGGGGGCCCAAACCAAAGACACGAACCCGCTCTATGTCAGATATAGGTTTAAGCAAACATTCTGCCATTTATCATATGGACAGGGCTTCAGTCAGCCACAGAGACACAACCAGGGCTATCCCAACGTCAGTGATGGCTAATGGGGAGATGGGCACGCTGGACACCAGAGTGTCAGTAGCACAGCTGCGACACTCTTATCTGGAGAATGCCAACCGGAAACCTGAGTTGTAGGTCCAATGGCATGGCCTCTTTGTTGCACCACTAAATCACTTCCTAACTCTGCACTAGTGAGCTGCTGCAAATAAATAATCCAATGACGATCCACCAAAACAATGCTGATCTGTAGCATGAAATGAGTGAAGGTGCATTGCAATGATATCTACTATCATGTTCATTGTAGTGTCTGCAAATTACTTGAATTACGTGGAATACGTTTTTTGCAAATGATCCTTAGGCAGTTTTCTGCTGCTGCATGGATTTCATATAAAGGCTCTTCACGTTTTCAATTAGGTTGTGCTTAGAGTGTGTGGCAATATCTGTGTGAGATGCTATTCTTCTAATATGAGTGCAGTTGTTGGTAAAATGTTAATCCACTAAAACAACCTCAACACCAACCATCTTTTTTCCCCCTTTACGTTGTCTTCGTTAATCTTTCCAAATGACACTCTTAAAGTGAGACCACTAAAGTAGATCTCTCAGCAATGGAGGTAGATCCAGCTAGTGGCAGTGATCGGGACAGGAGTGCTCGGAGGCCTCGACGTTACATCACTCCTGGAGACAGTCGCATGTCGGAGAGGTTTAGGACCCAGCCCATCACCTCTGCAGAGCGGTTGGAATCTGATAGGTACAGGAAGGGCTTTCTGTAGGGATGTGCAGGAGCTCTCCAGAATCATTTCATTCACAATGAGAATACATTAAAATGTGTGGCAGTTCATTTTACTAGGAAACTCAGTTAATAATAATATCCAGTGGTTCCAAATACCAGAGGTTAAAATCTTTTGTCCAAATGCTAATTCTTAATGTAATGTGTACATTAATGTTTTCTGCAGGTCCCGTCTAAGCCCATCACAGCTGCAGGATGCAGAAAGTAAGTTAATTCTGTTGCATTCATGTACATTATAGAATAAAATAATATGCTCATGTTCCAGTGACATTTTTCTCTTTTTTTATTTTAAGTAGATCAAGAGAAACTTGATGAGAGAGCCAAGATGAGCGTGGCTGCCAAGAGGTCTCTTTTTAGGGTATATTTCCTCCCTTATGTACATTAAGCATAAAGACATTTGATTAATGACTTATATTTTCTAATTTTCAAGGCTCATCATTTTATAAACCTGAAAAATGTTTTGTTCATTGTTTATACTTACAGCAGAAAGGGATGTTGTGTTGTGTTGTGTAATGTCAGGTACCACAAAGTATTTTATACCTGGATGTTAACTGGGGGTTCATAGACCTTCAAATAGAAAGTTTTCACGTCACATGTCATTACAATAATTAGATCCTTGTGATCTCAGTTGCACTCAAACCAGGTGCTAATGTTTTCCTGACATATTGTCCCAGGAGCTTGAAAGGACGTCGGAGGGAGGTGTTCCCAAACCGCGCTCTCGAAACGCTGCTGTAGAACGACGTCTAAGAAGAGTTCAGGACCGCTCACACACACAGCCTGTCACCAACAAGGAGGTGGTCAGTGCTTCAAGGTTAGGATGATATATTGCTCATTGCTTGTAGCTTTAGTTTGTAAAATACAATCTGTAGAAAAGATTCCATTGTTATGGATTCATATGTTTTTTTTTCTGTTTTCTTCAAACATCTCTCTTACCTCCTTAAATCTGTCATTTGTACAGTTTTGTATTTACTGTACTTTCCTTTTTTTCTATCTGTACCTCCTTTCCTACACTTGTAAGTGATCCTGCCACATCGCCACAATTAGAGAGCATCCACACTGCTGTTACTAGCATCAGGTATAGCTGGGCCGGGCTGTTGTGTATGTGTATGTGTGTGTATTCTTAAATAATGAACATCTATGTTCTTTATAACCCATGCATGTAAAGCATCTAAATTTGAATGATTTTTAACATTTCAATTCAAGAAAACCATCAGATAGTTCATCGATAGGGTTAGAAATCACCACGAATGGGGTAGAGTTTATTAAACTGGAATAGTTCTGAAACATTTTGTCTAAATCCCAAAAAACTGAAAATATAAAAGCCTCAGTAAGAGAATTGTTAGGAGAATTGAGTCTGAGATTAATAAAAGTATTTGTTTCTATTAATAATGTAATGCCACATGCACTTAAGTTAAAAATAAAGCTATCCTTGCAACATTATGACTCAACCACAAAGGGAAAAATGTTTGCATGACGCGTCCTTGAAGTTCTGCACCAAAACAAATCAGAAGTTTTTCAGTGATGTTTTCTGTAATTCAGTTTATTAAAAATGTTTTTGTTATCACATTGTAGTTTGTTTCTGAGTCAGAGCTATCGGCTGAACCGTTTGTGACAGAGGTGCACCTGTTTCGTGAACTTAATCTCTCAACTGTACTTAATAATGTAAATGTGGCGCATTTGACATTGTATTCTCTATCTCCCTCTCCTGGCTGCAGTGCTGGTCTGTTCATCCAGCTCACTTTACCTTGTTATTTCTGTCCCCTCGTGTGCTGCTTCTTCACTGTGTGCACCTTATAGGGGAAGAAAGCTGGTGTTTACTCAATAACTCATTCAGTTCTTTCCACTGCACAATTTGTAAGCATTTCCTTTATCAAGCAGTGTTTCTCCTATGCAGGTCACAGATGTCAGAAAAGATATAGGTTGCTTTTCTAATGGAAAGGTCAGGGGTTGAGCCAGTTAAAGTCCTGTGCATGTCTGGGTTCACGTGTCCTGCAGTGTGTTTACCAACCCAAGTTTAGCTTAACACACTGCTGGGAGTTTGCCATAAACCCCTGCAAACATCTGAGTGCTTTATATGATTATCTGTCCTATGTGCGCTGATCTGCTTATGTCTCTGTTGCTGTGCTTGTAATCCAACACAAAGTTATTTACCTGCCAGTTATTTGCATGTTTAGTCAATCATTTGATATTTAGAGGAAAAGATTAGCTTTTGATTACACAAGAGGCAACTGAAGTTTAACAAGCATTTGATTCACTGAGATTCTCACTCACCCAGTGACTGAACATGTAAAAGCAAATTACAAAGTGAAATGCAACTGGATTTAGTATTTTATTCTTGAAATAAAGACACCACTATGTGTTTTCCTATTTAATTTTAAATACCATATAAAACCATATGAAATTTTATATTCAGTGCCTTCAGTATGCAGAGATGTTTCCATAAGGATTAAATCTTTTTTGATACCATACGATATGATAAACTAAAAATAAATAAACTCCTCCAGACTGACACTCATCACTCAAGCATGACATCTCCCTGTCACTCCTTCAGCATTCAAGCCTCCTCGCAGCCAGGCTCAGCAGTCCAGGAAAAGGAGAAGGACACCCATCAGCAACCAGCTCACGTTCCCAGCGGTGGAGTGGAGAGGGATGGCCAGGAGCCTGTCCCAGATGAGCCCGACCTGTCCACCCTCAGCTTGGCTGAGAAGATGGCCCTTTTCAACCGCCTCGCTCAGCCTACAGGCAAAACCACGGAGGGGAACCGAGGGGACACCCGCCAGCGCAGGGCCAATGCTCGTTTTCAGACCCAACCCATCACTCAAGGAGAAGTGGAGCAGGTAAGAAAACCGTGGCATTCAGTAATCAAGATGAAGGATTGTAACAAACAGTAACAAAACACAAATGGATCAGTAGATTAACAACATAATAAATAATCTTTTTTTAAACCCTGTGAATCCCAGACCTACTTACTAACCTTGGTAAGACCTATTCTAATCCCCACAAAATAATAAAAAAGATGAGAACATTTTACACGAGGAAATATTAACTGTTTAAATCAAGCTGAACATTGTAGCCAACAGAAAATGCTGCTGTGAGATGTTTTGCATCAGATCTGACATAAATAACAGACATGCGACAAGTTTACCTTTTAATTCAGAATAACCAATGAGAACAGATTCATTGTCCAGCGCAAACAAATCGATATTAGTATATGTAACACTGCATCTGCATCAGACAGTCTAAGTATTTAAGATCCCCTAACAGGGCCCAGCAGCTACAGACGATTCACTTCCGGCTCACTGACTGTTTTACAGTGCACTAGTTTGATGCTTTGTGGAACCTTCTGAGTACAGCTGGATGAGTTAAATCTTTTTTGGGCGTTTTAAACAGTGGCCTCTAGACATCGCTTACAGTATGAGTAACTCAACTGTTTATATTCCTTCCTCAGCTTCTCTATGTGCACTGTAACTGTAACATGTTATCCAAGAGATAGCGTCAGACACAGCATGTTGACCTCAGCTCAACCCTGTTTTCAGCCGTGAATCATAGTCAATCCGTCGTGTCCACACAGGAAGCTGAGCAGCTTGTATCCTCTGCAGCGTGTAATGGAGACTCAGAGGGCAATCAGGGAGAACATGTAAGAACCCTGCTGCCTGAATCCCACTGGTGACCAGTTCTGGTATGGCAGTGGATGCTTGAAGTAGCTTTTTGAGCTTAACAATGCTCATAAATGCAACCTAAAAAACATTTAGAAGCATATGTCGTAATGCAGCATTGATTTGTTTTCCACGCCTCCTTTCATTGAGCTGAATGCTTCTGTGGCATGCTCGCTCGTTGCATAGCATGGGATATTTGAACGCAAATACAGTAGTACATGTTACTCTATTCAGACCTCCCAACATAAACTTGCAGAAGAATGTTCGTGTAGTCTGTAGATGGATCTGGTTTTGATTGCGTGCAGAAATGTGTGAGGGTCAATGCAACAATCTTAAACTGCAAATCTTAAGTCCTGCGTGGAGGTTGAGCATCTTGGCTGCATCTTACGTTGCTTCTGCTTTTTGAAGAAGTGCTGGGTCACATTTTCATATAAACTAGGCTAATATGCAATAGATGCTAACAGTGAAACTCCATCACTGTGTTCAATGGGTAAGTAAAATCATTTAGTAAATGTTTATTTTCTTTCTAGCTCAGTTAAATGATCCTTCGTCATCTTTAAAACGTCACTGATTTCTTTCATTTTAATTAAATATCTGAAACCAATAAAATGTATTTTTATTGTCACATTTTCAGTGCAGGTGTGTTTATAGTGATTCTTTAATACCGTTGAAGTTTGACATTTTCATTCACTTTCCCTTATAGATATTCCCACTGACAACTTCATGTGTTACAAAACTCTGATGTTCATATTGTTTCTCAATCACAAACTTTAGGTCTTCTGAATGATTCAGTTGTGCCTGTGCGTCTTGCTGCCATTTTGTGAACGAGAGTTGCTATGTAGCTGCATCTTCATGAGCAAACCTGAATTTGATTTGATTGTTGCTGTCCTTCCGCTCCCACATCCCTCACTCTCTTTCTTTCCTGCTCCTTCTTCCTGTCTCTAAACTCTCGTCACGTTAATCCCTTTAGCGGTATGCTTACTTATCTGACGAGTCCTGCTGTTCCTTCAGGTGAAATTTGGAGGCGATGCCACACTGGAGCCTCTCTCAGCCTCTCTGGTTCGCTCTGTGGCAGTCGTCACCTCCCACGCATCTGTCACCACGGTAACCATGACGCCAGGCAGCAGCGTTGGTGATGATGACGGTCTCCGTCCAGGGAAGTCCACTGCCATCCCCTACATCCCTGCCCAACAACAGGCTTCGAGCATCACAAGGGGCCACCAGGAGAGGGCGCCGAGGTATTTCTCCATGACCCAGAGCGGGGACCCAGGCCACCCTGAGCCTGAGCTCAACTCCTCCCCCCTCCTCCCTGAGAGCCGGGAGAGAGTGGGGGCTCCTCCTGCTCCCACATCCTTCACTGATCACAGGCAGCAAAGGGAGGTGGTGGAGGAGCAACGAGCGGAGGAGGATTGGGGGAGACAACAAGGAGGAGCCAGAGAAGGCGGCAGCATTAAGGGGAAGCTGCACTCCACTGATAGGAACCGGGACGGCAGACAGCAGCAGCAGCATCCTCAGCTTCAGCACTCTGCTGAGCCCTCTTTGTGTACGGGCAAGTCAGAGGCACTGCCCAGCTGGGGAGCCGCAGACGGAGACTCCCAGGAGAGTAGGGAGAGAGCAGAGGGAGGAGGAAGAGGAAGAGGAGGCCACCTGAGAGAGGCTGCAGCAGCAGCTCGCAGCTCCTCCACACAGGAACAGGAGAGGAGCAGTGGCTGGAGCCGGGCAGGCATCTCAGGTAGGAGGCTACGCTGATGACTGTAAGAGAAAAGAGACGAGGAGGTGTAGAGAAGAGAATAATAAAAAGGAGGGATAAGTAAGAGTAGAGGGAGGTGTGGAAATGAAAGTGCAGAGGACAAAAAAGGAAAGAGATAATGACAAAAAGAGGGAGTAATGTCTAGGGAAGGAGCTGTTCTCATTATCTTCATTGTGTTATGCAGTGTGCACCCATGCATGATTGCTGTCTGCCGACTGCACACACACACTTGCCCCAGCTGGGGGTATTTGATTTGGCTGATTCAGTGTGTATCTGTGTGAGAGAGAGAGAGAGAGAGAGAGAGAGAGAGAGAGAGAGAGAGAGAGAGAGAGATGGT
>JAUYWH010000009.1:17833240-17854770 GCA_034779795.1 Ctenopoma multispine | reverse complement strand
TGTGTGTGTGAGAGAGAGAGAGAGAGAGAGAGAGAGAGAGAGAGAGAGAGAGAGAGAGAGAGAGAGAGAGAGAGAGATGGTGACAGAGATGTCTGGGGCTGTATCTAATTAGCATATTTTTCCCCATTCATTTGCCTCGTGGCTCTCTTTGTCTAGGAAGTGGAAGCCTTTACGTGACAAACTATTTGACACCTAAGAGATGATTATTAGATCAAACTGTGTGTCCTCACTGTTTCAGCCCGCATCCAGGGGCTGTGGTCTGCTCGCACAGTATCATGCCTGTAGGTTAGTCATGCCCAGACTACAGCATAATAGGCCTGACCTGTTTTTATGTGCTCAAGCAGAATGTGTCCAGGGGTGGCCTTTTTCCCCATGCATGCACACGAACAGTACATGGAGAGATGAAAGCACTCAGGGAGGGAGGTGCAGAACATTTGACCGGCACTTACATGAAACAGGTAGAGGACAGGAAGGACACAATGGAAGCCCTGTCTGCAGGCGGCACTTTCATTTAGTTCTGCACGCATAGCTCCTAACTGAAGTTTAGTCTATTGTGCTGTGAGGTTAGAAGGACTTGCATTGATTTACACTAATTCTCTAGGACTACATGCAAAGAAACAAATCAAGGTTTTAATTACATCATTCCCAACAATACCTGCTGCGTATGTTCATGGGCACATGTGTGAGCTCTGGTTTCACAAGATCTGGACCTGAATTAGATAGATTTCTTTTGATAAGCAATAAAAATGTATGAAATCAAATTAATAACTTCTTAATTCATACACTCTGAAATGTTCAACACACTTTATATTTATCTTTCAGATTTGCCAGATCATCCAGCACCACTGAGACCACTCGTAGCCAAAGTGTCATCCAGGACAGTGTCTCATGTGTCAGGCGGTCAGCAGAAGCATCAAACCATCCTCCAGCCTCTTCAGACTCTTCCCATACCTGTCCCACAGGAGTCTCACCACACACTCAATCCTGCATCCTACATCCAGCCCCAGCCGTACTCCCAGCCCCCACCAACCTATCCAAAGGCTTTCACCCAGTCCCCTCAAACCCAGCTCAAACCTCAGGGATTCGTCCAGCCTCTCCCTAAGCCATATCCCCAGCAGACTACTCCCGAGCTTCACCCCAAACCCCAGGTGCCTCCACAGGCACCACCCAAACCTCAGTCTTTCCCCCAGGCACTGGTCAAGTCCCAGTCCCTGCCCCTGGACAACATCGAGGATTTCAGCAGGCACAGTGTCCATTCTGGGGAACTGCTGTCCCCCACAGAGTCTGGAGATCAGCTGTCTGACAGCATGTCCACCAAACAAATGTCCATCAAGGAGAGGTGAGCTGTGGCTGGATGTTTTATTTATTTGATTGAGTTTTTTATGGTACATTTTGCTTTTTAAACGATTGTTTAGCTACGTGCAGCACTGGAGAGGGATTTACTACATCTCATTTTAACAAAGGTCATGTTGATTACACAGGTGGAGGTCTACTGCAGAAAGACAGTCCATCATATCTTTTGAGTTGATTTTGAATTCTTTAGGAATAAAGCAGCAAACACAGAACCATACTTTTGCACAGATGCTCACTCAAAACTGAGACGTCCTCATAGATCAGACGCTGACAGAGACGTTTACAGGCCAGCGCCATTGTAAATTTGCAGCGCTCGACAGAATCAGGCAAAAGTCACTGTCTGTAAATAGGTTTGCAAGTACAAACGACTTTGGAGGTGAGAGAGAGTTTCATTTTTAGCATCACTGCGTTTCCTCTCTCAGCCAGCAGAGAGCTACGTGGACGGGAGCAATCCTCTGAGATTCTGCAGATCCCTCCTGATGCCCTCATTTCTGCTCTGTCCACACTGATGACATACTTTCTGTTACCCTTCAGCCATCCGTTATCAGACCTCCTCATGCAATCTTTGTCATGTCTGCTGGCTGCAGAGCAGACATCTTTAACCCTTCAGTGATTTTTTTCTCTCATGACCTTGATACAAATAATCAAAATGCTAACGGCTTCAGCTTCTTTTAGTTGTTTGAATTTTAAGAACACATAGATCTCAATAGCTTTTCTGAGCCTAAAGCAAACTTTCTCAAGACTTTCTGTCCACAGACATTTTCTGTTTAATAATATGAGCTGAATGTGTTAAGTTTTGTGGCTGAAAACACTTTTGTTAGTGTAGGTGCTGAGGAGGAAGATAACACAAAACAGGATCATGCTGCCGGTTTTCAAACAAACTCATTAAAAGGAGGCTGTGTAAACCAAGATAGAGGTGACGTTAAGCTCAGTCTGTCTCATGTCAGAGTGGCACTGCTGAAGAAGAGCGGTGAGGAAGACTGGAGGAACAGGATCAACAAGAAACAGGAGGTGGTGAAAGTGGCGTCCACCGAGCAGCAGGCTCAGCTGCTGGAGACGGAGCAGACCTGCCATACGAAGGTCGGTGTCTACACACTGCGATCATTTTGCATCACTGTCACACTTATATTGAATCTTATCTCAAAGCAGATACATAAACTGTAATGTTGTTATTTTCTGGGGGGACTCATTCTCTGTGCAGAGACTCTGTGGTACCACCTGTCTCCACACATCACTGTACACACACAACTATGTTTGCTCATGAATATGACTCACACACCACATTGAATCACGCATATCTATGTGGTGGTGAATGATGAACGATGCACTTTCCAGGTTAGAACTTTCCTCATTCAGCTCCTAAGTGGTCACATCACTGGGCTTAATCGACTGCTACAGTGGTGCTGATGAGACACATCTTAATGTAATTCATCGATAATGACCAAAATAAAGGTTGAAGTAAAACCTACATGCAGCAGCTGTGCTGTGATCCTGCCGACAGCTACTGTTATAGTATTTGTACATCCATGGATTAAAATAGGTTTTTTAAAGATATTACTCTTTCAGTGGTTGTAGTTAAACAGAGTAAACACCAAGGCCACATTTCACCCCCTATACTTGGTGGTTGCCATGCCAGCTCCTGTCCCCCACTGTTTCAGCTAAGTGCTCCTTTCATTTCCCCCCCTTTAGTCCATCTGCTGTTTGAGCCCTGAGGTCCAGATCAGTGCATCGTCCACCAATGATGGACTGTAAACACAAAAACGTAAGGGGAATTAAGGAATTAGCAGTCAGGAGTACTGGGGCAAAACTTTCCTTCAGGTTAGCTTCATGGTGAGTTTCACTTTACCACAGGAGATAATACTTTTATTTTTCTAAACGATTCACACATTTATTTAAACAGTAAATACATTTCAGTTTAATAACTCAAAGAGCGTCTGATTTCAGGATTTAGGACCCTTTTCCTTTCAGCTCATCTACTGCACATTAGTATTCTGTAGGACATAACAGCCTGCTTAAACCCTGGATGGTAATCCTGCAGGCAGTCTCACCACTAACCCCATTAAAGCAACAATGGTTGTCTCCCCCTCCCTCTGACCAAGTACTTCCCCTTTTTTTTAACCCCTCAGGAGGAAGGGGTGGTCATTCAGGAATACTCTGCTGTGTCTGTGTCTGAACAGCTGTGGGTAAGACCCGCTGACAGCCGCACACCAATCCTAAGCCAGTCAGCTTTGTGTGGGGACCTGTGTTGTCCAATCACAGCTTTGCGTGGATGCTGTGTTTAGGCTGCTTGCTTCTCTTGAATCTTTTGGGTACTACTCTCTGAAGCAGCGGGATGGTAGTTGGACACCGGCCAAGGCTGGGGCTTTTCTAAGCTTTTCTGAACTCTTGCTGGGTCTGTCTTAAAGGGGCATTAAGTAATCAGCACTCTTCAAACTAAAGTTGTCTAGAGAGAAGTTGGTTAAATGTCTTCAGTCAAAACTTATATTTTATTAATATTTTTGGTTCGTCCAAACACTGCGCCAGCTTCATAAAAATCAACTTTATTGCCTTGTATTACTGACCAGTGAGGTCCTGTAACACTATTCTGTTACAGTTTTACCGTTAAAGAAAAAAAAAGGACAAATAATTGACAGTAATTACATTTCAAAACATGCATTCATGCTTTTTCTGCTTGCTAACAAAATAACCTTTGTCACAATGTTATTTCTGAAATCACACACAGGCTCCTTCCACTCAGAAACGTGGCTCTCTTATTGCTGCGTGAGCGTTGGACCTTCACTGTGTAGCGTGATGAATGTGTAGAGTCTGACTCTTTTCACATTCATCTGCTGAAGGAATGTGATCAAAATACATCTTTTCAAATCAAACACGGTTTGGTGTCAGATGTAGTTTTCTACCAAATGCAACCCTGGGTGCACAGAAAACAAAGGTAAATGTAGGAGACATAATGCAGCTTATACATGTTTAAAAATGAGGGAGAAGAGCTGTTTGAAATTGTGGACAGAGGAATTAATATGACTGAAAACATGTATGGAAAGAAAGTAAAGTTAGAAAGACACCGTGAAAAGGGACCTACTCTAACTTAATGCACCTTTAAGATGAACGCTTCATGCTTTACCTGCAGTAGTCTACAGAATAAGAAATGGCTTTTGGAGTTTGCAGCTTTATTACTAACAGTACGAGTTTACATCTCAGAGGGATTTAAGTCACTGTAGTTGTGCATGTGTGTTTCATTTTCATTGTTGTATGTTCAGGTTGTGAATTAGCTCTAGTTAAAGTTGACAGATGGCAAATCATGTTGCTGTCTGGAGTCTTGGACTTCTCCCTCCTTTGCATCTATCTGTTATCACCCTTTGTCTGCATTATCATTTCCATTTCCTCTTTTCTTTTCTTTTCTTTTTTTTCCACTTTTCCATTCGCCTCTACGACTTCCAGGAACCTGTCTTCTCTTCCACCTACTCCCCTCCTATCTCCCTTGGCCAAAAGTGTCAGTATATTGACCATCACAGTCAGGTAAGGACACGCACCTGGCACACTTGAAGGGGTCGTGTGTACTGGACTCTTATCTTTCTCGCTTTGCGGTGAATTGTGGGAAGTTCTTAGCTGTTAAGTTAATTGATTTGGATACAACAGAATGAGCACAAATCAGTGTAAAGCCATAATGTCTGCTGTGGACAAGTGTAAACTGTGTAGTCCAGGAAAGACTTGCACTTCCAGCACGCTTGAATGCATTAAACCTTTTTATATCCGCCTGGATTGATGAATGGATCATGAATTATTGCTCCAGAGGAAACTGTGCGAGCAGTTGTGCAGTTCTTTTAGTGTTCTCTTGTAAATATTTTAACCTTGCTTTGTGTTTTACTGCAGCTTTTCACTTATTAAGAAAACAACTACAATGTGACTGAGAACAGTCTATAAAAATAACTGCAGAGTTTAGCACCGTTCTTTCAGTCAGTTCATTTGTTCATTTGTCTGATTTCCTGTTACTTGTGTAGAAAGTGGGACAGGAGACTGAGGCCCAGATGACCATTGAGGAGAGGAAACACATGATCTCAACTCGTGAGGATGCCTGGAAGACAAAGGGCAAAGGAGCAGCCAATGACTCCACCCAGTACACCGTTGCTGCACGTATGGTCAAGAAAGGTGAGTGTTGTCTAATCAGTCCTCACTGGCACCATGCACATGCAAAAAGATGTGATTCCATCCAACAGCACATGTGACTGTATTTCTTGTTGTTTTGCAATTTGACATTTTTTTAGAATAAACAACTATAAACTGTCTGTTGACAGATATATAATGTATTCAGAATTCAAATATACTGGTACACGGAGAGGTTCATAGTTTTCCCACCGTGCCAGATGTTTTGTCCTCTCTCATGTGAGCTTATATCCATCTGCAGGCCTGGCCGCCTCCTCCTCCGTTATCACTCCCATCCTGTCACCAGTCTCCACCAAACTCAAGAGCAGCACGCCTGCTGTCAGCAAACCACAAGAGGGTGAGACTGATTCAGTCATCACTGTCAGACAGAGGATTTTATCAACCACACAGTTTATTCAAATATATCCAGGAGTGAACTGTACTTTCATTTTTAAAACGTATCGCTTGCACGATTGTGTGTTTTTTTTCTTTGTTGTTAAAAAGAAATTTAATGTAAAAAATTCAATATATTGTTAAAATTATTTCACCTGCAGAAATTGAGGCCAGGCCAGACATGGAATCAGACAAGAAACTAGACAAGCTGGAAAGCTTCTTGGGACGTCTGAATAGCAAAGGTTTGTACTTCCTCCTTTACTTTAAGCTCATCAAGTGATAAGTCACAGTCTCTGTAGAGAATCTGTATCATTTATTTATTTTATAAAGCGTTTGGTTTACATGAAGTCGTGCTGGTTATTCTTCTCTCTCTCTGTCGTTCAGTTGCAGGTCTGCAGGAAACCACCATAACAGTGACAGAGAAGGCAGTGAAGGAAGTGATGAAGCTGGATGATGAGATCTTCTCCAAGTTTTACAGACGTGTTGCTGAATTTCCCCGCCTGCCCACGAGGATTGAGATCAGCGAGGACTTTGACACCATCTTTGGTTCTCAGGGTCCCAAGTAAGAAAATGGAAAATTTTAATGGTGTTTTATATGAATAAGCATTTCATTTAGTTCTGATGCAAGTTAAGTTTTTAGTTAAGCGACTTGGAAGCACGTAATAATTCCATCAATTATCAACGATATTCACAAGATTGTCCTTCCCCAGGCTGACTTCAGCCATGGTGCAGCACAAGAGGTCAGTGCGTCCGTCCAGGAACGTCCAGGCGTCCAGAAACCCTCTAAAGATGCTGGCAGCCAGGGAGGACATCAGACACGAGTACACCGAGCAGAGACTGAACGTGGCACAGCTGGAGAGCAAGAGGATGAAGGCGGAGAAGGGTGAGTTTGAAGATGCAGGAGTGTTCCTTCCTCAGAAAGTGAAGGATCGTAACATAACACACATAACATGTCATGTTGTTTATCTCTGTGGAAAATCTGAATCATTATCGCTGCTTACAGCCTCAAATAAATGACATCGATCTCCACCTCTTTGTTTATTGTGTAAACAGTACTAATTGGAATGACCCACTTTTGTTACTACTTTAAAATGTAATGAAGCACTTAGCGGGTTGTTTTCTAATCCCTGGAGGTCTTAGCTTTTAAAAAATGTGTTTTATTCCAGTGAATAAAACATCAGAGTACTCTGAAGCTGCGCTGGCAGGTCTGGCCAGCAAAGAAAACTTCAGCAGTGTGAGTTTGCGCAGCGTCAACATGTCAGAGCAGATGTCCAACAACAGTGCGGTGCCATACAAAAACCTCATGCTAATGCAAATCAAAGGTAAAAATCCTGTTGTCGCACATTTATGATTATATTAAATTATTATTTACAAGACATATGCATATGATAAACTGAACGTCATATGAATTTAAAGGAATAATAAACAGTATTTGAAAGAAATTTACATTTTTACCTCAGATATTTTCCTTAAGTACCAAAATACTTCATACAATGTTAGAAGTAAAAGTACAGCCTTTCAGTACCTGCATTATATTCACTGTGTGTTGTAACTTCAAATAAATTCAGTGATGTAAGAAGTGCAATGTTTGCTGCTTTCAGCCGCTGACTGCAGCCTTTGATCAGACAGAAATGATGAGCTGTGAGGGAACTGAGTGGTTAATAAAACTGACTTCACTGTTTCCAGGTCGCCGTCACGTTCAGACCAGATTAGTGGAGCCGCGCGCATCTTCACTGAACAGCGGAGACTGTTTCCTGTTGGTCACCTCAGAGCACTGCTTCGTCTGGATGGGGGAGTTCTCGAACGTCATAGAGAAGGCTAAGGTGTCTACTGTGTCTATGTTATGACAGACTGTCTGTCATCAGGGCTACTGCTGAACGAAGATGATGAATTGATGACTCTGCCTCTCATTTGCATTCTCTGCACACACAAACTGGTGCCCATCTGTGCTCCCCATCAAACACATGTCTCCACACTAATCTACAGCTCTTCCGTTTACCCAAAGGGGATCCGTCTAGACACTTTGTAATAAAACATTTGGTTTAGTACTCCGCCTCCTGCTTCACTGTTGTTTTCTCATTTTATTAGAATTTTTATGCACAAAAATCCAAACAACATTCACCCAAGTCTCTCTGCAGCGGCTTGGTCTTTTCTGCAGTATCTGACTCAGTTGTCAAGTTGTACTTTTTCTGTGGATTTGTCCTCAGATGTGAAGCAGGATGTCAATCAGTTTCCATCATCGTTTACATTGCCAACAATGAAATCTGTCAACTGACAATATGAGGCATGGTCTTTTGTTTCTCGCCTGTAGGCGATAGATTTGGCCACCTTCATCCAGACAAAGAAGGACATGGGCTGCAGGGCGAACCAAGTACAGACCGTCGAGGAAGGGGTTAACCCGCAGGGTCCAGATACCCAGCAGTTCTGGACGATCCTAGGAGGCCAGACGTCTTACCAATGTCAGCAGAGAACTCTTACATCTCAGATTTAATAAGAACAGTTTGGTTGTTGCTCTTGAAACTGATTAGATGGTCTAAAATCTGAATTGTAATGAAATTCTGTAACACGTCACATTGTGCTGCAGCTGCAGGTCCACCAGAGGAGGACGAGCAGTTTGAGAATGCCATCGTGGAAACCAACTGTATCTTCAGGCTGGTGGACGACAAACTGGTTCCTGATGATGACGAGTGGGGAAAGATCCCTCGCAGTTCTCTCCTACAATCCAAAGAGGTCAGTGGGACCTGATGTGTGTCCTCCAGATCCTCTGCACCAAAGTAGTTTTTACTGTTGTCAGTGCTCCGTTACAGAAGCAGTCAAGCTCTTTCCTGATATGTGTCTAACAGTATCAGGTGGTGGACTTTTCCTTTAAGCCGAGCTTTAAACATTGAAACATTTCAGTGTATATTAGAAGGTCACTGTGTGGAAAGCTGATTTCAATTTGTTGCTTAGCAACAGCAGGTGCAGTGACGAAGCCCTCCTACATCCATCTGTGCACTGAAAAGATAAGGACGCGGAGACGACGGCCAGAGCTGTTACAGTGCTCGTTTAGCATATACACAGAGTACGACTGCGTCACTGGATGAGTTTGTTAAACTGTCCAGACTCTTCTTGACTCATGCGGTTTTACATATACACTCCATATGGTACCTCATGTAGCGTGAACCGGACAGTATAAGTTTACTCCACTCTCTGTGTCTGCTGCAGGTGTTGGTGTTTGACTTCGGCAGTGAGGTGTATGTGTGGCACGGCAAAGAGGTGATTCTTGCTCAGAGGAAAGTGGCCTTCCAGCTCGCCAAACACCTCTGGAACGGGACGTTTGACTACACCTGCTGTGACATCAACCCGCTGGACCCCGGCGGCTGCAACACGCTCATACCCAGGTGACAAGAGTTTCATGTTTCTTTTTAACTTTGGTGCTACCCAAAACTTTCATTTATACAAATTACACAGCCTGTGACACATATTCACAGAAAGACCTAACAACCTGTTAAGAACTTACTTTAATTTGATTTATCATAACATAAACTAGTTTAAAGCTTAATCAAATTTTCTCCTTTTCCTTGTTTCTGTGTGTGTTTCACTCTTCACAGAAAGGGCCAGGGTCGCCCTGACTGGGCCATATTTGGCAGACTGACAGAGCACAACGAGACAATCTTGTTCAAGGAGAAATTCGTAGACTGGACTGAAGCTAAGTCACCGACACCAAAGGAAGGCAGCGAGCTCGTACCTGAGCAGAAGGTATAAATCCAGTGCTTGTTTAATAGGATAATTATCTCTGTATCTGCTTTTTTTATTGAAATGTGTACAAAGCATCTTACTACTACTTTGTTTTGCTATAAGTAACTATATCTGATTTCTCTCAGGAGGCCCCTGGAAGAGAGTATCAACCCTATGACGCCACCCTGATGCTTCCCGTCCTCCAGTCATCCGTTTCCACCATCGTGGACGGGGTAAACGTGGGCCGCGGCCATGGCCCGGTGGAGAGCGAGGACCACATGAGGGCTCAGGAGATTAGCACAGCGTCAGTGGATGTTTGGCACATCCTCGAGTTCGACTACAGCCGCCTCCCACGCCAGAGCATCGGCCAGTTCCATGAGGGAGACGCCTACGTGGTCAAGTGGAAGTACATGGTCAGCACGTCAGGTTAGTCACCGTGGACTGTGGTATGAATACAAAACTGAAGAATAAGTGACTTAGGTTAACTCAGTAGTCTTTCTTGTGAATGTGTTTCAGTGGGCCGTAGACAGAACCCTGAGGTGAGGAGCAGCGGGCCGGGGAAGGAGAAATGCTGCTATTTCTTCTGGCAGGGCCGACACTCCACCGTCAGCGAGAAGGGAACGTCAGCGCTGATGACGGTGGAGCTGGACGAGGAGAGTGGGGCACAGGTACGAGAGACATCTCAGCAGTCAGAAGTCAGTTTCTTTTGTTGTACAGAGCAGTAAACCAGCACAATACGAGGGTCAACGTGCACATTTGAAATGTCATTCATTAAACATGTTAGCTGCATATTTGATTCTTCATAACATAATAGTATCAGGATCGATCCAGACACCTGTGCTGTTGTGCCTGTGTGTTCCAGGTTCAGGTGCAACAGGGGAAGGAGCCTCCGTGTTTCCTGCAGTGCTTCAACGGAGGGATGATCATTCACGCTGGCAAACGAGAGGAGGAGGAGGAGAATACCCAGAGTAATCACTGGAACTTTTCTGCTAGTTATGAAGTTAAAGGGCATAATGTGTGACTGTTATGTGAAGCTAGATGTGTTTTTGTTGTGATGTTTTTTATCTAAAACTTTATTCTACCAGGATAGTCTGACATCTCAGAGTCCTGGGCACATGAGATCTTGTTTTATCGTGTCCTCTCCCTGTCTCTCCAGGTGAGTGGCGCCTTTACTGTGTGCGGGGTGAGGTGCCGGTGGAGGGCCACCTGCTGGAGGTGGCGTGTCACTGCAGTAGCCTGCGCTCCAGAGCCTCCATGATCCTGCTCAACATCAACAAGGCCGTCATCTACCTGTGGCACGGCTGCAAGATGCAGCTGCACACTCGCAGCGTGGGAAACACTGCCGCACTCAAGATCAAAGAACTGTGAGTTTTATGAGGAGGGAAAAAAAGTACTTGTACTGGAGTATTTTTATTTCATGTTACTTTTACTTTTTAAAATACACTGTTTTCTTAGTGGAGTAGTTTTGTACTTCGACTGACATTCAGAGTTTGTACTTTTACTTGAGTAGAAAAATTAAAGGGCACCTTAAAAGTATCTTTCTGGGCAAGTTGCACTTTTACTTGAGTGTTGAGTTTTTGTACTTGCTACACCTCTGCTCACAGATTCTTTCACATGTACTGAGGTCAGTTCTGTCCTGATGTTCTCAGGTGTCCTCTGGAGGCAGGTCTCCACAGCAGCAGCAAGGTGACGATCCATGAGTGTGACGAGGGAGTGGAGCCTCCAGGTTTCTGGGAGGCACTCGGGAGAAAAGACAGGAAGGCCTACGACTGCATGTTGCAAGGTGCTGTACAACCACCACATGATCAGTAGATTGAGACGTTTTAGGGGAAAGTTTCATTATCATCTGTGAAGTGCCATGAACAAATGACAGTGGTGAAGTAAAGCTGTTTCTGTTGCACAATAAGTGCATCTACTGTATCTACTGTTGTCTTAAATTTTGTTAGTGGAG
Source organism: Ctenopoma multispine (assembly GCA_034779795.1). Classification (NCBI taxonomy): domain Eukaryota; kingdom Metazoa; phylum Chordata; class Actinopteri; order Anabantiformes; family Anabantidae; genus Ctenopoma; species Ctenopoma multispine. The sequence continues at coordinate 17,843,219 of JAUYWH010000009.1, read as the reverse complement.
AAATCAAATAATTCACAATTTAGAAATATTCAAACATGATATGATTTTAAGACCTGATATTTGCTACCGATGCATTTAGCCATTTTGTAACCTCCAAAGCAACTGATGGAGAAAGTCTATTAGGAGCATCTTTGGATTCACTGTTTAATTTCAGATTTTTCCCCTTTTTTCAGATCCAGGTAAATTCAACTTCACTCCTCGACTTTTCCAGCTGAGCAGCACGTCTGGAGATTTTGTGGCAACAGAGTTCTTCCACCCATCCAGAGCTCCAGACCTGGTGAGCTCGCTGCCTTTCCTGCAGGAAGACCTGTACAACGCACCGCAGCCTGGTGAGGGCTCCACACAAACGCACAATCTCACCGACTCCTTCTGTCGGCTCAGTTGTTTTTGTTCCTCACTCTGGCGTTTAGATTCATGTAGGAAACTAAATGTACATGAAAACACATGAATACAAACCAGAGACTAGTGCATGTTTCACAGCTTGTGCTTGCGGTGCATATTCTCCTAGCACTGTTCCTGGTGGATAACTTCCATGAGGTTTACTTGTGGCAAGGCTGGTGGCCTCAGGACAGTGAGAGCACCGGCTCAGCTCGTATGCGCTGGGACGCAGACAGGAAGTGTGCAATGGAGACAGTGCTGCAGTATTGCAGAGGTAAGAGAAGAATGTGGTCAGTTCAATCAGAGGACGACAGGCACTGTATTATAAATCCTTAACACTGAACATCCAAAAATGCACTAATGCTTGATGTTTAGGAAAAGATGAATAAATCATGCTGCACAATTCAGCATTGTGATGAATCCTTAAAGCTGCTGTGAAGTCAGGGTTCTTGTGGTGATTTTGTCCTGCAGAGAAAAACGAGAAGAAGCCTCAGAAGTCGTATCTGATCCACGCCGGTCTGGAGCCGCTCACCTTCACCAACATGTTTCCCAGCTGGGAGCACAGAGAGGATGTGGCTGAGATCACAGAGAGGGTCAGTAACACATACATGCACGCACACACGCACAGACACAGTTATAAAGGATTCCCCTGAGATTTACCTGCCTGGACAGTGATATAATGATAATAAACAGTCTAATTTCTGCTTTTGCATCACAAACTGCTTCGTGCCGTTGATCGTCTCTTCTGGCTGCAGGAGGCTGAGGTGTGTAACCAGATCATCCTGGTGGAGGACGTGCTAGCACGACTCTGTCAGAACACCTTTCCTCTGGCTCAGCTGCAGGCCCGGCCTCTCCCCGAGGGCGTCGACCCGCTGCGCCTGGAAATCTACCTGTCTGACCGCGACTTTGAGGTCAGTGAGGCGGAAACATTTTGAATTACACATTTATTTATGTATTTAGAATTAATTTTGCCATCTATAAAAAAAACAGGCTGACATTGAATTAATGATGCTTTACTGCATCCCGTGCATAGATACTGTACACGAGAGGAGTCATTAATGTCATCTTTCAGTTAATACAGTAAAACATCCATCCTGCAAACTGATACAAAGCCAGTTCCTTAAAAACAGAAAATGATAGTAACATTACAAAATGTCCTGTAGCGTTTTTACATCTACCACAGCATCTCATTCATGTCCATCTAACTCTCGCTTCACAGACAAAGTCGTAGGTGGATTCAGGTAAGAAGAGCCACTCGTGATTCCTCTGCACTGGTGACCTGCTCTTCTCTCAAGCATGTTAGCTCTGTTTCTTTTTCTTTTTCACTCACGTTTCACTCGTCTCTGGACGACGAGGAAGGTTTTATGCTTGGCTGCACTAGCACGTCTAAAAAGATCAACCCGATAACTCTGTTTGACGTTAACGTTGGTAAAGTCCTTTAAATCAGGGGCAGTCACGTAATGTTCAGCTCTGCAGCTTCAGTAGATAAGAAGAATAAACTCAATGACCCAAACTCAGAAAAACTATAAAATGTTTCAAAAGATAAAGAGAAATAAATAGATAGATGAATGACATGATAAATAAATCGTTTTTAAGTATGTATTATTACATATCTGTGGCTACAACTAGAACATTCCTCATAAATGAGACAGGGAAACAAAGCAAGCTCATCATTATGACACTACAACACGAAGATGATGACATGCATCAGTATGAGAACAGAAGTGCAAGCTAATCTCCAGTGAATGTGATGAAGAGTTTTCTTAGGAACTAACGTCCAGATCTCGCGGTTTTCAACAACTTTTACATTTTAATTCCCTGAATTTCAGCCTCCATTTAACTCAACAATAACACCTGTTTTTTTCACACACAGCTCCGTCATGAACATCTGAGGTTGTAAATTAGGTTTCGTCAAATTAACACGGTTGTGATCATTGAAGTGTTTGATTGTGCAGCCTCGCTTCCTCTCGTCTCCTGTCTCTCTGCTGCTGCTCTCCTCTTCACTCCACACCTTCCAGCTCTCTCCGAGTCTTTCCTCTCAGTTCAGATAAATGCACGTCTGAGTCACCATCTCCACTGCAGCCTCTCTCACTCTGTCTGCACCGAGCACAAAATGGAGGCATGGAAACACTGAAAGCACACAGATCTACTCACAGAATAGAACAGAAGTAGACATTCAGACAAGAGAAAACATATTGTTATTACTGAGCATTAGGTTTGATTTTTGTCAGACAAATTGAATTAAACTATCCTTTAAATGAATTTAACTTGATCGTCCCCACAGTTCCACTTTGGTTTACTGGTCTCTCCATTTCCTTGTGTCTGTTTCTCTGTTGCAGAAAGTTTTGGAAATGAAGAGAGAGGAATACGAACGTCTGCCAGGGTGGAAGCAAGTGAACTTAAAGAAGGCCAAAGGACTGTTTTAAACACTTTGTTTTTTGTATTGAAGATGGTGCGAGAAGTGGTGAAAGAGTGGACAAATGAGATGGAGATTGAGGAAACGTTGTATATTTCAGTGAGGACACATACAGTGTCCTGAAAGCACCTGATTGTGAGGAAGACATACATGAACGATGAGACTAGAGAAGCACTCGCCTTGCTTATAGTCATGTTTTACTTCTCGACTTTTGTCATTGCATAAATTCAAGCGGTTAAACAGGAGGTACAAACACCTGCTTTGCTCCATCCGTGTTGTTCGTGTGTATTCGGAGTCACCGCTCATGGACCTGTGGAAGACGACACTAGGATGTTTGGTGTCAGAGTGCCATGCCGTGGTTGTGTACGTACGTGTGTGTGGTTGTATATAATGTTTGTACGTGTGTGTGTGTGTGTGTGTAATGTTTTCTCTTTTGTAATGTGTGTGTAGGTGCGTTTGTGACTTTGTATCTATGTAAAAAAAAAAAAAAAAAAATCCTGTCACGTCTGTTGTCGTTTTCCGTCTACAGTGTCTGGATGCCGTCAGACCATGTAGGTAACTCATGTTGCTCACCTGCTGAGCTCCTGATAACACAGAGAAGAGCTGTAATGTAAATGTTTGACTCCAGTGAGAAGAGAAACAGCAGCTTGAGGAACCTGAATGTATAGTGCCTTGCTTTTCGTGTACAGTTTATATACAGAAATTCTAGTCTCCATTTTTAAAAGACTTCTTTGTGATATAAGACATAGTGAATTAAATCATTAATGCATAACTCAAGCTATGACTTGTTTGTCGTCTCTCGCTGCATGGATGAAAGTACTGATGTTGTAGGTCAAACTCTGGGAGATATAAACGACAGACGTTTTGACCTCGTCTGTAAAATGTCAGTGAAACATTTACTCCAGAAAATCTCAAAACTCAAAAAAATCATATGTTACAGTCAAACATTAGATTAATGGAGAAATCTTTACATTTCTCCATTATCATCATTACATTTTTTTTTTAGAAAAATAGAAATAATCCCTTAACTAGAAAAAGCTGCTTATTTATGTATTTTAAAAAACGCAAGTTTGATTCATTGACTGAAAAACGAAGACACTGGACATGAACTCATCATAATAATTTTCATTTTGAGGTGAATGTTTCCTTTAAATGCAGGTAAGTAAACTCAACATTTCACTCACAGAAAAAAACATGTGTGACTAGCTTCAATAAAGTAATATGCTGAAAATCTAATACACATAAGAGGAGAAACAACTCTCCCCTCTCTGATTTCCAGTTTATTCTAAGCCCCAAAGATATAAACAATTACAAACTACTATTAAAACCATTTTTATGGTTGTGCGTAGCTTCAGGTGATTCGTGTAAGTGTAAATAAATCACTTTGTAGTTTGACTAAATCTAATTATTCAACGTAATGCACAATCCCCTCTCAGAGGAGAATAAGTGATACATGAATAAAACTATAATAAATCATGAATAACAATCCACCTCTGACTCCTCCCACTGGGATTAATAAAGTTTATTTAATCTTGAATAATAAAATCTGTGTGTCTGGTGTTGTAAATGTATGTGGATTAAAACAGACTAGTTAGCGCCCTCTGCCGGCCACAGATGGTACCTGCACAGGGCTGCATTCACAGCCAGCAGCTGTTCTTGCAGCGTTCGTGGCAGGAAAGTTACGAGAGCCTGCAGGTCGGGGACGCTGGTGTTTGTTGCTCATTCAGAGTGAGTCCAGGTGAGTCGACACGTTTTGTTTTAACTTAGAACAGAACATTTTGAACAACCACTTAGATGTAGATCTTCCTGCAGTCTTGTTGTCGAGCTGTGCGCAACCAAGACAAGAAAAACAAGGTGATTTAGAACAACGGCGTCCTGCCTGTTGACCCCCCCCCCACTTCATTATGAAGTTTTACAGAGTGTTATTTTGTGAATCGATATTCATATGAATTTACCAGAGGAACATAAAATGTGTGATAAGGTATTTTAAAATTGCCAGATTTTTAAATGGAATTTGGCTTTAAGGTACAAAAGAGTTTAAAAGCTTAATGGGAAAACACTATGACCCGTGAAGCTCCCTCATGGAAAAGAAATGCTCAGTGTTTTTTCATTAATATCCTTTTATACAGATGTGTCTGTGCATATTTTGCTCTTTGTTTTCTCTAGTTTCTCTTGTAGTGATAGTGTTTAAAGTGCGAAGGTCCTGTTTACTCTGCTGCAATAAAAGTCACAGGCAAAGCTGGGACCACGGTAAGGTTAATATCTGCTGCTCTTATGGGAAGACAGATGACACTAAATACTACAAATGATGACATGAATGAAACATCTCTACTTTAAAGAAAGAAGTCCAGACGCTTTGCATGAGCAACATTCTTATTATTAACTTTTATTGACTTTTTGTCTGCTCTGTCACAAGAGATGTCCTCCCAAGTCAGACTGAGGCTGCTGCCGAGAGCCAGGTGCTTGTTCGATGAGCCTGTCCAGGTGAAGGTGGCCGGGCTGAGGGGGAAGCAGGTGGTCACCATGAGAGCCAGAGCAACAGATGAGAGGGGAGTTGAGTTCAGCTCCTCGGCCACCTACAGGGCCGATGGGAGCGGGGAGATCGACCTGGACAGAGACCCCTCACTCAGCGGGAGCTACGTGGGGGTCGAACCCATGGGTCTGCTGTGGTCGATGAAGGCTGACGCCTTGCATCAGTACTTTTATAAGAACAAAGCGCTGCATCCCCACGTGGTGAAGCTGTCAGTGCACGAGGACGACGAGGGCAGGATGCTGGCAGAGGTGACCAATGAGAGGTGCCTCATGGGAGAGGGAGTCATCCGGGTCCCAGTCAAAAAAGGCAATTTTCAGGGAGTTCTGTTTACTCCCCCAGGTAAGTTTGCTTTTATCATAGTCTAGTAATAGTAATGGTAAAAGTGGAGTATGTAGTCTAAACAATATCAGAAAATTAAGGCACATTATTCACAATTTTCTATCGATGAAAACACTATCAATGTAATTATCATGTAAAAAAGATTTTATACGGTGCACGTTTACTTACTTCATGAGTCTTACGATCCAGGAGAGGGTCCTTTCCCTGCTGTGTTGGATCTGTGCACCTTTATGTCTGAGAAAAGAGGCTGCCTGCTGGCCAACAAAGGGTTTGTGGTTCTGGCTGTTGCGGTTTACACGGACAAACCAGACAATGTCAAACAGATGCATCTGGACCACTTTAAAGAGGCAGTGGATTTCTTACAGCAACAACCAAAGGTGATTTTGATGCATCTGATGATGCTTCAACAATTTTTCAGATCTGTTAAAGCACAAATTGAAGAGAACGGTTTCTCCCATCACACAGCCCAGCAGGTTCACGAGAGACTGACTGTGATACGTCAGGACATCATTTGACATGAATACTGTATATATTTACCTTCATCGCCTGGTTCCTAACCTGTGTGTGTTTAAACCACAGGTGGGCAGTAAAGGAGTTGGCATAATATCCCGATCAAAGGGAGGAGATGTCGCTCTCTCACTCGCCGCCTTCGTGCCAGGTGTTGAGGCCGTAGTTTGGATTAACGGCTGCAGTGCCATTGTAGGTTCTCCTTTGTACCATAAGAACCGGCAAATCCTCTCAGCATTACCATTTGACTTTAGCAAGGTGATTCACACGGCATCAGGAGCAAGGATCATCAAATACGGGCTTGAAGATCCCCGGGCAAAGGAAAACAAGGGCACCCTGGTCCCAGTTGAACAAGCCAAAGCCCGTTTCCTCTTTGTGGCTTCAGGAGACGACCTAAACTGGGACAGCAAGGGTTACATGGACGAGATGGTGGAGCGACTCGAGTGCAATGGGAAGGAAAACTTTGAGAGTGTTTTTTACCCAAGAGCTGGACACTTACTGGAGCCGCCTTACGGGCCGTTCTGCCCCTCTGCTTTACATGGGCTCATTAGGTTTCCAGTCTTGTGGGGCGGTGACCCCAGGGTCCACACAGCAGCTGAGGTCGACCTGTGGAAGAAAATCCCGGAGTTTCTCAGAAATCACCTGAGCTGTGCTGCAACACAGCAGTCTAAAGCTAAGTTATAGGTAATAAGGTCACAGGAGGGACAGTAACAGCGTGTAACCTCCGCACACTGTCCTGGCCTTCCCTGGCTGTTTCCTCAAGTGCAGTAATAAAACATACTCAAGTGTCCATGTGCTCAGGTTGCAGTTTAAATGCGTAAACTGTCCAGTAAGTAAAACACATGCTCTGAACTGATGAACTATTTTAATACACGACATTTAATACATCAGTTTTTTCTTATGCACATTTAGGGATGATTACATTAGTTATGTTTTAAGACACTGCAGAAAGTTGAGCTGAGAAACAAAATGCTAATTTCCAACCGATGTCAAACTGTTATTAAGTTTTTTTAACGTGCAGCCAGGCTGTAATAGGAAAATCAAGAAGACAGCTGTGGTTCCTTTAAGATTTATCACCCAGCATTTCTGTGATCAAAACATCATATTCTAACTTTGGTGACACTGGTTCTAATTTAGGTAGGAAATCATCAAATTATGCCAATGTATTGATTATGCTACCAATAAAGGCTAAGCTGTGAGTGTAACTATCTTTTTACCCATGTAAAACAAAAGTAAAAACTGCGCTTTTCTCTGTTGAGTGCTGATGCTTTTTGAAAGCTGACTGAGGGACCAGTAGATCAGTGGCATGTGTGACTATGGAGATACACGGTTTCTTACCATGTTCTGTGGAGTTAGTCGTTATCATCAAACCTGTAAAAACGAGAAATTTGAACTGTACGATGAACGCAGGACATGAATAAACCTGCCTCTACAGCACTAGCTTTCTAGTCAGTTCTGGCATCCAGCAAGACTTGGATGATAGGACACTTGGATCATGGTGCTGACACATCCAGCCAAATGACTCTCGAAGGAGGAGAACTAACACTGGTGTGATCAGCTCTGTCAAATAACTAACACTGAACTGAAATCAGCTCTCCAGTTTCTTTTAGCAAAGTGCAAAAAGTCTCACACTTGTTCCCACCTTGCTTTAAATAGAGTTACAACATTTTAGAAAATCATTTGAAAGGTCTCTGCTACGACCAGTGCCAACAAACACTAGCTATGCACTTCACCAGGTTTGAAACTGTTTATTGCAATCTAATTACAGCCCGGCTTGGGTAACAAGAAACAAACTGTGCATGTGTGGAGCCAGATGCTGTTTGGTGGGCCAGTTCACACACACACACACACACACACACACACACACACACACTTCTTGGCTCGACAAACGGAATATAAAGTACTGGCAACTGCAGTTCAGATATACTACCTGACACACTGCAGCATTAGAGTAGAGTAGAGCTGTCCCAGGATTTAAAAGCCACTGTTCATTATTATTTCCATTTTAGATCAGCAGCTGCTCTTACAGTAGGTAAGTCACATGTATACTTCTCAACCTTTTTCTGTCACAGGACTATTTTTATTACCAATTATGGGGAATATCAAGGCTCATTTTAAGTCATTTGTTATTAATGGACTGACTGGAGTCTTTCACATTCATCCTTCACCTCTCTCTCTCTCTCTCTCTACTTTTTAATATGTCTAATCCTTTTTTGCATTGACCATGTTCATGAAGTGGTTTTTGACAGTCGAGGATAAACGTAAAATATTATACAAGAACTGCATTATTTCTATGTGGTTACTAGGTGTGGGGGAAGAAAATCGATACAGCACAGTATCGCGATATTTATGCATGTTGATATTGTATCGATACAGAACCCCAAATATTGATATTTTATATACAAATTCAAAATACAAATCAAACTTTTTAGTGTTCAAAATAACTGTAGTTGAACAGTTGTCCACATATTTGCACTCAGTTAAGTTGGAATAAACTGTAATACAGACAGACAGTTTACCTTTATGGATATAATTTGCAGTTTAAAAAATATATCACAATACTAAGCATATTGCAGAACATTTAAAATCGCAATAATATTGTATCGTGCGTTAAGTATTGTGATAATATCATATCGTGGGGTCTCTGGTGATTCCCACCTCTAGTGGTTACCTACTTTACTGTCCAAATACTACAAATAAACAACGGGTACAACTGCTCACAGATGAGCCCTTCACAAAACACCTGGATGAAAAACTTCACAGACATAACTGGAACCGGTGCTGCTCTTGCTGACTGGTCATGGCAACTTATGCAGAACCTGGTCCACATCAGTCCAGATCAGGCGTTCACATAAAGGACATTAGAAGAGCAAACAGTCAGTGTAACACCTGAACACATTACGGACGGTATCACGTGTTCGTCGTCACTTTACGTTTCTTTATATAATACACAGCTGAAACTACAACACGTCACTGCGATGTTTACGGTGCGGCGCAGTGACGTCACACGCGTTCCTGTGGGCAGTGCTCGCTGACAGAGAGGTTGGGAGAGTTTAACTTTAACTGATCCTGACATTAATACGGATCCAGAGATCATCATCATCAGAGGCGTTTAAAAGAAAAGAAAGAAAACCGGTACTTCATTTATTCTAGCAAAGTAAGTCCGTGAATATTATATAAATTCAGATGCCACGTTAAGCTCTAAGGCCACTGGACATTTACTATTTTCTAACAAATGTACGGACTTGTTGACTGTTAAAGAAAATCATCTGCAGATGAATCAATAACGGTCGGGATACAGGTTTTAATGTATGTTTCTTTAATATTATAATTGCTGTTACAGCCACAGTGAAAAGCAAAAAAGCAAAAATAAAAATGGGCATGGAAGATGAAGTCTGCACTGTCTAAAACCTCCAGCCCTTCCTCCAACACATTCCTTGGTGGGAGGAACAGAATGCTATGTAAAAGCAATGGGCATAATTACTACATAATTACTTGTTACTGTTTGAGTCACAGACCAGTTAATTTCTAAATAATGAAAATAAGATCTGAGTCGTGTAAGATATGAATTTTGGATTAAATTTATATCTGATACATATGATCTGAAATAGCAGAACAGGTGTCACCCCGGTAGCCTGCATCATCCATAGCATTATTAATACATGAAAGCTCCTTATCTATATTATCAAATCAAGTTTTATCCAGTTTTATAAATTGGTCTCAAGGTGTTTTACAATCTGTACAACAGCAACACCGTCTGACCCTCTTCTTCCACATTTGTGAAGAGGGGACCTGTCCAGTGTTTT
>JAUYWH010000009.1:17790906-17833140 GCA_034779795.1 Ctenopoma multispine | reverse complement strand
AGATATATTAAAATACATACTGTATATATATATATATATATATATATATATATATATACACACACACACACACAATACAAATTGCTAAACTACAGATCTAAAGATTTCACTCAGCAGCTCAGAGCTTCTACCATTCAGTTTTATTTTTGTTTATTTTTGAATGAGATATAATTTTCATTGTAAGCTTTTGAATAATGACAATAAACTCTTTACTCTTGACTAGATGGAGTGACTGAAATTAATCAATCAGGCCTTTTCCACATGTTAAATTTGGTATCACAAAACTTCAACTGTACCGCCATTACGCTATTTATACTCGAAACAGACATTTAAGCAAGCAAAGATCAGGGGGGTCAGGTGGAGATGTCTCACTTTTGTCTTAGTTAGTGGCACAAAGTTCGGTTTTAGGACAAAAACGGAGCTTAATTTTTAACACATCCTGGATACAGTTTATCCACGAAGACGAAAACCAAATGCTGTACAAACCACATGTTTACTTTACGTGTTTTTTCTCTAATAAAAAAGATGCGGCTGATCTCAGTCCAACACAAGACGCGTTAAAATGCGCAAATAAAATAAACTACAGAAATAAAGTTGGTATAAATCTGTTAAATATTTACCTTCCGTTACTCATAAAACATTTCACTTCAGGCCTTTTTCTTTTTTGAAACTACAAACTGGTGAGGGAATAAAACTACAACACGTCACAACAACTTTGCGGCGCAGTGTCGTAAAACAGTGACGTCACACGCCTTCCTGAGGGCAGTCCTCGCTGAAAGTGAAAGGAAGAGGCTGCACTGAAATAAACACAGACCCACAACATATCACCAGGGACTGTTCAGAGGTAAAGGAAGGAAATAAAACCGATGAGAGGGCACAGCTTTTTTAATCAAAGTTCGTGGATTAGTTGGGCTCAAGTTATTGATGATATTTCTCTGCTCACAATAAACCGTGTAAAGTAGATTTAGGGGGTGACCTTAATCTGTGACCCATTGCAACACTTTTCTGTTCGTCAGTTGTTTGTCGTTCCTTTACAATCTGTACAACAGCAACACCGTCTGACCCTCTTCTTCCACATTTGTGAAGAGGGGACCTGTCCAGTGTTTTGTGAAGAGATGTCCTCCCAAGTCAGACTGAGGCTGCTGCCGAGAGCCAGGTGCTTGTTCGATGAGCCTGTCCAGGTGAAGGTGGCCGGGCTGAGGGGGAAGCAGGTGGTCACCATGAGAGCCAGAGCAACAGATGAGAGGGGAGTTGAGTTCAGCTCCTCGGCCACCTACAGGGCCGATGGGAGCGGGGAGATCGACCTGGACAGAGACCCCTCACTCAGCGGGAGCTACGTGGGGGTCGAACCCATGGGTCTGCTGTGGTCGATGAAGGCTGATGCCTTGCACAAAAGATTTCAATTAAACAATTCAGTGAACCCCCACGTGGTGAAGTTCTCAGTGCACGAGGAGGAGGAGGAGGGCAGGACGCTGGCAGAGGTGACCAATGAGAGGCTCCTGTTGGGAGAAGGAGTCAGCCGGGTCCCAGTCAAAGACAGACATTTTCAGGGAGTCCTGTTTACTCCCCCAGGTTTGTTGCTTTCTCTTTTCATTTTAGTCCAGTTGCAGCGAAACAGTGTGTTGTTATGAGTGTGTATGCTGTAGGTAAATAAGACTTATTAGCCATCATAGCAACATGATCAGGCATGATCTTGACATCTATTTATTCCTCATGTCCTGTGATCCAGGAGAGGGTCCTTTCCCCGCTGTGTTGGATCTGTCCACCTTTACTTCTGAGAAAAGAGGCTGCCTGCTGGCCAGCAAAGGGTTTGTGGTTCTGGTGTTAGCACTTTTCACTGGCAAACCTGACAAAGTCCAACAGCTGCATCTGGACCACTTTAAAGATGCAGTGGATTTCTTACAACGACAACCTAAGGTGGATTGCTTTTACGGACCGATGTGCAATTTTCAAGTATTTCCTAAAGCCAAATTATCAAGAACATGACCATTTCTTGTTTGTGCCTAAACTGGCCTTTAATGTGCAGCGGCATTTGAAAGGTTTGTCAACTCCTTAGGATTTTCACTATCTAACTATTTCTCTTTATTTCTATTTCTATCAGATCTTTAAGTCCTAAGACTAGATAGAGGGAACCTACATAAACAAATAAGGACATAAAGACAAAATAATTACACATAATTATTTATAAGTTGTAAAAAAAATAAAAATTGTGTTCCAAAGATTGTCAACCCTTATGATTATCAGTTCATTTAAAGGGGGAATGACTCTGTGTGAGTCAACACAGAGAGCAAGGTGTGCAAAAGTCTTGTCTTCTAAAAGAAAACTGCTGCCCCCCTACAGTTTCCCCAAGGCCAGGTGGATAAGCCAGGAGACTGAGATGAGACCATAGTGCAACATTTTGACTTGAATGAGAAGTGTTACGTTTGGTGATGATTAAACTCTGCATTCCAGCATTAGAACTTGATCTGATTTGTAAAACATGGGAGTATCAGGACTTGGACCTGGTTTCCGCTCTCTCTCTAGACAATCATTGATGGAAGTTGACAAGTCTGAACACAAGGATTCAAGGAAGCAAATAACATTCCTCAGTTGTACCAAGTATGGACGTCACATTTAGTTGAAGTTATTTATTCAACAAGGGGGTCAAAATCAGATCGAGTGTTTGGTCATAATTATGTAGAAACAGAGAAAATCCTAAAGGGTTCGCAAACTTTTAAGCATCACTGCAAGTGGTGGGGGAAATAAATCCACAGTCAGCAATCTGAGTCATATTACCACAAAATTCCCTCTTTGTGTTGCCATCAAATGTAGTTTTACAAGCATATTTCATCAAACTGCAAAGACATTAGTTGCTATACTCAACATAAACAGGATTTATTTTAAAGCTAGTTTAGAGTTTGTCTTCACAGTCCACATTTAGAAAAGGAATTAAAAGCTGTTTTAAACAAGTCAAATGTAGGTCAGGCTATGGTTAGAGAACTATGTTGCCTGATTGACCTTGAAAGCTTCTGTGAGAATAAATGCGGTTTAACCTCTAATTTGTATGTTTTTCTTCACAGGTAGGCAATGAAGGATTTGGCATAGTATCACGATCAATGGCAGGAGCCATTGCACTTTCAATAGCCTCTTACCTGCCAGATGTTAAGGCTGTAGTGTGGATCAACGGCTGCTGTGCTAATCCAGTTTTACCTCTCTACTATAGAAAGAGCCAGATACTCCCCCCACTAATGTTAGACATTAGCAAAATTATTCCCACCGAGTCAGGGGCTGGAATGGGCAAATTTGCTATGCACAGTCCCCTGGCAGAGGAGAACAAGGCCACCCTGGTCCCCGTTGAACAAGCCAAGGCACATTTCCTCTTGGTAGCTGCAGAGGACGACCTCATTTGGGACAGCAAGGCTTATATGGATGTGATGGTGGAAAGACTGAAGCATCACGGGAGGAAGAACTTCGAGTGTGTGAGTTACCCTGGAGCAGGCCATTACTTGGAGCCGCCCTACGGGCCCTACTGCACCTCCAGCTTAAACACTTTCTTTGGCATGGATGCCCTGTGGGGGGGTGAGCCCAGGTCTCATGCAGCAGCTGAAGTCCACCTGTGGAAGAAGATCCAGGAGTTCTTCAGAACTCACCTGAGCTGTGATGGTAAACAGGATAAAGCCAAGTTATAGATGTGAGGTGATACAAACATTAGTACAGCAGAGATGTTGTTTTTGTGCTGAACACTTTACCACTCATAGGTAAGAAATACCTCACACACACATATTACCAGCAAGGGAAGTTTTATTCAACATACAGAAACAACCTTGGTTCTCAAACTGAAATGACGGGAAGGAAACAAAACATGACTTAAATTTACCCATCTTTCCTTTTCACCCATTCTCTCTTGCTCACAGTAAAATTGAGACATAACAGTATATGTTTCCTGGCAGACTTGCTGCAGTGCGAATTCATCGAGATTGCAGAAGCAGCCTTGATCTGCTTCCTTGTTTTACGAGGTAGCATTGTTAAAAACCACTTCTTTTTCCTCTTCTCTTGTTCTTCGTGGTTCTGGAGCTGACTGCTCCCTTTCTGTCATCTCTGCTCGTCACAGCTCTCGGTCGCTTCTGGGTTTTGAAAGGAAGAGAACTATTTCACTCGTTTATCAGCATTAAGAGATGCACAAACATCAGAGATGTAAGTGAGGTTGTTTACGTATCTGGATCCTGTTAGAGCTTAAATGGAAGTAGGACTGAGTGAGAAGATTTGTGACTGGTCCGCGGTCAGTCTCAGAGATGCCTACATGAAATATACAGCAGGTTGCTTTGGATTTACTTTGGAAAGCCTCAACCATGTGTTATAAACATCTTTTCACACAAAGTGATGGCAGAGTATGTTAATAGCTGGAAATATCAACATCAGTGCAGATAACTACACGTGTCACATTCGGCTGTTGCTGTGCATATCCTGTAATACTGTATATCTGTATGTGTTTGTTTAACTCTTCTTGGCTTTTATTTTAAGTCCCGTTATTATAAATGCACTCTGAAAAACACACTGTTGTGTTCATAAAAGCATTAAAATAACATTTGATTTGTTTTGGTCCAATAAGACCACATTGCACCAACCTTGTCACATACAGTTTGTCTCATCACTGCAGATTTATTTGCACTGTATAAGAACACTACAAATCACAAATTCCTGTATTTTCATTTGTGCAATAAACAAGAAATGATTTCAATTAATATCTGTACTGAAACATAAAATGTCCGATGTGGCATTGAAAACCGTTATGTTATGTTGCTGTTGAACACTTGTGCATGCTTCTTTTCTGTGCCAGCATTTGAATTTCTATTTCTGACCTTGTCACGGGTTCACTTCTGTAACTCACTTCCTTCATCTCCTCACTATGATTCTGTCTTATGCCAGAGAGAGAACAGACTAGTAAGTAAGATATAAGCTGTGCTTAAAATTACACCTTTGGACAAGAAATCTGTGAGCTTCAACAGTCGCAGCAGCATCATCGACAGAAATAAATTATAACCTCATACGTTTACCATGTTACTTTTTTTAATCACATTAATTTAAGCTTACGTGAGTGTGCCTGTGCTTCTCTGATTGAAAACAAATGCCAGTCCAGTTTTGACAGGGTATGCATCATGTTCCTGTGTTTTGCAATCGCAGCTGCATGCGCCTCCTGTACACCAGCCAACAGCTATATTTTTAATGAGTAATGACAAGGAAGCACACTGCGTGGCTGAAAGGGGAATGAAATCAGACTGTAGTCATCCTTATACTGCAACACAGTTAAAAAAAGTCTGTGACACAGAGAAAGGGTTAGACAGTTAAAAGACAGACTATAACTAAAATAACAAAAATATACAAAATAAAACATTATATGGTTCCTTTACCACCTGAGTCATTAAAACATATTGGTCCTATTGTCCTAGTTTTAGAGGCTCCAACAATTTTGCCACTTATAGATATTAAAGATTGGATCCTTGTCCTTAGTAAATAAATGAACAGGTGTAATTTCTTTGTCAAATCAGTTCAATTCAGTCTAAGCGCCAAAGCAAAAGTCATCTCATGGCACTTTGAAGTGTAAAGACCTTATAGATTTATGTAGAATGCCCAACAATCCCACTTGAGCAAACACTACGCTACTGCTACAGTGGAGATGAAAAAAACTGCCTTTAATGTAAGAAACCTCCAGCAAAACCAAGGTCAGGGTGGGCGGCCATCTGCCTTGACCAGTTGAGGGCTGGCGGGAGCCAGGATATTTGTTCCCATCTAGTGCAAATGTATTTTTATATGTGAGACAGTGCAGTCTGATTATATCGTATTCATCTCATGCATCCACTGAAGTTTTACTGATTCACAGCATCTGACTATGGCGGTATGCATAGGTGTTATTAGTATCAAAAGGTGAGACACAGTGACACAAAAAGACCCCGCAGCACTTAAAACCGAGACTGTTCTAACTCTTGAAAGCCACAACTCTTATATCTGAAAAATAAAAAAGAATATCTCTGCTTAATAATGCAACATATGTCAACCCATTTCCCCTCAGCATTTCAAGCCGCTGTGACAAAAGCACTAGGTTTCCAGCATCTGTTATCTAGATTACTGACTAGTGTGTGATCCCACAGACAGAACCTGTTCTTTCAATATAGCTGGAAGTCACAGGACTTTTAACCTTCTTGATGCCTTAAAATTAATTAATTGTGACTGTTGGGTCATTTTAAAACATAAAAATTATTTCAATATGGAGTCAGGAACCATTATTTGGCTTTAACATGAATAGTTGATGACTGGTGCCTTGTGTTTCGTCTCACCATGTGAGCAGTATCGTTGCCGTCCATAACATCTGCAATTTGGAATTACAACAAGAGCTTGACATGAATCACTCAACTTATAATGACATGAATGCAAATGTGTAGGTCTGCACTGAAGGAACATACAGTAGATGGTTTTTCATGCATCATTCATCTAAAACCGAGCAGAGCTACTTTATAACCTCTTTTTAATTCATTTACACACAGGACACAAAGAAGCAGTGATTCCAGAAACATTTATTCAAACCCCCCCGACACCCGCAGTTGTTGAGTGGCCTGTGCGTTTGGCAGCTTTACTCAGGCCTTCGCCAAGATGCAGACTACACACCAGAGAGAGACAGGCTTTGAAAACAAACGATCAAAGACTTCCATGTTTCTGGTAAACGCATAAAAATCTGCTTATTTGTCCCTTGAGTTTGGTCTGCTAAACTGATCCCAATGAGACCTGCAAAGGTTCACGAAGGCTCTGCAATACAAATGTCCTGCAGAACTTCCATGTGTCAAATGCATGAAAGTGTGCATATTTATAGTTTTCTGAGTCATGTCAGCTAATACTGCGAAGATTTATGTATTTATGCAGAATTATGACCACGGGAAAAAGCAACTTTAAACACTTTATGTCTCTGATTTAACAGTTGTGATCACACCTCTAAAAGCAAAAATGCTGTCAAACATTCAGCCTTTCAGCAAGTTAGTAAGTTTCAGGATGTATTTTAAAGTCAGCATTTACTGTCAACTAATTCACTGGGTTCATCGCATGTCATGTAACAGCTTCAGTCCTCTTCTAATGGTCCAATACCTTGCACATCCTCATGGGAGTGCTATAGGTTAACATTTTGAGCTTGGACAATATCATGAGTGCTTAACTGGGATCTTTCTGAACTTAAAGAGTCACGAGAGGCTCAAATAAGACTTAAGCTAGTTACATTTCTTGAATTCTGAATAACTCATAACTAAAAAACTCCATGACACAGCTAAAGACATGTTGGGAACATACAGCAACAAACCACTAAGAAAGTGGATGTAAAACCTAAAAACATTCTATAATTGACATGCTTGTCCTATCACTCAGCTCCCAAGAGCAGGTTTTGACATGTTGTGGTCACAATACATAAGTCTGAGATGTAGGAAAATCACTCAACAGTGAGCTGGATTAAACTAAGCAGAGAAAAAAACAACACTGGTTGCAGCTGGCTTTGTATCCTCAGAGGCTGCCATAAGACAGCCAATCACTGATCAAGAATCACTGTGACAATCACTCATCTCAGCCAATCAGAGAAGCCCACCTGTAGCTCGTTAGGCACAGGAAAGTCAGAGCCACAATTCAGTGACACCGGGCAAAATATAGTTTTCTCATATACAGTAAGAATAAAAAGAGATTCAAAGCTCCAATGCATGAATTTTCCCAAACGGACAGGTTCTATGAAGCACTAGGGCCTAAATGAAGTTCTGGAGAAATTGTTTTATCCCCAATAAGCAAGTGGGCAACTTTAAAAAAAAACCATAAGCACAAACACATTGTAGTTTGTGGCTCCTTATCAATAAACACCTTTAGTCTTGATTGGATGTAATCACACTGTTCGTGCTGCACAAGCCAATTTAACATATATTATTACTGACTTGTTCTTTAGCTTGACTAACTGACTGATTTGTCATTTCATTAACATTATGATTCAGTGACTCTTGCTTTCTTACTGTGAGTGATGTTTGCCTCTAACATGTACTTTGTGTTTGAATCACAGGTGGGAGAAACAGGCCTGGGTTAATCTTGTGGCCCAAATGGTAGCAGCCTATTTGTCGCCTTAAAACAAGTAAAACATTGTATGCTTATAAGACTGTGCTGCTACTGATTAAAAATTAACTAAACGACTACAAGACTTACGATTTTATCACTGTAGTAATATGCTCTGGTTTTTGTAATGGTTATGAGTCAATATGTGTGGGTGCTGAATCCTCACAGACATCGAGAACTTTGTATATTGCATGAATATTTTGGGGAAATTGTCTTTTGGATCCAGGCTCACAATGTAACAATAAAAACACAATAATGAAACCAAACATGGCGACTAGCATCCTACAGGGTCTCAGCACCAATTAGCAGTCAGAGATGAATCAGAAAATACGCAGGTTCCAAAAATTGTATTTTAACAAATGTCATTACTGGTGTTACCACAAATTAGACTCTGACACTTCTTATATACTATATTGGACACTAAAAACTTCATCCATAAGTGAAGTCTGTGTTTAAATCAACTTCAAGTGAAGCACTAATGATCAAATACTCAACCAGCTTGTGGTTTTATTCCTGCTTTTCTTTGAACAAAATAATTGATATAGTCTGACAAAGTCATATTCCAGAGACATTATAATGATGTGGTTTATACGTTCAAACACGTTGACCATAGTCTGTTCTTGATGAGGACGAGTTTGGAGAAGGAACTGACCTGTTTACTGCTCCTCCAGCTCCTCTTCTGTACTACTGCAGGTGCTGCTAATGCTAACGCTAGTGCTAATGCTAATGCTAGCTAACTCTGTATCACCTGGTTTGTTTGTCCCAAAAAAGGTTATTCGGTGGCAACTGTACATGTCTTTGAATATTCAATCGAGAATTAAATTAAATTAAATCAAATACAATTTAAAACAAATAAACTATCACTCCATGTAGCTCACTGAGGCCCCCTGCTGGCGGAGCCATAGGCTGCAGCATTTGCGTCTTTGGATAGTTATAAATAAATGAAAATCGAAAGCCTGTGGATATGGACCAAGTTTTTCTGCATGTTATCGTTGTTTGATGTCATATTACCACAAATAATGACTTTAAATTGCCTAAAAACAGTAGAAGTTCTGTGTGAGTCGAAATGGTCCTGAAATTAACGTAGGTGTGTCTGTACGTGTGCGAGACAAAGAAAGAGTGATAGAAACCTCAAATGAATCTCTGGCCTCATTTTATGACTTGTGACAGCAAAGAGACAAGAGTTCAAAAAGGAAGGGTGTACGGTGGTTATATAATGAATACTATAAGAATAAAGGAAAGACAGAAGAGGAGGTGTCAAGAGGAAAAATGTTCTGTTATATAATGTGATCACGAGGGGTGACAATGACTGTTAGAATGAATGAGATGAAGTACTTTTTTATTTGCATGTCACTTGTGGGATTTTGTGTTCTTGAACAAATTACGTGGAGAATAAAACCCATCAAGGGCAGTAAAGCACTTGAATTTGTGCAAGTGGAAGAAAAATACATGTCATCTTCTTCTCTTCTGGCAGCCGCCTTTGAGCAAGTACACCCAACTTTCTCCACTGCTTCAAGAGAAAGGTGGTTGTTGGTTCACAAGTGAGATTCTTATTGGTCCCTTTAATGAATCGTAGTTTCTTTTGCAAATGAGGTGATATTAAAAGTGTTATATGACATCTATGTATTTTACTCATTTTCTCCCGTTTAGGAGTCAATGGAGCAAGTAAGATGTTTCAGAGTTCCACATTTAGAAGTTTTTTTTCATACATTTTTAGATTAATTATATGCTCAAAATAAATTAAATGTAAAAAAGTATAAAATGCACATTTTGGCATATTTTGGGGGAAATTATTAGAACGTATCATCAAACAAAGACTAATTAGATCACAAATATTACACCTTTACATTTACAGCAATTGGACTGATGTATTGTAACTAATTGTTGCTACAAAACTAACTGAACAAATAACACGTTATTGCCTTTTGACATATGGTATTAAAAAGAAGGTGCAGTTGAGTAAATAAAAAACATAAAACCACCAACTGTCTTAATGTTTCAAGGACAAGACTGATGTTACTCTGCTTTTCTTACTGTCAACTAGAAAATATCCACACTCAACATGTCACAAATGTAAAGTGTCATCTTTCTGTCTTTAGCCAGTTGACCATTATTGACTTCTTAAGATGATAAACCTTCAGTGTTGTAAACAGCCAACATATTCAGAAGAGAAAGATACATAAAAGCCCTTTAATAGTGGTTTTTTTTGTCATTGTGTGTTCATCAACCTTCCCCATTTTGTGTCATTTTAGTCTTTGCTGCTGCTACAACACAATTTCCCCACTGGGATCATCAAAGTTTCATCCAGCCGCATTGCCTTGAACTGAACATACACACACACACACACACAATCCTGAGTGCAGCATGATGATAGCTATTCAAATCCATTTTATGATTTTAAAACTCAACAGGTATTCAGAAAATAAAAGCAGACAATTACGTGAGATTGACTTCTTGAGCTTGAGTCTGCCTCCCCCCTGCTGTTGGAAGGCACTGTGGTTAAAGGCTGATTTTCTCCGTATTGCAGACACACGGTCTGGACCCAGCTGCAGTAATAACTCAGTGTTTCCTCAGGTGTTTGGGTGAGTCAGGTTTTGTAAGCAGATCTCACACCTCGCTGGCCAGGGACCTCTACGCAGATGGAAATACCAAGAGTCCAGGGGATGGACAATCCTACACATGTGACACTGTCTGTTCAGCCACACACACACATTAATTACAGTGACACACAATATTCTTCTGCTTTTAAGCTGACGTGCTCTTTTTTTATAATTATTGTTGGTCTAAACATCCACACCCGTCAGTTTGCATATTTATATGTTTGTACCAATCTTTGGAGTAATGAAGTTCACCAGAGCCCTGTAGACTGTTCTTCATCTGTGCTTGAGGGCCGCCACCCATCCATTTCTGCCTGATTAGTCATTTTTGCAGCTGTGTCAGTTATTTTACATTGATCATGACAAACACCTGACGGTGTGAGCAGAGCGTGGCGTAGTGGAGCAGAGTGGACTAATTTCAAGTCTCCTGCTACCGCTAGCTGAAGTTAGCATTTTGTAGCTTTAATCCAAAGTTTCTGAGTGTTTGAGGTGGATTATGGGTAATGTAGTGCTAGGTCTAGAAATTAAAGGGCTATAGTTGAGACTTTTCAAGTCAATCCATACTTAATCTGCCTAATCGAACAAGGTTAATGCAACAACAATGCATAGTTAACGTAATTTTCATTATAAACTCAAACAGATGTCGAGACTACAATACATTTACCTTGTTTTACAGTTAGAGTTATTCAAGAACATGAACTTTGCTTAATTCTTTTTTTCATTCCTTCTTCGTGTGCAAATGTGTGTCATCATACAAAAACACGCAGACTTTACGCCCTTGATTTGTGATCAGCAGGAAAGCCTGTAAACACAACACTGGTATTTTTGTTTTTGTCAGCTGTGTTTGTATTTGTGTGTGTTTATGTGTTTCTACGTAGACTGTGAGGTCTGGAAATAATTAAGATAAGGGCTTGAGGGGAAGGTGAAGGGAGGGGGGAGGCTGACAGACACATCTCTTGGCTAAATTTAGCTGACTGTCGTTCACAGAGGCAGGTCAGTTCCTCTCTTACTGCACTGTGGTTTTGTGGTTCTAATGATGGTACCTGAAATTCTCTCACACGGGTTCCTCTCATTATATAGTAAATGTTGTTAGTAGTAGCATTAATAATGCATCAGTACTAGAAGGTTTAAAAGTATGTGTTATATGAGTAACTCTGATTATAGTAGTTATTACTACTAGTGGCAGTATTATTATTGCTAGCAAAGTAAGCAGCATTGAAAGTGCAACAAGCACTGCATAGTTGTCTAATGGTGACAATTGTGGTAACTGTACTACCACTTTTACTAGCTGAAGAAGTAATATTGTGATACTTCACAATCATAATGAGAAATACTTTGTGGACAGCAACACACACGTGATTACGTGGTATCACTACACCAGAGAACAGTTGGACATGTGGTGAGGAGGAACCGGAAATGTAACCACCACCTGTGTAACCTTCCTGGGATAAGTGTCTCACAAACTAAAACGTCCAGGTGCGTTGTCGGCAGGATTTGAACCTGCGCGGGGAGACCCCAATGGATTTCTAGTCCATCGCCTTAACCACTCGGCCACGACAACTGACAGGAAAAACACCAACAATTCAAGTATACTCGTTTTTAGTATTTTGACGATATTTATATTGAGCTTTCAACACTAACAACGTTGATTAAGTAATAGGTCATAATAGAATAAATATATTTATTAAATGTGGTTAATAACGAAATGTACTCATAAGTCCCAGTTAAAAAACGTAATGATGAGCTGTAGCGATGTTGCCATTGCGCAGCTGTCAGCACCAGTAACTACACATTCAAACATTTAAAGAGTCTGCACGTCTGCAGCTCATTTATCAACACAGCTACTGTACAGTGATTTCGCTTTATACCACGTGGATCATTCACTGCGGCAGCGACTGAAAAGTTTAGCTGCTGAATTTCCAACTTATTCATCTTCCCTGTTGGAGTAGTTCGCTGCAGGCATATTTCAGTACATTCACTCCTAGGTGGTTTTGATTGTCCCTATATACTCCCTCAGACACAATTCTGCAAACTGTTGTGTTATTTTTTTTTTTTAGCCAAACTGCAGGTATCCTAACGCAGCGCCGCCATCAAACATTGTGCTCAGCAAAGCGGATCTGCGTCTGTTCTGATGAGAGGATTCACATGGAGACGTGCGCCCTGAGGCATCGTAACCAGCACGTCGTAAAGACACACGGCTCCACCTCAGCAGCATTAAAGCTGGAGAGAGGACTGCATTAAAGAAACGAACAGAAAGAGGGGGAGATGGAGAGAGGATACGAAAAAACACAGGTTACAGTAAAGATGATAAAGGGAGTTTTGGTAGTAAAGGTTTTAGGTAATGGGTCTTCTTTATCGACTGACTGCAGACTATGTGATGTATTATAATCTATAGTAGTAATATACACTACAGTCCTCTCTAAAAGAATTGGAACAGCAAGGACAATTTATTTCATTTTTTCTGTCCAATAAAGACATTTGGGTAAAACATCTGCAGCTTCAGTATACCCATATTAAATCCTTTTGAATCTCAATTAAAATCTAAAGTCAAGTAGAGACATTGCACAAACATTAGCCATAGTTTAACAATTAGGACAGGACAACCAGGACAACAACAGCAGCACCTGATGAAAGCTACAGGAAAGTGAAAACTCTCCCATTTGTTTTTATATTCACTCTAGTCTACAACAAAGGCAAATGAACTGACCTTACCATTCAAATACTACTGGGCTGGATTGTGCCTGCGTTGTAAGATCCCTACATAACTTACCAAGAAGTGTCTACCTGTCTGCCGTGTGTGTTTGTTTGAGAGAGGTGGAGAGAAATAACAGTGTGCTGAAATCTCTACTGAAAAGCAGTGAAACTGGGATATTTTTGATTTCCGATTAAAAACATTGAGCGTGGAGCCACACAGTCACCTGGGAGCTGCAGGAAACTGGGAATGTTTCACATCCAGACATCAGTCAACAGCCTGGGGAATACAGCACAGGAACCATGAAACCCAACCCCTTCCTGTCCAACAATGTGTGTGTGTGTGTGTGTGTGACTGTAGTAGCTACAACTGAAAGATACTTTACTTTAAATGTAACTTTTATAGAAGGCTGCAAACTGGAAATGTGTGTGTTGTGTGTATCTACCTGATGCACGTGCATCTCTGCATATGCCATCATTTTTTAAAAGCACACCGACATGTCATCACCAATCACGTTGTGCAGATAAATAAACCCGTCATTTTTATTGCTAATTTCTTAACTCTTGAGTCATGTGTTTCAAAAAAGGCTTCATGTGCCTATTAATGTTTGTAATAACCTATGTGAACCAATTAATCTTTCTCACAGTGTAAAATCATTTGTGCAGTCATGTGGTTTTCACGTTACGACGGTGATGTACACGTGTGCCGGCGTGAGAGCTGCAGGTATGACATGCCTGTAGGAAAGAAAAACAAAGACATGTGGCTTTAATGTGAAGCAGGTCTAGAAGAGGGACCTCCGTGCAGCCTGGAGACCTTGAAAACACACCTACGGATGGAAAGTAGCATGGCATACACACATTCCTGCAGCCGCATATCTCAGATATGTGCTGTGGTTTGACTTTGGAGCTTACCTCCAAGAGGCTGGGAAATACAGAGAGGGTACAGGTTATGTGATGATTTCATTATGGCTTTAATACCTAGTTTGAGAGACTCTTTTAGAGTTTAGGATGCCATCACAATAAGGTCACTTTGAACGCAGGTGAGTGTGGATTAGTGCTTGTGCAAGATTAACGACCTAAGCTTTAGATTTTACAACACGCGCTCACCTCTTAGCTCTTATGTCTCCAAAACAAGTTTTCTTAAAAATCCAGCTTAAATTAAAATGCATATTTTTGATAACACAACATTAAGTATTTGTAATGCTAATTCTTGTCCACCACTAATGTTGTGGCTGATCAATGCTGAAGTGTTAAAATACTGTCTGGGTTTCATTTACACATGTGAAGAACAAATCAAACAGCATAAGTAAGAACAGATGACAGAAGACGATTATATGAAAATCATCTGCTGCAGACCTCTGGTTAACTTTCTACATGCATTGACTTGCTGTTATCTTGGTACCTTTTCCTGTGCTTTAGCGTGTTGAACAGCTTACAGATAAAGAACGTTGCTGATGAAACGCACACTTGATGAAATCCTTAAAGGCTATAGAGGTAATTAGTGAAAGCAACATGGACAGATTAGGACACACTGGGCCCACATGTTGTACGTAAAATGTCCCAGGCTGGAAGAGTTTCAACACAATTATAAAACATGCAGCCATGTTACTTTTCATGTTACATTCCCCCTGACCCTTCATATTTATGTCCAGTAACTCATAAATAGAAATGCTGGACCCCCTAAGCGCAGGACTGCAATGCAAATTGAGTGGCAGATTCTACTTCATGTGACTCACCTTTATGACAAGACAAGAAAGAAAATGGGGAAAAGTATCAACAACCATTACTTCCTGCCTGCAGAACAACATTTGCTTTGACATGATAAGGTTCAATTTGAAAACATGACAGTTGTTAGTCTTCATTTTCCAAGTCATCTTTTTGTCTCTGGCCTAGTTATTAAATATAGTGTATCTGGCCACTATTTGCACATTTCAAATTCTCCAGTGTGTCTCCGTGCTACTAGCAGACCGTGTAGGCTGGATGTTTGTAATGCAGCTGCTAAGTCTCCCGAAAACAAGATGCATAGTTGTCAGACCTCCTCTGGATCATCTACCTGACAGGAGGAGAGAAATCGCCAGCATATGAGGAAGTGCAGTGTTTGAAAGATCACCTCCAGTTTGATTATTAAACCTCAACAGTCAAATTATTTCTAGGAGAGTAACACAACTGTTCATTCATATGCAGTATGTTTAGCTCATCCTCTCACCAAGAGTACGTGTGAAGTTCCCTGCTGTTGGAAGCAGAGTGAGGATTTCTTTCAGTCCAGCTGGAGACTATTAGTGTTTCTCCAGCCCACAGGAAGTCAGCCATCATTCCAGGCTGACAGTTACATGGAGGAATCTCACCGGCTCTCTGCTCTGCTTTTCAGTTCCGACATTAGTTCTGTAATTCCTCACAGCATCCTGGCATTCGCTCTGATCATCTGGGCCATCGTCTGAAGGAAAACAGCTTGTTTTATGGAGTCATTTTTGACAAGCTGAGAGTCCAGCTGAGAGACAACACAGTGTTTTAACCTGTACTCATGCTGGTAGTTCACCGACAATCACCCTGCTTCCCATTCACCTCGATTCAGCAGTGCCAGTGACACGTACTCCTCTCCTGTCCAGTCACTGCACCAGGTGAAGGTTACCACCTCGCTTTTCCACATCTTGCTCCATCATGATGATTCATTCAACTCACAGTGTCATAAATCTAAGACTAAAGACATGACCTGCTTGGAAAGGAAAACTGGAGCAGTGACATCACATGCAACAGCTGGAAAAGGCGTCAACAGTTAACAAGAGGCTGAATGAACATGAGAACTTAGTCATGGTTTAATATATGATGACTTATGTTTGGTCAAATGTCTTATGTCTTATTGCACCACAGAATAAAAATGAATGAAAGGCAGGTGTCACCTCCTTTTGCAATATACAAAAAAAAGACAGGAATAAACTACTCTCACCAGCCCTGTCCTCTAGTGATGATGTCATAATTTAACATTAGCCACATTAGCTTGCATGCAACGATACGAGTTTAGAAAATTCTGTTGAATTGAGTTGAACTGACATAAAAAGGGGGATAAAGCCTTTAACATTCTTACAAACATCTGACACCACAGATGGATAAATGAAACAGCTGATGTAAACACACACTTCTTTGTATTGATTTACATGTACAGTAAATAAAAGTAAAGAAGAAGAAACCAAATAACTTGTATGATTTATCACAGTTGATTTGTTTGAACCCTTGTGAGCCCTCGAGCGTGCGCACTTCCACTCATATGTTCACGTGAGTCAAAGTGCTCAGCTGACCACTAACAACAGAAAGAGAGACAGAAGACATTACAGCTGCCTCCTGCTGAAAACTTATCCCAAAGGTGGATGAGTGTTGGAATTCATCCCTGAGTGGGGTCTTGCGGGAATATTGTGTTACGTTTATTTTCAGGACACGCTGACTCTTTGCACTATTGTCTTGTCTTATATTACAAGGAGTAATCAGTGATACTTGAATGCAGATTCATAACATCATAGCAATAGAATTTACACAGATGACATCATTGTGGAAATGAATAATGAAATTACACTTGATAGTAATACACATTGGTGAATATTATCAATGCTTGAAACCATAGATCACTTAATATATATTTATCAAACAACAATAAAACAAATAATAAGAATAATATTTAATTGCTTGGCACATGTTACTTCTTACCATTTGTGTTATTTAGTTATTGTGTTATAGTGTTATCCTCGAGTGTCCAGGCAGGGTTTTACATGTTTTAAGTAAATTGCTAAGGAATATAAGCAATTTCTTTTGCTTTTGCTCTTTTGCCATCACTACACTAATACACTGGTTTTATGTCTTCTGGTTCTAAAAAGGTTTAAATGTCATTTTCAACATATCCGCTGAAATATTTGTGTCAAAAAAGGCAGCGTTTGGTTGTTTGTCTCCCATTCCTTTAAACTATAAGACAAAATGTACCTTGGCTCTTCAACCCACAACTGATCTGTTAAAATAATTATTTATTTAGTCAGTAAAAAAAAAAACTTTTTACACACAGCAAATTTGATTTAACTTTAAACACACAGCAGCAACTGCATCATCATCATCATCTAACACGACTGAAAGCTCCAGAGCACAGATTACACGTAAAATGACCTTGAGGCTATTGTTCTCTCAGCTACAAATGACCCTTTTCAGACATGCTACCAATAGCCTGTTAAGATTTAATCCCACAAACGTCTGGATTAAGGTTAGAAAAAATATTGATTTGGCTTGTAAGAAAAATGTTGTATGTTAATCATGAACTGCAGTCCCCCCCCCCCCAGTTTATATCCAACCCTGTTGAGAGAATGTGGCTTGATATTACAGAAAGCCAAACAGGGCTGAAAGCTGGGGCCATGCAGCTCCACGTTTACTGAGGCAGTTACAGCTAAAATTGCAAGTCACATATTGTGACATATATTAGAGTGTGTAGGACGACATTTGTGTCGACTGTGGATTGTTTGTCACAAAATAAAAGACAAAAAGCTCTGAAAAGATTTTACTGGGGATCTGAGGTCCACTGATACAGTACATGAGCATGAAAGTGTAATAATATATATAAAAACTGAAAATAATAAATCATGCTTCTTACAATGCTGATTTCGGAGAGCTCTAATGTAGCAGTGGCTTTTCAAAGACCTGGTTTCTACATTCAAATAAAGGCCTGAATCATTAAAGCAGCTGACACAGTCAATTCAGTCACTTTTCTTTTATATTTCTTTTTATAATCTACCTTGAGTTTCTTTAGGCTGGAAGGTGACAACAGCAATGATTTGCCCATTTCATTAAAAATGCCAGTGAAAGACGAGCCTCTTAAAAGCCTCCGAAGTGCAATTATCTGAAATTAAATATGCTGCCATGCTATTATCACAACCATTTCCTTCTGCCCCGCTGGATCTCCATTCATAATTTAATCACACGTCCTCCATTGTAGGTGTTGCCAGCGCTCCTGGCAAGGTAGGCAGAGAAGCGCAGGCAGGAGATGTCCTGCAGGCACAGAAATGAGCGGTTGGCCTTTTTGTGGGTCAATTATGAGTTAAAGTGGTTGTTCTTCTAATGCTGTTTACATCTAGGTCAAGACTAAAGCTGGAGAAGAGCTGCTGGGGGTTTACGTGAGGCAAACGAAGACGGACAGTGAAGAAAGACAGAGATTTGAGTGTGTGTTCATGCAATAGTGCACAGTGATTCTTTTACAACAGCTGACTTGTGTAAGCTTATTTCAGCTTATTACGTTATTATTACTATTCAGTTTATTGAGCAGTCAAGAAGTGTGGTACCAAGAATATGACCAAAATGACATGTTTTGTTTGCAAAATGTTCTAATGCTAACAAAACAGTTGTGTAATTTGCTGATACTTTACATAGTTATAGGAGGATTCAAAAAACACAAGCAAGTATATCACAGCATGAATTTCTTTTTTCTCGTTTTTCAAATCTCTTAATCTGTTTCTGTATTTTTCACATCTGGCATTTGTTATTGACATGCAAGACCTACAGTAAGCCTCTAGACTATAACTTCAAATTTTGACACTGAATATGACAGAGCATTTGTTCCATTTTCTGTCTTCAGTTAAAATTTGGAAGTAGAAAAATAGGAATTGTGGGCAGGTGGTTGCATCTATAGATTCCTAATTATGCAGTACGTTGCAGTACAGTTGTGAATAGGTGTTCTTCCTTCTTGTTTCACACAGTTTATCCAATAAAGTTTGGGGTCTTTTGATCATATGTGTCAACTGTTTTGAAGAAGGATGTAAAAATGTGAAAGAAGACTTCTGCTGTGCTAAGAAGGTGATGATGAAGCTCAAGTGGACAGTTTCATTAGGCGTCTCTTTGCAATTCATTAAACCACAAAGCTGTGTGTGTGTGTGTGTGTGTGTGTGTGTGTGTGTACTATTCAAACTCTCCTCTGCTTTTAAAGCACATCAGAGAAACAAGGAGTTCTGAAGGGCCCTACCCACAGCATCTGCAGGATGTATTGGGAGCATGAAGCGTAAACCTCAGTACCTGTGCTATCAATAAGCGCTGTTTTGCAAGCACTTCACCACTGGACTGAAAACACTTCAAACACAGAAGCCTTATTCCAAACAGCAGAGGTTTGCCCTCTAGTGTCCCATGCCTTTAACTTTATCTGTGGCGTTTTGCAATGATGCAATTTGATATAAATAAGTACGTTCATGTTCAAATGTATTGAATCATTAAGAGTTAATAAAAGCATGTTTTGGTTTATTTTGTCTGCTTAAAATATTAAATGTCTAAGTTTACAGACCAGTTTTTTGGAGAGGAAAACCTAATCATGGCACTGCTGTAAGAATGCATAAACCCATACCGACAGTACCTTCCCGCTGTAACCCACTTTGAACCAGACCCAGCAGATTAAAGTGCAATTCTGAAGTTGAGAAAAGTAAAGGGGGTTTGGGGAGAAAAAAAAGAGGTTTGAACATTAAATTAGGCTTTTATCACATCATACTAGGTATCTAGTCTGATGTGTGAGATATGAAGCCGCTTTCACTGACTGTCAAGTGTCAGAGTGAATTTTGGGGTGAGCAGAGAAAACCCTGCGAGGCAGTTTGATCTCGACAAAGTGCAATTAGTGTCAAAACAGTGAAGAGTTAGAGGGTAGATGGTTCTTTATGATCAGAGGGAGATGACAGGGATGGGAGTGGGAAGTGGGTGTTACCTGTGTGGAGATGAATGTCACTCACTGGATTGACATAGCAACAGAAATGTAAGTGTGTTTGTGTCTACAGGTGCCTATCCTGAGCTAATGGGTAGAGATAATGGAAATGACCTGAGCTCTTTCTCTGCTGTGCTGAAGGAAATGTCAAATGTCGTTTGTTTGAATACATATTCTAGCCAACACTTTTCCTGTTTCCATTCTTGCATCCTTAGTATGATTTTCTAAAATATCTCAACCTTTATGACATGAACTGTGACAAAACTCAATACATTAATTCGTGCTCTCTATAAAATCCTAATAACTTTAGTAATCCCATTAGCTTTTCTATATTTTGTTACCACCATGCCAAATGTTGTGAACAGATGCATGCAAATATAACTGCATTCCCACAAGCTGCACTTTATTTTCATTGCTGATCAGCTAACATTAGCATGCCAGAGTGAACAGGGTAAAAGATTGTACTTCTAACAATAAAGAAATCTGAAATGGACACATCGCCCACTGCCTTTGCACTTGACTATTACTACAATAACAATATAAACCGCAGAACAGATGCTAACTTCCAAGCTCAACATGGTTTCTGTAGTGGAAAGTAAAATCTAAAAATGTATCATTGCACACTAGACCTAACAAGCAAGTGAACATTGTCATCCATAAACACATAGAAAATGGATAAAGAGAAATCATAAACTGACATGATCATGAATTCGTTGGGAAGGTTTGAAGTATGAAACCGCTCCCTCGTTGTAGCTTTACAGCCTTTTAAATGATCTGTGATTTGATCTGTCGTTTGCAGTAATTCTATTAATTGCTCAGAGCATTAATAATATATGAGTTTTTTTTCGTTTCTTTCTTTGATCCCCTTCCTTTCTTTCCATTTATTAAAAGTGAAAGCATGAGTCTGACTTTCATCTTGAATAATGTCAACTGCAATGAGTCACGAGGACGTCTCAGCAATGACTTACCCTCCAATCAGACACAGGGCGCTGTTCCCTATCCCATCATACATTGGGGCTGAGGCAGGGTGAGGTCATCGTTGATGGGATCTGAGACCGCGGGGAATGGGTTAGAAACAATATCATGTTATCCTGCTGGCTGCTGCTGTAGAAAGCAGACTTAGAATATAAACACGCATGCGGACATATGCATTTAATGTTTCTGTGCTGAGGCTTGTGTGTCACTCGCAGTGCATCAGCAATAAAGATGTCACAGCTGTTAGGCTTTCTATGAAGTATCACCTCTACATAAACCTCACATGCATGTATATTTCAAAAGTGCATACATTTTGCCATAGTAGGTGATTTAATTTAACCTAATTTGCATACCAAAGGCACGCAACAACTATTTAATCCTCCCCCACATATGCTCACTGAGCTTATTCCTAAAGGCAGTGAATCTGAAGCAAGAGGTCTAACACGGGGTGCTGGCACAGGTGTCTGTCTGTGTGTACACTGGTGCATGTGGCAGTCTGAATATGGACTGAAGATTTTACAGTAGGACACAGGATGCTCCACCTGGAATTATGTTGATGTCACGCTTAGTCAAACACTGACTGACTGCAGGGATAATTACAGAGGTGCACTGAAAAGCCACAGAAATGCTTAAATTAAAATAAATAAAATATATTGGTTAAGCATTAATGAAATAGTGTAAAAATAATGAATACAAAAATCTATTTTTTTTCTATATAAAAACATCTATTTACCCCATTAAATTAAGCAGATTTACATGTCCTCGAATGTAATGCTGCCTTGTATATTTACACTGCAAATTGTGAGCTAACAAAGTATTTAAAACCAGAACATCAGACAATGCTGAGCGAGAACAGCAGCAACTGAACCGGAGCAACATTAGTGAAGTTCTGAATAGATGTGACAGTCACAACTTTGGTGTCAGGAGCACAGCAGGTGATTCTGCAGTGAAGAGCCAATTCTTCCAGTGAGCAAGGATAATAATACACCCATTTCGTTTTCTTTGATGGTGTGACAGTCTGTGAAAGTTCCACCTCCAAGAGCCGTGGGAGTTGAGGTATAAGAGGTTAAGTGTGGTACGTGTAAGTCACCTCAGTTGATGTCATCAAGTGCCGTCGGTTATTCTAGTTGTTAAGTGTTGAGTCCATCTGATGTTAGCATGTTTATGCTTATGTAACAGTAGAACAGTGGTTCCCAACCTGGAGGTCAGGACCCTGCCGAGGTCATAATAAACGTGAAGGAGTCACAAGCTGATTAACAAAAAATCATATTCTATTGCCAGTCTTTGCTTTTTTCTAGAAATAGCAGATCATCTTACTCAGATTTTACCTTCAAAGACATTGGATTTTAACAGTCTGAGGAAGGAAAACCTTTTTCTCAACAGTGGCTAACCCACACTGCAACTTAGCAGGAGCACTATAAGAACCGATTTTAGAGAGGACGTTTAAAGGAAATAGCTTTTCCAAGCATAAAATTCAAAATGGCCACTGTGATAATAAGGTCAACATGGTCTGTAGCAGGAGGCTTTTGTTCCATATGGAGCTGGCAGTGCTTAGTCATGTGACTTCCATGTGTCCGGAGCTCCAGTGCTGCAGCAAATGAGGTCAGCCTCCAGGTATGAGCATGAACAGCAGGCAGCGCCTCAGGACGAGCACTGCTTCACACACACACGCACACACACACACACACAGACAGGCATGTAATAAATACACACTGCTGCACACAAATATGCATGTATAAACACTGTGCACACACACACACACACACACCACAACGGTGTTCCTGGTCCCAGTGGAGATGAAGTGATGCGAAATGACATCAGTTGCTCCCGTGTCTGCATGTGACTCATTACACGAGCCACTAAAGCCTGACCATTATCACTGTTCACCCTGAGCAAACAGGCCAGGCTATCGCTGCACACATCACCTGAACTGGACACATTGATCAGCAGTGTGTTGTGAGGACGCTGATGGCCACTGTGCAGGAAATGAATATTATGCAAGGTGGAGGAGGGGCAGAGAGTGTTACTGGATCATTCGGAGCAAGGAGCTGTTTATTGTGTGTTTGTGTTTGAGTGTGCGTTTGAGCATGTGCTTGTATCCATAAAAAAGGGATGAGCCACATTTTAGCCAGTAGGAGGCAGAAAAACACCAAAGTGAGCTGACAAATAAACAACCACATCGGTGACACTGTACTTTCATAACTTGATGACACAGATAATAGGAGTTGTTTTAAAATAAAACTATCATTAACTGAACATATTAATGTTGGACTGTATTTACATGAACGTCCTGGTGGTGGTGGATATTGTTTGAATGCAGTTTTAATTAGCACCAGCCTAGTTATTTGGGTAAAGTACAACAGGCCTGAGTCTTTAAACTGTTCTAAAACTTTCAAACAGAGCTTTTTGTTTCCACTTTGTGTTTGTTCATTTAAATGAGCTAACGGACAAGACAAGACACATTGGAGTCCACTTAATCTCTTTACCTATTACCTGCTTTTCTATTGCGTTTACACTGTTATCACACACACACACACACACACACACCTATAACCCAACTGACCCTTGTTTTACCTGTTAAAAGCCAAAACACCCCTCTAGACTTTGTCCTGTCAAATACAGCTCTTATCTCAGGTAACAGGATGCAACCTGAAAAAAAGAGTTTTTGAAGCTTCGATCGAACTGTCTCAATCAATGATCAATCAATTAAACAGTGCTTCACATGAGAGGAAATCCAGTAACCGAGTTTTAAAGATACCTGATGCTGTCTTTACTGTAACAGGCAATTAAATGAGTCCCTTTAAAGAAGAATTACAGCTTTATCAGTTTGTGAAGACGTTTACGTGCCAGGTTTAAACTCAGCTGGGCTTCAGAACTAACCCTTTAATTAATCTTGTCATGGAGTAAACATTACCTAGCCGATGCTTCACGTCATTGTATCCGGTGACCCAGCCTTTAAAGCATATGGTTAATGGAGAAACTGACAGAGAGAGAAGCTGAGTTCTCTTCCTCTCTCCTCGTGCCTTATAAAAACCATCACGAGGACTCAACAATATCAGTTCCTTCATTACTCATCCTCACACAAAATGACGTTATTAAGTCTTTTGGCTGCAGAGCCTCTCTATGGCACTGAACTGGAGAACAGTAGAGCTGAAGTTAATTGATTTGTTCAGAAAGAAATGTTACATGTTCGGGCTGATAAACATATCAGTGTTTCGTTGTCCTCGTGTTTTACTCAGAAGCTTTAACACCACACAGCCTATTCATTTTTCCTGTAATGATCATTTGTACAACAGAAGACACTTTTCGTTACATGTTGGACCATAATAGAATCCTTTTTATTTTGCCCATGCGTCTTTCTCTTTGTGTTATACTGATCTAAAGTAAACATATTGCTAGTAACAAAAGATACTGATGATCTACGTATGTGGTCACTTACTTCAGAAATGTGAAATATTATTTCTTTTATTTAATAAAATACAGGCAAAGCTGTGAAATGTGCTTCTTAAAACTGCTGCCATGGCAATAGCATCCTCTCTCTATTTCTATTTGTATACAGCAGAAAACTGTGTAATCATGCTGTGTAAAAGTAACACAGGCTTGAGTGTTAAATCCAGCTTCACTCTTGAAGATAGAACCCCTACCTGATGCATGACAAAGGAACTGCTGAGGAAGGGATAGAAAGGCATTTAGCCTGAGGGTACTGCTCCTTTTCAAACAACAATATTCAGTGTATTCACCGACTTCTCAATGATGAGGATTTCTTTCAAGAGAAATACAAATGTATTTACTAAAGAGAGACAATAAAAAGCCCCAAAGCCCTCTGAGCCCAATATTCATGTCAATGCCAAATTAGCATTGAATAATGGCATCCATTTCCTCTTTCTCTTCACCGGCAGCAGGACGGCAGTCGCTCCCCAGATAGGAGAGGACTCAATAGCCCTTCATATCCTGTCAGTGGGAGATTCAATTAAGGAATTACTGATGTGGTGTAGGGGGTGCGTTCAGGTTTTTTGGGGGGGTGGAGGGTTAGTTCACATTGATGAGCAGATCAACTTTCCACCAAAATGATTAGTGGATGCATGTAGATATTTTAGTTGCATTTCAGTTTAGAAAACCAAACAGCCATGTTCAAACATAATTATAACCCCCAATAACAAGGTTTCAACTGCAGTTTTCATCTTTTATTCAAGGTCTCTGCAGGTCCCTAAAGGGTCTAAATGTTATGAGGCTTCGAAAAGTCTTAATAACTTAATAACAAACTAGTTCCACTTAAAACAATACCTTTCAGGTAGCAGCAGTTAGGCTGCCGCTCAAAAATGTCCTCTGAAGCTAGAGCTTTTGAATGCATTGCATTAAGTGCATCAACACCACTGTTAGAAAAAAGGTGATGGTGCGGGCTTGACTTTTCGGGAATTTTCCATATTCTTCATGCATTCTTCACACGTGGATATGAATTAGGTCTTAATTGTCTATAAAAAGATATTTAAGGGTTTTACATCTGACTTGCTGAAACCTGCAGAAACATGTTTATTAGACAATTTACCTGTCGGGCAAACAACCACATCTCAGCAACCCGCGTTTGTACTTCAGGCCTGAAAACTATAATAATAATATTAATTGATACTTTATTAATCCCATTGGGAAATTCC
Organism: Ctenopoma multispine; assembly: GCA_034779795.1. NCBI lineage: Eukaryota > Metazoa > Chordata > Actinopteri > Anabantiformes > Anabantidae > Ctenopoma > Ctenopoma multispine. The sequence goes on along the minus strand of JAUYWH010000009.1, from coordinate 17,807,419 downwards.
TGTACACAGGCAGCCCCTTTAAGAGGGCAAGAAATCAAGGTGGTCGGGTATGGGGGGGGGGACCGGGATGCGAACCACCAACCCTGAGGTTCATAGATGACTGCCTTACTGACTGAGTCAGAGTCACCCTAAGGAAATCATAAGCCTTATTTTTTCAGAAATTGCAGGATTTCCATCAGCGCCACAGGTGACCCTTCACAGGCTGAGTAATACTCCTGAAATGTATGTGTATTAGTGCCGGAGTGTCTTTACCCCAGTGCCAAAATCTGTGTGTGCTGCCTTTGTAAAAGGAGCTATTACCTACCACTTTTCTACACACCGGTTGCTGCTTAATTGGTTGGTTTGAGCTTGAACGGGAGATTGCAACCACCATTCAGAACAAATATAGTCTGTAAAATGTGCAACAACAGTCCCAGCTCATTCAGCTTATACAAACAAAACAGTTCTTTGCAAATGTGAATTACAGGGCTGTTGGTCGGGTTTGAGTTTCACACGCTGACTCACAATAAGAGAAAACATGGAAAGTAACTAATATTAATTTACAGTATGTGTCTGGGTTGATTAATACAAACACACGAGTGACACTCCTACACTCCTACTCCTACATTAAGTACAAACAGCACTGTGTAAATTAAAATATAACTGCATAAAATGGTTTAAATATCAGCTCATAATAAGTCTGCTGCTGACTACAAAAACGTGTAGAAAATATTTCAAGCGGTAGAACTACAGTGTAAAGTTAAGTCCTTAAACTGCATCAGCAATAAAGCATTTTTGCTTCACATGTATTCCTCCTGTATAAAATCTACATAATTCAGTCCAAGTCCTTTCATGTTGTCATTGTTGTGTAAGGCAGCTGAATGCGCCTTTGAACAATGCCCATAATCTCCAACATTCTGTCCCCCTCTTTAAGCCCAGGCCGTCTAATTTCATCCCGACTGTCCTCGAACGCAGTGTCAGGGTATCTGGAGGAGGTTCATTGGCTGTGAAAGACTCAACAGCACCTGGTGTTTCTGAACTGGAAACCTGATCATCATCATCCTCATCATCAGGTACAAGAATAGCTCGTTGGGTCAGGCCACTCCCCTGACCTGCTGTGAACTGTCGCTGAACTTCTGTCCCCGCTGAGGACAAAACTGGGCTTTATGAATATGTGGGCTGATCTGCACGGCACCGTTTTTCTCCACACGCGTCACATGTTGCAATATTTTCCAGTAAAGCATCAACAGTGTGACACAGGGATACAGTACTGTGATTGTACTGTAACTAAGGTACATTTACAAGACCTGAAGAACAAGCTCTACGCACTCCAGAGTAAGAGTGTGCAGAGGTTCAAACAACATCACCTCATTCTGCTTTATCTCATTAAAGTCTGACTTCACTAGCTTGTAGTTTCACATAAATTAATACAAAATATAATCAACACATGAAGCATGAAGTATGATTATATGCAGATTAAGGTACTCAGCAGGTACTTTTTACTGTTATAGTTTATTTTGTATTTCCTGCACTAAATTTAATTTACAAGTGTTAGTTAGTTTGAAAATAAAATGACCAAAAACCTCATGGACTCTGCTGCTCATGTGGAAATTTGCTGCTATTTCGGTGTATTTTCAGTAATGTTGAGGGTTCTGCTAAGTTTGTCAGCATAGTAATAATATGAAAGTATGTTTAAGTATATTTTCCACTTAAGACTTACATATTAAAAAGTATATTTCGTGTTTTTACAATGTGGTATTTGTGGTTTAGAACAGGATGTTAACACTTTCACCATCACTGACATTTAGATGTAATATAGTAATGTCATGTTGGTACATCTTATAGGATTGAAATATTTGTCAAGTGCTTCACTTTGAAAACGTACATTTTTCTCAGTTCTCAGACAGACTACTACTAGCTTGACTACCAGTTACCTTTAGGAATAAGATGTCACATAATAGTCTAATCTTTCAAAAATAAAGTACCCTGATAAATCTGTGATTCACTACATTTAGGCCTGTGGCCCCTTCACGTGCTGATATGCTTTTAGGACTCGGGTGGTTTCATTTAAACAACAGTTTGAGGAACAAATTGGTAAAAATATTGTGTTTTTCATAATAAGAGAAGTTAGTGAAGGATTAGTATTAATACTAATCTAATAGTTATATATAATAATATTACTGGCAGGATACTTTATTTGTCCACGATGAGTACTTTTACTTATATGGCTACTTTAAGGAAGAGATAACGTCTATTCATTAGGTATACTGAATGCAGTACATTTGCTTTAATTAAGTTTTTTTTTTTAAGTTAAGGATAGGATTAGCTTACTTCCTCCACCTCTTCTTATAACTGACACGTTTCCCTTTAGCTCTACTTTCTGGCCACACTTCTGCATTTCGAGCTGTACAGAATCACCTTGATGTTGTATTTTTAACTTCTTGCAGCATTCAGGAGGACGGCGTGAGTCCCAGCCCGACCCTGACAGAGCTGCAGGACCACGCTTTGGAAACAGTTTTCAGATAACACACACCGATGTGCGGCCAGTAGGAGGGGCCATGTGCTGAGGTGTTCGAGAAGGTGATGCCGTAAAAGCGGCCAGAGTGTCGCAAACCAGGTGTTTTTTTTTTGCGGTGGGAAGGTGATGTCGTAAAGCGGAGGGGAAGGGAGGGGTGAGGAAGGGTGAGGAGGGAGGGAGAGAGACAGGAGGAGGAGGAGGGTGGAGGTGACTAGTGAGCGGCTGCGTTTCAGATTCAGCGAGAGGATCATGGCGGATGGCCCCAGGTGTAAGCGCAGAAAACAGGCGAACCCGAAGAGGAGCAGCGGTAAGTCCACGCTCCTCCGTAACCGCCGCTGGGCCACCCAGACGGGCTTCTTACGAGCTTTGAACTCGGTAAACTCTTTCTGGATACTTTTTGGGAGTGAGTTGGAGCACGTTTCGGAGAGTTTTGGGGGGAGTCTCGGTGTGTTCATATCCCGTGTGGTGGTGTACCGTTATACCTGGCTGGCCGCTCTCTCTCCGCCTGGCGGTGCAAGGGGCCGCCCGGCTGAGCGAACCGTTATCCGCCTGTTATAATAACCCGGGGAGCGCTTGGTACGGGTGTGTTTGCGTGTGTGTGGGCTCGTTTTTAGTTTCGTGTACTTTTTCGTCTCTTTGTTTCTGGACTTTTCGGCCACTTTTCCACCCACAGCAACACTTGGCGGCAGGTTGCGGGGCTTTCACTGAACAACATGGCCCGTACGAACGCAGTTTGCACTTTAGCGTATGATTTTTTTTTTTTTTTTCAGGGCGAGGTTGTTGCGGCGTTTAGTTTTTCGTGCTAACTTTGCTGCTCGCTCGGTCCCCGGACGGTCTAGTTGGTCGCCATCGTTCACATTAATGCAACTTTAGCAGCTTGTTTTGACGCTCGGGCTGTAAACGGTGCACTTGCGCTGAATGCTCGGGATGTTTTGCTCGGGTTTCGGTCGGATTCACTGCTGCTCCGGTGATGGCAAAGAGATGGGATGTTTATTGTATTTCCACTTCATCCCCTCCCTGCTGCAGCTGCTACGCCACATGCTCTCTTAGGTTAAGGTAAGAGGGAAAATTATGTTTATTTTCAAAATAAGTGCACTTATTCTCACGCATTTTGTCGTCGTCCACACTGATTTAAGCTTCATTAATGCAGCAGTTACTCGACATTTCTCACATGGCATTTCGTAGACCATTGCTTTTTTAGCCCTTATACAATCGGGATTGTGAAACCTTAGTAGTACTGAAAATAAAAGTTGTGTCTGCAGTATTTAAGGCGTCATAATGACTCTTTTTACAGTGTGTTTTATATTTACCCTATCTTCGTATTAGTACATGGCGTGACATGGCTGTAGTAATCCTCCACAGGGAGTTTATCTCTATGATATCATCATAAAATAGGTCAGAATAGGTGTCTGTGGGTGGGACGTTTTCCCACACAAGAGTATTTTGAGCCCACCTGTGATGCACTAATGGATATAATGTTTAAACACAGGTTGGTGTAATAACTTTAAATTTAGACAACCTCTTTGAGCCACCGTCGCTCATTGGACGGTTTCTTACCTGTACTCCCCCTCTCCCATCGCATTAACCAATAAGAAAGTAAATCCATAAATATATATATATATATATATTTAGTGTTATGAGGTGTGCGAGCCGAGAGGCTGGAAAGCACCTTTTTTTTTTTTCTCCTGCTGACGACACGACGGTGACTCTGTGCGTCCGCACAGGAGCCATCATCATCACCACCATCATCATCATCATCATCATGTTTACCTGAACGCGGATAACGGGGCTGACAAATGGCCTAGAAATAAACACAAATAACACCTGCGGCTCTCGATCGCTGACGGAACAGGATCTGCTCGGCGTTTCCTAAAGGCTCTGCGCGTCGTGAGGAGCCAGGAAAAACCGCTCCAAATGTCAACTTGTGCAGGTAGAGACGGCTTCTTTATTTCTGTGTAGTGCCAGCTTCGCATGGACGCTCGCCTCACTTCATTCTCGCGGGATTTATCCCATCGACCCACTTGTTTGTGTTTTATCTGGCGTTTTGTGTCTTTTTGTGCACTGGATGCCTCGTTTTGGTCGAGTGCACCCTGCGGTTCTGTGTGTGCGTGTGTGTGTGCACGCAGACAAACGAACGGTGCAGAAGGTGGTTATTCCTCTGTTCCTTACCGTGCATGTGCAGTAACAGTACACGCAGTGCTCACCGTCAAACCTCTCGTTTCCATCTATTGTGTTGAGGTAATTCGTTATACAATTTCCTGAGCGGTGTGCGGAAGGGAATGGCGGTCAGTACCATTACTGCAGTGAAGGCGGGGCTGATGTGGTTTTTTTTATCTGGACCGGAGACAGCCAGGTACGCAAGGTGATGCAACACCTATAAAGGTGTATTTTAACCGACACCCCCGTGATATGCTCGCCACCCATATTTGAGGATGATGTTCCTGGGCGTATTGTTCAGTTTCTTTTCCAAACAGTGAAACATTAAATGAGATTGTAACGTGAAACGAGCGCATCCTGGTCCTTGTGACGGCGAGGGAGGGATGGAGGGAGGGAGGGAGAGAGAGAGGAGGGAGGGGGCACCCTTTCATCTGATAAAAGTGAAAGCCATGCGCCTCTCGTTTGTCTTCAATTCTCAACCGGCCTCAGTCCATTTTCTTAGTCTTCGCTCAGGTGACACACGCTTCTCGATCACACACAGCACGTTTCAGTTTTTCTGATTTCACCTGTGTTAACACAATCCAGCCTCAGCTCCTCAGCTGCTGCTGCTGCAATCTGTGCTTTAAACTATTCATATGCTCATTACCTGATACTGCAAAATTTGTGTTGTGTAACTTTAACTCATTAACGAATGTCTAGTGTGAAACGTGGAATATTTACGTTAAGAAATTAAGCAGTTATCATTTCCTACTTGTTTATTATGGATTAGGGTCGAACTAACAATTATTTTCATTATTAATTAACCTCAATATAATTAATCAGTCCACAGCTGTAAGACAGTCCAGTGACAGTGATATACAATAGAGAAAATAAGCAAATCTTCATAAGAAAGATGACAAAATCTAAGAATCTTGATTGATAATTGACTCAGACACTCATTTTCCATCAATTTCCTCATCAGTTAATGGGTGAGTCTTTGCAGCTCTGTTATGGACGGCAGTCTAAGATCTATAGAAGGCAAAATATGACACACAAGTTTTATAGTAGTTCCCAAGTTTCGTGTTTCTGTGGTTTCAGTTACACAATCATGCTTTAAATGCTTTAAATGTTTAAATGCTATCAAAATCATTATTAGATTGTTATCAACGGCATTAGCCAATGTGTCATCCTCTCTGGTTAGAGACAGAGTTGTGGGGTTGAAAACAAATCCACTCCAAGTCCAAGTAATGTAAGATAAACATCGTCTCTGCTCTTTGCTGTTGTTCCTCCTCCAGTGTTAAAAATAGTTAGGAACACATGAAAGAAAATGAATGTAAGAAACAGCTCATACTGCAGTTTGTCCTTAGATATCTTTTAATGCTTATCAGGCGGCCATATTTTTTATTTTGACGTTGTCTCCTGTAGTTAGGATAACATTCACAACGAGCCAGTTTGGAGGTTTGAAAGTGGTCTGAGACTCATTTTCGGGTTTGTCCGTTATATTTGATACCACTGATTTGAAATGGCAGTATGTCCACCTATTTGAGTCACCTGGCTCTGCTCCATCCATCCAATGGCTAACCACTTGTCCTCTGAAGGCAGGCGTAAGTGCTGGGGACAATCCCAGCTGCCATTGTGTAAGAGGTGGGGCACAACCTGGACAGGGCCGACATAACACTGACACTCATTCACAGCTATAGGAAATTCACTAATTGACGTAACATGCATGACTTTAGATGGTAGGAGGAGGCCGAGCAGGGAGCTGGGTTTTTCTTGTTGCGGCCTCACTACGTGTCAAAATGCTTCTTAAATCATTTCCCACCAGACATTAACTGTAAACATACTAGTATAAAAGCTAAGCAAATGATGATGAATGATGAGTCTTGCTTCCGTCTTGCTGTACGCCTGCAGAGACTCTCAACACAATCCACTTCATCCCTTCTGCACCTGCTTTTGTATAATTTAAAACGTTACGCTGTACATTTGGGGTGGTAGGAGCAGCATGCATATTACATAGAACAGTGATTTCTGCATCGTTGAGTGGTTTAAGAGCAGAGGATAAAGAAAGAAGCAGTTTAGTTAGTAGCTTTTTTTACCTAAATGTAGCTGCAGCTTTAACGCTCATATTTCCAGCTCATGCTAGGTGTCTGCGCTGTTAATGGCAGGTGTCGTTCCTTCATGCACGCAGCCTGTTCCTGCTGTTGCTGCTATGGTCAGTGTTTCGTCATCCCATGCCTTTCCTCTGGCTTTAATGTGCTCCATGTTTGTGTGTGCACACTCAGCGAGGCTGTAATCTAACACTGCAATTTAGGGACTAGAGGAATGTGGCTTGGTGGTAACATACCTTGTCAGGATAAACACAGCAGAGTACTCCCAGACCTGGAGCACTCACACAAGCAGTCTAGCCAGGGCTCAGCCCTCACCCGTGTCTGTCCGTCTGTCCTCTGGAAGTTATTGGAGAAATGGTACATGGAGTGGGTGTGAGGAGGGTGGTTTTTTGTTTGGGTTCACTTTTTTGGTCCCAGTTATGGTTCTAGAGTGGATGCATTTTCATATTTTATGACAATCCCCAGGCCTGCTCTTATTTAAATTGCAGACGTACATTTGGTAAAATGACTGTAAATGGAGTGTTTTCACTTGCAGTGATAGTGGTGCATTAAGTGACAAGTGTAGTGTTTACGACTGATTTGAATGGCTTTGTTCAGTGACTGCTGTTTCATTTCAGGTCAGTCTGATATAAAAGAGACATTTGATGACATGAAAGTGCTTTGAATAACTAAAGAAATACTCTGTCTTTTTGGTAATAGACTCTTTGATCAGCGTGATGATGTTTGATGCGTAGATGAGTAGCATTCTTTCTGTCTATCCATTTATTCAGTGATCCTCTGTAGATGGTGAAGTATATTGTAATACGAGCAAGCTTTGCATCATTAGTATAAGGACTATGGTCTTTTAATTGAGCTTACTTTAAATCATTTCTGTATCACCATAGCAGACTAGATTCAGTCTTTCTGGACCATGACACACTGTGGCAAGGTTAAAAACTCACCAGGTTTTACACAGTCACACTCTCTTCAAGGAAAAGTGGTTAAATATAAAAGCTTCAGCGTGTTTTACTCCGCGTTTAAGTATGAATGAACCATTTTCTTGAGGTCACCGTAAGATGCTCCACTTACAGCCACCAGACAGTGCAGAGGAGTCATGTGACTACCTTACATCTGAGGTTATACTGATAATTTATTTGCAGGAACCTGTCATGCTATGTGCTGGCTTCATTCTGGTACATTAATTCTATTAGTCTCAAATTGTATACGTTTTAATGTACAGTATACACACTGTACCATTAGTACATGCAGTTACACAAAAGTAAACATTCTTAACCCTGCATTTGTGTCAGCATACTTTGAAGCTATAGTTATAAGGGCTGTTGAGTTTTTTTATCTTAGGTTTGACGTTTGTGTGCTGTCTTTGTGTGTAATGTGACCATTGATGCACACGTCCACCTTTGCTGTCCGTTAGCAGTGGGAATGGGAAATAGTCTTGAGTGCTGTTAGAAGTGGTTGTGGTCAACAGTGGCTGTTAATTGATCCATGACCAACGGTCATTCATGTTACTTTCTCCTGGTGCTAAAGAGCCTGGGGCTGCGTGTGTGTGAGTGAGAGAGAGAGAGAGCCCTGTTTCCCTTGCACAAATGGGCCTGTGGAATGACAAAGCACTACATGATGTCTTTACCAAGTCAGCATTAACCCCTCCCATCACCTTTTATGGTCCAGGGGGGGAGGTGGATCAGGGTTACTGATGCTGCTGCTGTGACTAATTGAGTACTGTGTGTGAGTGAGTGTGAGAGACAGAGAGAAAGATTGTCCTCTATGCTTATACCTTTTTTTTATACCTTTTATTTTATCCAGCATGAATCCTGTTTTCAATGAGTCAAAATGAGAGGATCATAACTAGTGGAGGTTGGTTTTAGGATCTTATATGTTATCTTACTCATTAATACTCTGTCTACTTCATTTTTGATAATTGCAGTATATGAGCTCCATAGTTGTGGTCAACTCGAGTGAGGCGTTTTCACTTTCACACCTCTGGGGCCTATCTGTACTGCTCTTCAGTGTGTGTGTGTGTGTGTGTGTGTGTGTGCGCGTGAAGGAGCTTAGCCCTGCCATCGGTAAAAAAAATGGACACTGATTGGAGGAAGACAGAGATGCACTATGAACACTGATATACCTTTAGAACAGTTTTCGTTGACCCTGTAGTACGGATACAATCCTCTCTCTCGGTACTCTCAGATTGAAAACCAATTTAGGCAGCAACACTGAGAGATACACATACACACTATGCACTATGCAAATCCAAGTGACATGCTTGAACTGTAGAAACCCTGCAGTGTGTCTGTGTGTGTGTGTATGTGTTAGCATCAAGGTGGGAAACTGCTACTTTCCTCCAGGCTTTACATAACATCACAGGCCGCTTGTTTGGATTTACATGCATTAAACTGGTGCCTGTGTGGGAAAATCAGCAGTTCATGCTGGTGTTGCGGTGTTTCAATTAGATGAAGTCGGCTGATAAAGGCACCTTGACAGATCAGGCATGGAAAGTAAAGGCAGATGACTCAATGTAGCCAAACATCTAGATGCAGAAAGGTTAAACTGGTATAAATGATATACACCCCCAATTCCGACTTGTACAGTGTTTCTGCATTCAAATAAAGAAGTCTGACCATCCTCTGATAAAAGTGTAGAGCAAATACAGAAGTCATACTTTATTAGCTTGAGATGCAAGACAACCGCACGGTGGATAGAAATAGTAATGTATGTGTCATTTATGTGTCATTTCATTGCAGTAAAAACATTGAACCTTTAAGTTTATCTCATGTTTTTTTAAAGCTACAGTTTGAATATTTAAATAGAAAATGTTATAGACAAATGTCCTCGACACAGTGGTGTAGGAGTTAGCACTGTCGCCTCACAGCAAGAAGGACCTGAGCTCAAATCCATCGGTTGGCCTGGTGCCTTTCTGTGTGGAGGTCGCATGTTCCTCCCGTGGGTTCTCCCTCTCCGACCATTCAAAGACATGTATGTTAGGTTAATTGGTGACTCTAAATTGCCCATAGGTGTGTATGTGTGTGTGTGTGTGTGTGTGTGTGTGTGTGTGTGTGCGTGTGTCGACCCTGTCCAGGTGTACTCCGCCTCTCACCCAGTGACAACTGGGGAAGGGTCCAGTGCTGATTCTGAGTCTCATGCTTTCTAAGTTGCATCTTGTAGCTTTAAGGTTTCATAAGCCAAACATGGTAGAGTTTGTTTTTATAAATAACATGTTGACAGAGTTTTCACATGGCAGCTGTAGATGTCACAGCCACTGTCTGAGTCACTGTGTCAGCTAAACTACCAGTGCAAAAGTCCATTTGTGTGGCTCAAGTAATGAACCGAAACATGAACTGCTACAGACATGCTAGTTGTCATGTTGGTGTATTTTCACCCCAAGCAAACCATAAACACGCAAAATGAGAACTATTTTAAATGGAGGAAATCATTTGAATGTGTGTGAATGAATCTAAATGTTGCTGCCCCCCTTTATTATAGCTGTGTTCTTGATTCAGATCATCAAACACATTTTAATATTACACAAAGATAATGTCTGGCAGTAATCAGGTCTGGGTGTGGCAAACGATTTAGCAAGGGCCAATTACTGTGTCACAAAGGGTCAGGCAGGATTGGACAGCTTTTTCCCAAATCATTGAAAACGCTTGACTGCAGTTGTTGCTGCCTTTAATAAATGAAATCCCCATTTAAAAAACGCATTTTGTATTTACCCGGGTTATCTTTGTGTAATATTAACATTTGTTTGATGATCTGAATCATTTTAAGTGTGACAAATAGGCAGAAAACTAAAGAAATCGGGAAGGGGCAAATACTTTATCACAGCACTGTAAATCCTGCTCTAAACCTACAATGCTGTTTAAATCGATGTTATGAAGACCACGTTTGCTCACTGCCACCTACGCTGAAAACAAAGCCAAATGTGGAACTAGAACTGAAATTTACCTCCAGCATCACCAGTGCATAAAATCTCAGAGGAACTGCCAAATTCGTATGAGCGCTTGCTTTTCTTAAAGGTGCCCTCACCCATTTGCACAAGTAACCTGCTTCGCTGTTTCCTTTCATCGTTCTCATTCAACCACCTGAATATTCATGTGTTCAAGAGGCTCCCCTAGCAGCGAACAGCTAAACCCTTAATCTGCTAGCCAAGCCAGGGCTGTGAAAGACAGCCTGTGGAGAAGGAACCCAGTTTATTTTCTGCTGCTGCTGACCGGCATCTACCTCAAATGACACATACGAAGGTGTTTGTGTGATAAAATTTCCCATACCGGCACATCTGTGCATTTGAGCAGCGATAACGGTGATGAATGAGTTTATGCCCATATATAGGTAAATATGTTTGTTTGATTGAGTGGGATATGTGCAGGCCACTGCATCAAAAGAAAGAGTCCCATTCAAACTTTCTGTGTGTAGGAGAGGGGGAGCCCTCTTTCACACTCAGCTGGTGGGAAACTCCTGTCCCTCTCCTTTGGTGGTGTTACAATTTGCATATCCTGCTATCCTCCATTGTCTCTTTTTCTCCTGCTGCCTGAGAAGCAGAGCAGAGGCTACAGGCTCCTGTAGCTCAGAGGAAATCAGTGAAAACACAGGCAAAAGCTGTGATTAGCCACAGCCGATGGTGCTATGCAGTAAAGACAAGTCAAGCTGTAGCGGTGGTGCCACTTCATTGTGATGAGGCTACTCAGGTGTAATTAAGTTAGTAAGTTAGTAAGAAGAAGTAAAACTTCCCAAATCAAATAATTATTTTAAGATTAAAATTTATTTATGGATTGATAAAGCTTCGTGTAAAAAGTAAAACCTACTGTAGGACCAGGAAAAAGCAACCTCCCACAAGCCCCAGTGGTCTCAGGAGACATAAATCATGAGCGGTGGACAGGTGGGTTAGGAGGGGACTGGATCACTAAAGACACCCCAGAGACCTCGGAGGGCACAGCAGCAGCAGGATAGGTGGGAGTGGAATAGAGGATTAGATTAGAAGCACAGTAGAGTGATTTATTTCTCCTCATTTACACTGTAGCTGTTTTTTCAGGCCTTTTTCTTTGTTTGTAGTGTCTATAAAATGAGAGTAGTTGCACAGAAATTATATAGAAAATATATATATTTGTTTGAAGCAGAAACTCAAAGCACAGTAATGAAACTGTGTGACATGCTGCACTGAATAACGAGGTATAATTATCTCACTGTTTAAAAACTAGTTGGTTAGCAAGCTATGGTGATATGTTCTATTTACACACCTTTAAATGAATTCAGCCACGCTCACACTCTTTCTCTAAGAGATAATTGGAAGGCAACTTGGGGACAAAGTGTGTTCTTCAGTCTCCTGTTCACACATACAGAACTCAAAATGTACTCTGTTGCATCTCATGAGCCTACTTACTAAGAGCCTATGTACTTAAGACTAATTGGGCTGTTTTCTGCATAAATGCTCAGCAACATTTGAGTCTTTAGACTCCTCTACCAACTAAGCCACAGTCACCAGAGGTGGTGCCGGTCACCATTGTCCATGAGCTGCAGGATAGGTGGTTCAACTCCATGTTTCTCCTGGCCACATGTTGAGGTTATCTCGGTCTAGATACCAAAACCCTGTAATAGGGCCATCGTATACGTGCAACTGTCCAACAACTATTTCCTCATGGGGATCAGTGAATTTTTTATTTTTAAGCAAAACAAAATGTGATGTTCTAGCTCTTCAAATGTAAAGACTTGCTGCTTGTCTCTGTTTTTTATATAAGCAAGTGAAGTATCTTTTAAGCAATTTTTAAGGGTGAGCTTTAGAAAAATTTAATGGGCACTGACACCTAATAATCATACAACTGTTAATGATGCACTGCTACACTGTGGCTCTTAAAAGCTTTGTTACCTTTTATTTATTGTGATGTTAAAATAAATGTGTAGCTGGATGGAGACAACACTGGTGTATCTCTGTTCGTCTCGCCCACTGTGCAGGGCGGATGGTGGATGAACATGCTGAAATGAGAATGAGAGGATTTGATTAGAGATGCGGAATGAGGATTCTCTTTTTGTGATTACTCCTCCATCCTGTGTCGTGTGGGCTTGATTTGCAGTGCAAAGGGCCAGAGGGAGAATACAAAGGTGAATCCTGCTGCGAGGAAGCAAGAATGGGAGGTGGAAGACAAATCTGGCGTGCAAACAAAGTATCCAGGTCTAACCAAATCCTTAAATATAGTGTCAGGGTAGATTTAGATTTGTTGGCTGTAGGAGAACATTAGGAGTTTAATATTCACTTTAGGAGCTTTTAAATCATGCAACCAAATTCATGGCTGAGTGAAAGAGAGAGCTGGAGAGGCTGAAAGAAAGGGAGTGTTATTGAATTACAGGTGATGGCTGCTAATTGGGCCCTTCAGAGTCTATGTGTCTGCTCTACAGCATGTGTGTTCGTGGTGTGACTGCGTGTGTGTCCTGCTCCAGGGATGCAGAGTTGATAAAGCTGTTAGAGTAAAGTGTGGGGCCCCAGAGCGCACCTTGAGTGCTGTGCTTTAGAGGTTGTCTTGTCCCTACGGAGGAGAGCTAATGGAGGCCACCCAGCTCTGATGAATTCCACCCAGAGTGGATGGATGGAGAGAAGACGGAGCTGTGGTGATGCTGCTGTAATTGAGGCGGCTGCTGAGCGAGAAGAAAAAAAAAAAAGAGTGCACAGTTTTTGATGAGCTGTGGGCATGAAGCAACACGTTTGTACCAGAGCTGTGATAATAACTCCATCACCACCTCACAGTGGTTCTTGGCAGGTGTTGATAAGGCCTTAAAGCCATACCGCACAAACTTTTTATCTGAATATATATATTATTCTACTATCAGTGATTCATATGACACTAGTGACTACTACTAGAGACAATAGTGACTCAACATGTAGTCACAAGTATAATGCTTGATGCCAGATTTTAGGAAACATCTCACCTCTGTGCACAAGAAGCAAGGTTTTTAATGTTTGCTGTTGTAGCTCTGATAGCCTGTTGAGGATAAACAGGAGAATCGTTAGCTAGTGACAGATTTAAACAACGAATTTCAAGGAGTTTATGTCAAAGAAAGTCACAGGGATTTGTTGATCTGAACACTTTATTGAAAGAAATTCACTAAACGGGTCTGAAAAGTCACTGAATCTAATGACACAAGAGCTTAACTGACAACCCTGTACACTGGAAAGTCATGTGACCATACTACTAATTAGCATTGAACTCTGTTAATTGGATTAATTAGATTAGCGCACATGTAGTCCATCTGTTAATTATAGAATACATCAGATTATTCTACCATGAAAAGTTTGGATCTTGGATCCTACATTTTTGCATATTCCTCCCAGTTCTCCATTTTCTATGTATTTTAACTTCCAGTTGACGTTCCCTCTGCATGTTTTTTTTTTTTCTGCGGAGTGTTCAGGATCTCAGCTGCCACTGAGAATGCCACCGCGCTGTTGATCAAAGCAGTTCTGGCGCCGCGTTGCTGCTGCAGCGTGATTGTTGAGGTGTCAGCTGTTCGGTCTACAAGAGATTTGGGGCAACAGCACTGCAGACATTCTCGGTTTGCTTTTTGTGTTGTGTCTCAGTGTGATGTTGGCTCTCCTTGCAATCACTCGGAGAAATTTTTGGGCAAGACCAGAACACCTACATGTACATTTGTGCACGTGTGTTTATGTGAAAGCTGCTCTCTGTCAAAAAAGTTGCAGAAACATACATTCGCTGTTGGCCGGATGTGAGGCAGGGGGTCTACTGCATGGCAGCAGTGGTTGTGGTCATTGTGTGGCCTAGTTGGTAATGTCCTTTAAATGTTCTATACAAAGCTATTCTTGCATGTTGTTTCTTCTCATGGTGCACCAGCGCTGAATGAACGTTTTGTTGTCTTCACACCTGGCTAGGTAAACCGTCATCTCTACTCCGCACAGTGTAAAGCATAAACATCAGATGTCAAACCACATCAGCAGCCAGGATCGGTTTCAGTTTATCTTAACAGTTTAAAGATATGAAAAGTAAGTGACAGCATTCAACAAAGTTAGTTTTTCCAAATAACAGGTGTGTTTTGGAGGTCAGAGCCTCTAATAAATGTTGTAATAAACTGATAATTAACAATATTTACTTTGGTTCTACATATTGTGTTGGCAGTATTAGTTCGAATTAGCTGCTGACTTTTGGAAACCATCAGTCAGTGTAGTCAGTGGCTGAAAAATTTTAATTTCCTGCCCTCATTCAAGTCTGGCTGAGCTTCAGTTTTCCTTTTTGGGTTATCACTGTAAAAGAATTGGCACAGGTGCAGCTCCAGCTTTCACATCTTGACTGTTTCATCCACACTGTTTGTTTTTCCCTCTAGTTCTCATGCAACAGGCATCTTAATGTGAGCTTTGAGATATTTGGAGTTACTCTCAGCAATCTGTAGTGAATAGTCACTAGTCACTTTGCCTGTAACAGTGTAAGAGAAGAGAAAGGCAGGCTTATAGATCCGGTGTTCAACTGCAGGAATACAGCTAGTAAAGATGTATTCTGTAGAGACCAAAACCACAGTAAAATCCTGACCACTTGTTCCATATATGTTTTGTCTCATACCTGTGTAACAAAGCCTAATGTCCCCCAACTTTTTAAAATCTTTGACAGGTATCTTTGTTGGTTGGCCGGCTGACAGAATATGATAATGTGTCTGTTCAGTGTGTTTTAATTTGTTATAAAAATTTCATAATTGAATAAGTCAAACTGTGTAATTTAATATTCAAACTGTCTTACTGAACATAAACACATTACATACACTGCACACACTCATGTCAGACATAACATGATGTTTTATTCTTTATTTTCTCAGTTAAACTCTTGCAATCTTCCTTTCTTTTTTGCTCAGTCCATGTCAAGACAAGTCCTGCCTATTTATGTACACAGTGCCCTCATCAGATTTTAAACAAGCAAACTCAGGGATTTGCTGCTAGTATATGTGCTTGTGTCTTAGTGTGTGTATATGCGTGTGTTTGTGTGCAGCCTTCCCAGTGTAGCAGGTGTGTCTGCCCCATTACAAGTCTCATAAATACCACCTGACACTGTTACAGCAGGCTTCGATATAAAACCTCCTCTCATGACTTGAGCATGTAGCCCTTCAGCACAATTATATTATACCGCACTTCAGGGGAGGAAAGCTACACCCTAGCCCAGGACCTCTTAACAGACCAAGCTGGTGTGAACACATATACTTTCTCTGAAGCTGCATCTTATGACTTTAATTTGAGCTGCTTGGAGTGCTGTATGTAAAGCACTTTGTGCCAAAGGTGTTCTCTTCAGTGTGCGTCGTTTGCATTTGCCTTAGCTGGCTCCTTTTTAGAACTCTAAAGTGGATCATTTGCAGAGGTCCAAAACGTGCAGAGCCACTTAGTTTAACACAAAGTTTTTAGAATCTTTAAGTGTATATCAAATCAAGCATTTTTGTGTAATGGAAAGAAACATTACGTGGGCCTGTTTGCCTGTTTGTAAGTATTATCCCTCTGTGACATGTAATAGTTTAGCAGATTGGTCTTGTTTTGGCCAGAAGTTGAGGTGATTATAAATATTTGTCTGGCGTTCACCTGTGTGGTATTCGCCTCTTTGCTGCCTCGCCTCAATGACATTTCAGTCGACTTGTGGTCTGAGCGTGCTTGACATTTTGCTAAACTGTGTTCGGAAGGTTCCGCAAGTCCCCGTTTTCCTTCCCCCTCCTCCCTGCATTGTGTGGTTGGATAAACAGGCAGACACACACACACACACACACACACACACACACACACACACACACACACACACACACACACACACACACA